>JAVLUX010000025.1:9035000-9597500 GCA_032164185.1 Moxostoma hubbsi | reverse complement strand
ACTGTTAATTATATGAATGTTTATTAAGAACAAACATGGTAATAAAATTCACTTTAATCTGATTCAGAATAAACTCAGCACCTTTTAGTCAAATAACAACTATTATTAATCAAGGATATAATGTATAAATCATCATGACAGAAAATTCGGTAAATAGTTTCTTTGTTAAAAATGAAAATTCTGTCATTATTTACTCACCCTCATGCCATCCCAGATGTGTAGGACTTACTTTCTTCTGCTGAACACAAACAAAGATTTTTAGGAGAATATTTCAACTCTGTAGGACCTTATGCAATTGAATGGAATGACAATTTTGAAGCTCCAAAAGGACATAAAGGAAACAGTGGTCAAATCCATACCTTCAGAAGTGATATGATAGGTGTAGGTGAGAAACAGATCATATATATATATATATATATATATATATATATATATATATATATATATATATATATATACATATACACACACACACACACATTTTACTATAAATCTCCACTTTTACATTCTTCTTCTTTTGTTTATGTTAATTTACATTCTTCGTGCATGACTTAAATATTGACCTGTTCCTTGCGCACTCCTCTCATATTGCTTCTGAAACATCATGGATTTATCCACTGGCGCATGTGATTTTTTTTTGTAGCTTCAAAATCTTGGTACTCATTCACTTGCATTGTGTGGACCTACAGAGCTGAGATATTCTTCTTAAAACCTTAATTTATGTTCAGCAGAAGAAAGAAATTCTTGTGAGTAAATGATGAGAATTTTCAGTTTTGTGTGAATAATCTCTTTATTGGAAATATGCACACAACGACTGATAATTTATTGTGAAATAAAAACCTCATTAAATTACCGTAGATTAATCAACTTCTTCCTTTTTTTTAATGAAGCAACATTTTTCTAAAAAAAAATTCTTTCTCTTCCAAAAGCCAGGAAAAGAGCACCTTACTATCAAAGAGCAACCACTTTATCTTTGCTTCAGTGTCAATTGTATAGTAATGACGCTATTGAGAGACTGACTTTAAGGCATCCAAGTTCTTTTCCAGAGCTTCTTAAAATGCCCTGTACTCTGTAATTGGTTATCCTGTCAGGCAGTCCAAAATTTGGTATGTATATACCCGACGATGGCAAATCGTAGTCATCCTATGACAAAAGGAGATGGTATGGATTTAATGTTAAAGACAAAGATTAAAAAGAATTTAAAAGAGCTAGACCAAACAATTTTTGGTGAAGAAAATAAGACATGATTATATTATGCAAGCACTAACATTTCAGTACAAAATCTGAATCAGATACTGCAAAGATGCCATAATGTTGTGTTTCAGGCACACTCTCAGAAAAAAAAAGACCAACCTTTAAATGTAAAAGGACAGTTACTGGGGTGGTCCCTTCAAGTGGACATTTTAGTACCTGTAGTTAAAATGTATTACTTTCTCTATGAACAAAAAAAACGTAAATTTTTCTCTCTTTAAGAGTACAAATATATTTTTTTCTGAGAGTGCCGTTGTGTGTAAGAAACACATGGATATTTATTAAAAGCAGGTTAATCAGGACACTTACTTTTTTGAAGGGACAATGGCAAGGCAGGCAATATTTTTGCAAAGGGTCAGGGCACTGTCTTGGAGGAAAGAGCTGATCGAGCAGCTTACAGATATTAGGATAATGACAACTTCCCAGATCATCTTTGCATGGTATTTTTACCCACACACCATCAACTTCTCTTTCCACTGTAATGTTCACCTGCAATAAATAAATTTCATTCCCTGTCTCAAAGTCATCAAAAGGAGTCCTATGAAAATACAGAGCACGGCTGAAACTTGGTCGTACAGTTTAACAGTCATTTGAGTGTGGTAAAGTTGGTTTTATGTTTAACATTTGTTTGATACTCTGAATAAAACCAATTTAACACTCAGCATTGTTCACATCATGAAGCCAAAACAACTGAGAAATACATAAACTGATGTCCTTAGTGACCACAAGGCTTAAATTTCAAAACGGGTAGCCTTTTTTTGTCATACTAATTGTATTAGCTCTATAAATCTATTAAACTATTTAACCATTTTAATTTGATAACACACCAATGTTTAAATACTCATAAAAATATCATTTGTATGACACAAGACAATGTTTGGGAATCTATATTTTATAAAAAAAAAATTGTAATGTAAAGTTTATTCTAATTCTATTAAACTCTATGACCGTTTGATCCAAAGTTGTCAAACCAGCTTCAAATAAATCAGAATATTATTCCCTACATAGCATAAGCCTTCTTAAGTGGATTTTAAACTTTTAATTTTTATTCATATGAATGCAGTTGGTTTTTCATCTTTAGGTCAAAGGGTCAAAGTGTTTAATAGATTCATATGAATATAAAACAAAGCTCTATAAAACACACCATGAGGAAACTCAGCAAAATGGTTCTTGTGCTATATAGGGAATAATATTCAGATTTTTTTTAAGTTGGTTTGACATCTTTTGGTCAAATAGTCAGTGAGTTTAATAGATTTATATGGATAAATATATACCATGTTTAAACTCCCAAAAAGAACAAGTAGGTATAGCTGCAGGCCGGAGACCTCCAAATGGGGGGCGAAATCTCCAAAAGTTGGCAGGGTTACTCCAAAAGGGGGTTGCGCCAACTCCAAACGGGTCTGTCATTTCCACTCATGGTTAAGGTTAGAAAAAGGGTTAGATTAGGGGCTCCCTATATCTTTAATGGTGATCACGCCTCTTTTTGGAGCATTGCCTACAGCTATATCCTTCTCAAAAACAAGCCTTGTGCTTTGTAGGGAATAATATTATAGCATTTACTACTTTTTTTTAAACATTTATTCTGAACTCAAGCATCAAACATAAATCCCGTGAATGAGTGCCGGAACACAACAAAACAGGTCTCTCTTTTTCCTCTCCCCCTTCTTACCTCCTCCTCTCTAAGGCACCCCTCCCCCCAACAAAACACGCACACACACACACTTATATATATATATATATATATATATATATATATATATATATATATATATATATATATATATATATATATATATATATAAATAAAGGCATCTTTGATATGATTTTCTCCCAAAACACTTAACAGCAACAGTATTTTATTTAACACCTGTTTATCACTACACACCACAAAATATTCCTAATCAATGGTCATTGTGTGCAATGTTTGATTTTGAGGTCATTTGATTTAATATTTAAGAATTTTATGTTGCAAATGTATGTAGCTAATGAGAATACTGGAAATTATCACATTTGACCTAAGTTGAAAAATGTTGCCCTACCACTAATGTCCCTATATTTACAGTCGTATTTTAACCCACCTTGGTGTGGGGTAAAATTTTCACTCACCTCCTTTTAAAAACAATAATTTTAATCAAAACAACCTTTTATTTATTCACACAAATTATGGCTCCATCAAGTTTTCATTAAAAAAAAAAAAAAAAGTTTTTTTCCCCCCAACTTGATACACTTTTTGATCAAGTAAAAAAAAAGAGGTGATTTTTACAGGTGCATGTGCCTTTAACCCCATTGTACCCTACATACAACAGCTGTAACATTTTTGTAATGATTTTAATGTCTACTAAGAACAGACATCATGAGCAGGAAAATTATCTTTTAATGAAAACTGATTCACAAACATCTCAGCTTCATTAACTTCAATGATACATTAGTGCATCAAGGAGAACAAATACAGTAGTTAAAACTAGATAAAACATTCAAAGAATGATAAAAAAAAAAAAATCTAAACATTTGCAGTTGATCTAAAGACTTCCAGTACCTTAGAGACATAGATCAGAGCAGTAGCAAGTCTCCTTACTCATTGGTTTAAAAGTAAATATATCTAAAGTTCATTAGATTTCTTGGAAATATGCTCATGATGACTGATCATTTTTGAAACTAATGAGTAAATTCCTATTAATTAATCAACCAATACTTCATGATTAAAAAAATATTTGTATCTCCTTTTTTCTTTCTAAGAGCCACCCAAAAGCCAGGAAAAGCTCACTGCTATAAAAGGGTGGTATGTCTCTCCATTTCATAGTGCTACTTGTGTAAGGAGGAATGTAATGAGAAGCTGACTTTAATGCATCCCAGTTCTTTTCCAGAGCTTCCTAAAATGCCCTGAACTTTGTAATTGCCGTTGGTCAGCCAGCTAGGCAATTCAACTTCTGGTATGTTAAAACCTGATGATGGCAAAGAGTAATCACCCTGGGGGGGAAAAAAAAGAGATAAATATTATGGATTTAAATAAAGATAAAATGCACGAAAGAACTTGGTATGGCAATTTTTGGTGCAAAGAAGAAATGATGAAATATACACAACAGCTACCTAACATTTCAATCCCAAATTTAACCTATATACTGCCTAGTTGTTTATGAAAGTTGTGTAATAAATACATGGATGTTCAGTTAAAGCTCATGAATTTGGGCATACTTACAGCTTTGAATGGACAATGGCAGGGCAGGCCATATGTTTGCAGAGGCTCAGGGCAGTCTTGTCCTGGAGGGATGAGTTGATCGAGCAAGTCACAGACATTTGGGTAATGACAACTTCCTAGTTCATCTATACAAGGTATTTTTACCCACACGCCAGCAACTTCTCTTTCCAGTGTTACATTCACCTGAAATAAACAACAACGTCTCACACTAAGTCACAGTGACAGCTATAGTGCTTATGATAATACAGCCATTTGTTCAGTGAAATAGTTGAAATGTAGTCACACAGAGTCACTTGTAATAGTCACAACGTCCCACCATAAGTTGAAGCAATAAAAAACAAAAAAACATTTATGACACCACCAGTCTGTTAAGGTTTAAACTTGGTCACGCGAATCCCTGGTGTACAACTCAATTCAGAGGTTCAGAGTACAAGGTATAGCAGCTATAGCCACTATTGATTACTATAGCCTTCTGGGATTTTTGATGTTGTTGTTTTTTGCACTATTATTATTATTATAATACTTTGTTTTAATAACTCACTAAAGGTTGCCAGAGTTGTTTAATTACAATAAATCAAATAGATAAGACCTACTATTGCTCTTTTCAAATCTACTGAATTGTGACAACCTCTTCCCCTTCCTTGTTCTAAAGAGAACTAAACTGTAGGAGGATAGATCAAAATGTGCATAAGCCTTCTAGAATCATGATCATTTTTTTAACTTACAGAAAGAGGAGAGGTAAGCTCTACTGATGTGGTGCCTGATGCATCTGCTGTTAAATATCCTGGAATAGGAATGGGATCTGGGGACAAATTAAGAGTCTTCATGATTGCAGGGTCATCTGACTTTCCGCAGTTTGCCCATGAAAACCCCAGCACCTTGACGACAATAGAAATGAATTAAAACATAACAATGAAAATACTAATATATATATTTCACATAATCACATAATTTCACATTCGTTACTTACCTCGGTTACTTTCCAGCCGTTTCTGCTGTGCGAGTTGGACGAGGCTTCCAGGAAAACATAGTGTGCAGCGAACAGAGTAATGAAGAAGGAAATGTGACTTTTCATTTTGCACTGTATATTGTCAAAACACGAAGTGTAACTTTTGATTGGGTTACCTAGAGCGCATAACAAAATCACGGTTTACTCTGAAAAACTGCACAGCACGATTGAATGGCCCCAAACAGAACGGCGAGGTAATTATCTAAGAGCAATGAAGACGAAATGAACGTTTCGTTTCACAAGCACTCTTGAATCTATCCAGTGTGTGTCGTCATGTCATGTGGGTGTGTTGTGGTATTTAAATATTGTTCCTGGATTCTTTGCGCAAAAATAAATAAATAAATAATAATACAAAAAACAATACTACGTTAAACAGCTTGACAGCGACCTCTAAAGGCAGGAGGAATATCTTCAGCTCATCGGCAAAAACGAACTCAAGGAGTCTTCCGGGTTCAATAAGCTCAGTGGACAGAATGTTTGGCAGAATATTATTTCAAAAACAATTTTGACTTCGCACCCCCTTTTCTTTGAAAAAAACAAAAATCTGTGTTCCAGTGAGGCATTTGCAATGGAAGTGAATGGGGCCAATCTGTAAACATTAGAATACTCACTGTTTCAAAAGTATAGCTACAAGACGTAAACAATAGATTTTAGTGCGATAAAATTACTTACTAACCTTTTCTGTGTAAAGTTTTAGCCAATTTTACAGCTTTATAGCCATGATGTTGTAATGTCAACACACATTAAAACCCTGAAGTGGTTGTAAAAATGAGGATATTGAACATTGCAGCTCAAATAACACATGAGGTTTAACAGAATAATTAATGGAAGTGCTTTTATAAAATTTCAAGCTTCAAATTGCTGCTTTAAACCCTCCAGAAGTGACCTAGATTTTATGCCCTTTTTTAGTTTTAAGGAGGGACGAGTCAATTTTTTTTTTTTTTTTTTTTGTGGCAATCAACATTATGCCACAAATGCTGTCGACTGAGCTTAACTTGTATTGAACCTGGAATATTCCTTTAATGATGAAAATATACTACTACTACTATACTATTATTATTATTATTATTGTTGTTGTCGTTTTTGTAATTGGTATTATTATTAGTACTATTATCCTCATCATAATCATCTATAATTTAAGAATAGACCAAAAAGACAATTTAGACCAATCTTTCCTAGTTGTATTTACTTATTGCTTGCAGCATTAATATTAGTTCAAAATTCATGCAGAAAAAATTATTGAAGCATTGTTTGCTTAAATTACTGCTTTGAGTTTCTCTTCTGATATTTCTATATAAAACTATTACACATAAATGGACATTGTCAAATCTATGGGCTGCTATTTTTTAATGGATGGGAGGATGGGGGATTTATTTTGTATTTTGCCAGATGTACTGAAAACAAATTGTCAGTGCTTCAAGAACCACCACGCACAGACGTATGCAAGACGTTGGTTTCAGCTGTTGCATTCCTTGTGTCAAGCCACTCTTGAACAAGACACAGCGTCAGAAGCGTCTCGCCTGGGCTAAAGACAAAAAGGACTGGACTGCTGCTGAGTGGTCCAAAGTTATGTTCTCTGATGAAAGTAAATTTTGCATTTCCTTTGGAAATCAAGGTCCCAGAGTCTGGAGGAAGAGAGGAGAGGCACAGAATCCACGTTGCTTCAAGTCCAGTGTAAAGTTTCCACAGTCAGTGATGGTTCGGGGTGCCATGTCATCTGCTGGTGTTGGTCCACTGTGTTTTCTGAGGTCCAAGGTCAACGCAGCCATCTACCAGGCAGATTTAATTTTCCAACAGGATTGGCAGCTGCACACAGTGCCAAAGCTACCAGTACCTGGTTTAAGGACCATGGTATCCCTGTTCTTAATTGGCCAGCAAACTCGCCTGACCTTAACCCTATAGAAAATCTATGGGGTATTGTGAAGAGGAAGATGCGATACGCCAGACCCAACAATGCAGAAGAGCTGAAGGCCACTATCAGAGCAACCTGGGCTCTCATAACACCTGAGCAGTGCCACAGACTGATCGACTCCATGCCACGCCGCATTGCTGCAGTAATTCAGGCAAAAGGAGCCCCAACTAAGTATTGAGTGCTGTACATGCTCATACTTTTCATGTTCATACTTTTCAGTTGGCCAACATTTCTAAAAATCCTTTTTTTGTATTGGTCTTAAGTAATATTCTAATATTCTGAGATACTGATTTTGGGGTTTTCATTAGTTGTCAGTTATAATCATCAAAATTAAAAGGAATGAACACTTGAAATATATCAGTCTTGTGTGGAATGAATGTATACTTTATACAAGTTTCACTTTTTGAATGGAATTACTGAAATAAATCAACTTTTTTATGATATTCTAATTATATGACCAGCACCTATATATATATATATATATATATATATATATATATATACAGCACCTTTTGCCAGAGCTTTCAAAGTGTTTAGCAAAACAGATTGCAAGATGTGGCTTTATTATGGTGTGGTTGTTGTGCCGAAGTTATCAAATCAGCCATGGCCTTTCTGATCTGTTTCTTTCTTGCTCTGTACACAAATCTTGAAGGTTTTTAAAATGTTGTCTTCCATAGATATTTCTATGGCTTCCACTTCTTGTAGATTATCTTTACTGATCTCACAACACTTCCAAGAAGTTCTCTTGAATGCACAATTCAACTCAGTTGAGTCTTTGCCTTGAAAGCACTTCCAAGTATTGGAGTCCTTTACCATTTGTACTCTGAATCCAATTACTTGGAAAAAATCTAAATATCTCAATCAAAATAAGTAGAACTCATCTCATGTGGGACCTTATCACTTTGTTGTAAAAATGCAACTAGGTATACACACACACACACACACACACACACACACACACACACACACACACACACACACACACACACACACACAATATAATAAAAAAGTATTTTTAATAAAAGTAAAGTTTAAAGTAAAGCTGAAATTCAGTTTTGCTCAACAGTGGATGGATGATTTGATGTCTTCCTTTGTAGTTGTCATTATTGTGGCCACAAGATGGAGATGTTGTATCTGTTTCAGAGTCTTGCTGTGGACAATGCAAGAGTACACTTGGCCTGTAAGCAAAATTCAGAAATCAAAATAAGTACTTAAAATTCCTAAACCACAAACAAATACATTCAATCAGATATGCGCACAAAGATGGTCACACATATAAAAGCTGACAAGTTTATTGGGAGAAACTGTATACAATGCTGTGAACAGGGTTGGGGAGTAACGGAATACATGTAATTGGATTATGTATTTAAAATACAAAATATTAGTAACTGTATTCCACTACAGTTACAATTAAAATAGTTGGTAATCAAAATACAGTTACATTCAAAAAGTATTTTGATTCCTGAAGAGTTTGCTTTGCATTTTGTTGTCAGAAAAAGTGTATGGACCCTGTAGAATTAGCTGTTTTTCTGCATTAATTGTTCATAAAATGTGATCAAAGTCACAATTATAGACAAACACAATGTGCTTAAACTAACAACAAACACACAATTATAATCTTTCATGTCTTTATTGAACACATCCCATTTAACATTCACAGTACTGTAGAAAAAGTAACACATAAGTTCACATAATTTTTGTTACCACTGTTTAGTCTATTCCGTTGAAAAACATTTAGCAATATGAAAAATGCGATCCAAAGTGCGATGTGTTACATTCATATAAGCTTACTTCAAAGTAAGTTTGAAGTAAGTTTGGAGCAGCAGAAATAGAAATAAACCTTGTGTAAATTGTCATTTGAACATTTAGCTTTATACTAATCTAATATTCTATTTTTAGCCATTTTACATGCACCCATTACCAGGCACGATCATATTTTTTGTATCAAGAAAATCCATGTTACATCATATTTTTTTCTCTCTAGGAAGGCCTTTGATATCAAGGCAAAAATCTTATTCTTGATGCAAATTTTTGTTTTATAGTTTTGTAAAAATAACATCTAAAAATGCTTGAAACAATATAAATTTGCTTTATTATGTATTAACCTTTATTTAACCAAGAACTCCCTTGAGATTAAATCTCTTTTTCGAGGGAGACCTGGCCAAGAAAGCACATCATACAAGGTAAAAGTGTTAAAAGATCAACACAGACAGTAGACAAAAATAAGACACATTAATGATAAAAATGGACTACAATTACAGAATCCAGTTTATGTATAGCAATTGCAATCTTCAGTCATACAATTCTTTATATTGAATCCACCCACATGTGTAATGTAATGTTAACATGTGTATTTTGTCTGACGGTACTGGCAGATTTTTTTATTGTAGAAAGAAGTGAAAATAATCGACCAGTGCTGAAGAAGTAATACAAAGTATTTAAATTATATTACTGACCTTAAGTAATCCAACAGAATATGTTACAAATTACATTTGACAGCCTTTATTCTGTAATCTGTAGTGGAACACGTTTGAACCTGTCCCTATCTGTGAATAAGCCCATTATACAATAGAGAAACTACAGTTTAGGAAATTTTATTTTCTGAAACATAAAAATAATTTGTGTACTGTTACAAATAATTAAAGAGTGCAAGTTCAGGTTTTATTTCAAAAGACACTTGTATTCACAGGCCATATGATGATACTGCATGAGTCACCTTTAATCTCTCTGCATGTGCCTACAGGTAAATGCCACCCCATATGTGCTAAATAAAATCCTAATGTCTAGATCTTAGGGGTACGGTTTACTCTTCAAACACACCATTGTTCATTCAGTTCATTCAACAACAGTGTAGGGAAAATCCAACTTATTAAATTACATACTCCCTGGAGATTTGTCAGTGGGCTCAGTGGTCAAATACTTCAGCAGTTTGACACCTCAAATAAAGTGAATTGACGTTGTTTGTTTTACATACAGTATATGACACTATTGTGACAATTTGAAACTATAGTCTTCTCATTTAGTTGAGTAAATAATTTTGAAGGAAATTTGTTGAGTAAGTAACTGAAATTTCCATGTTGACATTATATGGTTTATATATTTATGTCTTATAATATGTTTAACTTCTGTAAATATGCAACTGTATGTATTGTAAAAAGCATTTTGTACATGTAAAATTAACACGACTTGAATTAAATTGACTTTTTTTCTTTCTCATTTGAACCAGCAAAGATTACTATTTCGACAACATTCCCTTTTCATAGTAGATTCTCTCTGAATTTCCTTAAATAGTAACGCTGATCACACAAATGTTTAACAGCATGTGCCCTCTTTGATTCTCATATAGGTACAGAGATCAAAGCTTTGAGATATTGTTTGTATATCTAACGGGAGAAGGTTCTGTCTGTTTAAGATGATCAAATGCGTTGTTGAAATTTTCTGTGAAAAGATTTCTGCACATATGTTTTGAGATAGGTGTTCATAGACTGTACTGGATGTGGCAATACAGACCTGACATCTTGTACCATCAAGCCTGGCATATAAGTACACCTTGTATTGTGTGTGAGTGTACACATTCCTTTCTTTGGCTTTGATTTATCTCACCTCATATTGAGAAATATGTGTGCGACAGCTACAGTTGAAAAACACATTAATTTGGGTCTATACTGATTTGCAGAACGTGTTTTATGCAGTCGAGTGATCATGCTGATATGATGGCTTTTCACGTGAAAAGCTCATGCAAATGCAGCAGGTTTTCACAAAAGAATAATTAATCTAACATTTGCCATCTTCTCTATGCAAATGTGTAGACAGTTTGGTCCAAGTCTTCCCAATTGTTTTAGCAAATGCTATCACAATTTCTCCTCCCAACTCTTGCATTATGATCGCAAAGATCATGATCAAGGAGATTGCAATATAATTTGGATGAGTATGATATGTAATGTTTGAACATGCTTTATGGAAAACATTTGCAACAAACAGATCGATTTTCCATTTTGTCTGGTTTGTGTGTTTAGGTAAATATGCAGTATAGAAATGACATTCAGAATCCCTTAAAAAACAAACAACAACAACAAAAAATGAATCAAACAACATACACTTTATAGGCTATATGTACACATATTTATGTGTTTGAGAAACACATAGACCAATGGTAAAGCCCAAGATATGGTCCATTATCAATCTGTTATTTACACACTGTGGTCTTTTGCACCACGGCCTGTCATTCAGCTGTAAATTGTGTAAAACACTGAAAGGTTGAGTAAAACAAGGCAAATAGCCAGCATCTCTCTCTCTCTCTCTCTATACCAGTCAAATTGTCCTGAACAATCCGCACATCTCCCAGGGTGATAATGTTACCCGATAACTAGCACAGATGCATCCTGTATGTACTGGAATGAATGATGGTTTCACTCTGCCATGCATTCTATAGGATAACTCATGCATGGCAATGCTATAACATAATATGCTGCTTCCCCTGACAAGCAATCTGTTGGCTTGCCAGTGTTGCTTTAAAGTATAATCAGAGCAAGGATGTACAGATGCCTTTAATGGGCCAGTTTCAGCATCACACCAAGGACACTAACAGAAGAAACACACCAAGTCACACAGTTTTTGCCATTTCAGATGAGAAGCTATCATGATTGTTTTGTATCAACACTATATTGCCACTTCTCCTTCTCAACAGATGAAAAGCTGCACAATATGTACAATATGTCATCTGAATGGAGCCACAGGTCGCAAAAGACTTATGTGCTGCTTGTGAAATATTGTTGAAAATTTGAAATGCCAATAGTCAGTATTTTCATGCATAAATCCTGAACACTCACAAGAGAAAGGTCACTCCTGTGTGAGGCCTTAGGACACGTTTTCACTATGCATGATTTACATTTCTGCCCTGGATTTGTTTTTTTCAAAGCATGCTATTTGAGTTCTTCCATGTTTCTCTTGCTTGATCTGACACTAGATTACTTTAAGGAACCTAAATAGCCCGGAAACATGTTCTTTTGGGAAAATTTTACTGCATTAGTGACCCTGGATGCTAAAGTGACTATGTGCATCTTTGTTAATGTCACTACAAATAAAACATATTATATAAATATACAAATATAAATGATATACAATAAACTTAGATGAAATTATTAACAAAGTCTTATTCTGAAGAAATGCGCAACGATCATGATTTGAAATACCATTATTGAACAATTAACGAACAAGGTTCCATTTGTTGACATAAGTTAACACCATTTGTTAACATCATCCAACAATGAATAATACAGTACAATACAATAAAACAAAACAGCATATGCTAATTTTATTTTTATAATCTTAAATTTATTTTTATAATTTTACAAAGTTAATGTCAGTTACAACATAATACATTTTTAACATCAAAATAACAAAATGAACAAACATAAATTAACAATTGTATTTTTTAACTAACATTAACATTAATAAATGCTGTAAAAATTATATTGTTCATTGTTTGTTCATATTAGTTCATAGTGCATTAACTAATGTTAACAAACAGAAACTTATTGTAAAGTGTTACCCAAAGATATTTGTCAGTAACACTTTAGATTATATCCTTTGTTAAGGATTTATAAAGGGGTTCATTAATGACTAATAAGTCATTTACAAATGCATAATAAATCATGCATAAAAAGAGTTAACTTTCATCCAATACTTGCCAACTAGTTATCATTTTAACTTGCATGTTATAAATGCTTCATTAATATACTTATTCATACTTATATCAATCAGAAAAATAAAATTCCCTAATTCATTATTTATATCCCAATGTATCAAAATAGACTATTTTAATAGGATCAAAAAGAGATTGAGCATTATGTCATTTTGCTACAGTACACTTTGTGTTTATATTAATTACTTATGTCCACTGCTTACTAATGTTGAATAATTGATATTAAGCATTTATAACATGTGAGATAAAATGCTTTACCTTTAATGCCTGTACACAGGATAAGCGGTTGACGATGGATGGATGGATGGAGGAGCCCCAATCCCTTAACAGAAGGAACATGAATGTACAGTAGTGTTAAATATTTGTCACTGTGTGCTTTTCAAATATATTGTATTTTAAAATCTTTTGTCACACCTTTAATTTTTTTCAATTATCTGTATTTGCATACGTCTGAGTGATATAAATGGATTAGACTTAGACGCATTTATTTTATATGCACTTATTTTTTTTAGACCTGTTTGAAATGAAAATGTATAACTGATAATATTAAATATAGCATATGCAACACAGACATTATAAAATAAAACATATTTGGTGGTAACTTGTGATTGTTATGTCCTGGCTCCTTACCCATCACGAAAGTTCATTCGGACCAAGTGCGCAAACCTTGAAAACTAGTATTACAGTTTAACAAAATCCTTATTTGTGGTGGGGCAGTTGACAGCAATCAGTCAGTTATTTCTGTTGATGTTTTGGGTTCAATTCAAATGCACCTAGGGTGGTATGAGCAAGACAACTCCAAAGCCTGTGAAAGCTCAGACTTTGCCAGTTCTAAGCTGTGCCTCAAGCATTGTTGAGCAATTGCAGCGAATGCATTTGCCTGCACAAGCAGACTTGCTGAGGCACAGCCTAAGAGGAAAACTGATACTGTGATAAAGGAAAACGCTCTACTGTTGAAGTATAGACTGGGTGAAAGGTTGTAGAAAATATCCACTGTAAAAAAGGAAATCTTTGCAATTCTGTTTTAACATTCCATATGCCCTGATAACATTTCTGTGGGTGCCCATTTGTCTGTTCTTATAGTACAACTTTGTGTAAACATTTGCTGTTTCACAATACACATCCATAGCAGCTGTCATTATGGAAACAGAGCAAACAGAATGGAATAGCAAGCATAGTAATCTTATAGTAAACTCGTGCCCTTCATTTATTCCCCATATCTACCTATAAGGAGACCTCTACATTCTAGATCAGTGATTCTCAACTGGTTTTGCCTCAGGTCACAGATTTTACATTGGACATCATGTGGCGACAAAACACAGCACAAAATACTGGTTGGTTTGGACAAAAAAGCACCATAAACATAGTCCATTTGACTTGTACATATTCCATATCTTTTTAGGCCATACAAAAATGTTGTGTGAGGAACAGACTAAAATGCCATTTTCAGTAACAAATGTGTTTTTTCCTCCATTTCAAAATTTGATAAGCTTACTTCTTTGCTAACTTTGTCTGATTATTTGGTTAACATTTTATTATTTGCACATACTGTACCTAGCTGTCCATTTAGTCAGAACCTGATACCCAATTTCGGATCACGAACTCCCAGTTGAAAAATACTGCCATAAATAATTCAGGGATTAACAGAATCAAATTTGTGGCACTTTTGTAGATTTAAAGAACTTTATTGTGTTCTGAAATAGAGCTGTAATGTTTAAGAATTGTATTCCCACCAAACTACTTAAAATTACATACCATCACACTCATGAACATTTTAGTGAAGATACAGCTTTCTCTTCCCTAAATAGTATGTGTATGTGTTGGGTGAGTGGGGGTCTAGTTCATGGCCACATGCTCATCGAAAGATATCTGAGTAGCGCTTTGCATTCTCTGTTATCTGTTTGTTTCGCACAAAGTAGTCTTTATTTTTGCTACTGTCAGTGTAAAGATCGAATTCTTTCTCAATAAGGTCTTTGTTCTAAATGAGAAAAACATGACCACTTAACCTTATCTAAACTCTTTTTCTCATTCAGACTATCTGCAGCTGAACAGCATTGTCACAAGCAGAGCCAAACTCCTTAACAAAACCTTTGATTTAGCACTTTCTTGATTTACTGTTCCCTTATAGCAGAGAAATATGGGCTATTTCATTAAGTTTAAATGGAGCTGTACATATTTTATGCAGTAAGGATGGCTGAGAGGACAGTGTGCTTTAAAAGTCATAAAAATTTAAATAAAAATGAATGATGGAGATCATCTGTCAATGAACAAGTAAAACATTGTATAAGATGGCCATTGTGAAAGGTACTGGATTATGGGATTTAGGAGATCTAATCAATTATAAAACATACAGTATATACACCTCCACAACAGGATGCCATTACAGATTTACAATGCAAATCCACGATCTGCAGACTGCAGGCTAAACCAGTTTTCAGTTCTGTCAACAAATCCTGTAAAAGTCATTTCAGTGCTTATATGTCACTATAAAAAGTGAACGGTTGCAATTGTTACCTTAAGGAGCTGTTCTACCTGGTCCGACCCTTAAAATGACTTGATGTTGGTGTAGCCTAATGTAGTCATGTTTCCAGTCATATTAAATAGAATATTGACTTCAAACATATTCATGTAGCTCTTACTTCATGTGAAGCACATTCTTTATAGTGTAATGTATTGTGCATGTCACCTACTTTACTTTATGTATACCTGCACCAAGAAATATTACTTGTGCTTTCTACATGTTGGTGAATAAAGTTTGTCTTTAAGCCTAATCTGCAGCACAGAACTCACTGCTACAGGCAACAAAGGTTATGATTCACAGCTAACATTGCAGTTGAAGTGACCGTATATTCAGCTCTTATTTTAAGGAATGAAGGAAATTAGATTTTCGAAACATGCAAGAGGTAATCAAAAAAAGTAATCAGATTAGATTACCTAAAATTACATTACTGATTACTATTTTAGTTGTCTAATAAGTACCAGAATACATTTCCGAAGTACTACACCCAACACTAGCTATTGCAGTTATTGCAATAATTCAAAAGTAGGGACTTGACCACTTAAAATCTATATTATAACATTTTTCACATGTCTTAGAGATCTGATCATAGTCTTGATTAACATTTAAATGATTTTTGATACTATATGTGATGGTGTGGTTTTTCTACATTGTATTTTTGGAGAAGAAGTTGGATAAGCCTTGGATCTGCTAACATACCTTTAATTCAATTAACTTTATATTTACTTTAAAATCATTAAAATTCTAAAATACTGACCTGTTTGACCAGGACACCTTTTACAGACCATAGGGTAAAAATCATTAATTACATTTTTGATTTGATCATCTTTAAGAATGAAAAATAATTTTAGTTTCTGTAAAATAATTTTAAGGGACAGAAATTTTCCTTATTGAAGAATCCAAATGTGCACAAAAACAGATTATTAAAGGGGTAATATATAGGGAGAGATTGAGATTTGAAAGAGAGAGAGAGAGAGAGAGAGAGAGAGAGAGATACATGTTGTATGACAGACGCAGCAGGTCTGCTGGGAGTTTGATTGTATTGCCTGGGCGTGCTGCACCTGGTTCTCTCCCCTCTCTCCCCTACCCCGCGCCATCTGCCTCTTCTCCTCCTCCCTCTCTCCTCCAACATTTTAACCCACCCACAATCCCCCCACCCTCATGGTGTGGTTAGAGCAGGGCCAGGTGATGATGGTATGTCAAGAGGAAACGTGTTCTCTCCACTCCAGCACTCTGTACCCTGTTGTCAGTCTGTTCTTTCTCAAGGCAGAGATGTCCCAAGTGCAGAATGTTGTATTTTTAACAGCCTTATGTGTAACTGGTGAAGTGTGTTTAATACCTAGACTTGTTTTTCTAAGACTATGAAAACAATTATTTGTAAATTGTTGCATTGCTGCATCACTGAGATCCACCACATGTATACAATTATGGTTCTCAGTGACCCTCTAATGAGTAGGATGATGCCTTTACAGTATTTGAACAGTGCACACATAAGACTGTTTAAGTAAGTTAGGATTATATGAGGATTATGGACTATTTCTACCATGTTTTAAACTAACGGGAGATTTGCATGGTAGAGTTTACACTCCAAACCAGTAATTACACCCTACTCAGAGCTAGGCATATAGGGGAACACGTGTCCCGCTCCATATTTTTTTGAGACAGCTTTTGTTTCCGCCTCATTTAATTTTCTACATCATTAAACTAATGTTTGTGTTTTTTGCTATGGGCAAAAACCAGTGTTTTTTTAAAAAAAAAAGCTTTAATGTTTATTGAAACAAAGTAATTTGGATTACATATGACATTTTCGTGGACAAATATTTTGAACAAATTAGATTTAAAGAAAAAAGTAACCCCAAAATGAAAATGTATTTACTTACTCTTGTGTTGTTTCTTCTGTGAAACAATCGAGGTAAAGTATTTTCAGGCAGAATGCTCTTTTGCATACATTAAAGTGACTAGGAGCTGTCAAGCTTCAAAAAGGACACAACAGGTATAGTGCATACGACGAATGCACTATATATGCACTGTATATCCTATCTAAACCCTCTTAAAAGTCATCATCTTGCATAATCACAAACATGCACATGATGGAAAACACGATGCGGCTTGCTATGTTTGTGTGTGTTTTTTAAATAAATGTTGTGTCATGATACGCACTACAGTGAACTACACTTGTGCCTCAGCAGTTCAGCCATACTTCAGCATTTGTAGCTACATGTCCAGGAGAATGCGACTATATCTGATTCTCAAAATCTTTTTTGAGGACACATCTGGTTGCACGGTCACTTACAAACATACTATATAAAAGGCACATCATAGTTTTCATCCACCTTTCGCGCTATTTTACAAAGTAAAAATGCGAAAAATCTAATTGCGACATTTGCGGCTTTCTGTCAGTTTCCATTCAAATGGACTTTTATCGATAAAATGGGTGTGCGTGATGACGTCATGCCTAAAAAAAAACTTACGCAAAATAAATCTGCCCCGAAGCCGTTTCCATTCAGAAATGTGTGATTATCGCTAATTCGCCTCCCAGATGTCCCTAATTTTTTTCCTCCGAAGTTTTGGTAAAATGAGGAGAGTATTGAGACAATTCACTGAAATTAGCCAGTTTACTGTCATTTTAATTTCACAAATAAATGCAAACAGAAGAGGAGGAATTGCAATCAAAAGGGAACAGTTGCCCTTCTGATAGGACTGTAATATTGGTCTTTATGTTGCACCTATCATAGGTTGGCACTGGGTCTGCACCAAGTAGTGGCGGAAAATTTCTGTCTCAGTATAAGGACCATCAATCGATGTGTATATGCTGTGTGCACAGATATTAAAGAAAAATATAATTTACATGATACATTCCTGATATTTAATATTTTAAACAATCATCTAATCAAAAGCATCGCCATCCCAACTGCATTATGTCCCGCATATTTCTCCAGCAACTTTTATTGACCAACTGAACTTGATTATCATCTAAAATGTATTTTAGCTTCAAAATGCAAATGTATATTTTCTGAAGAAGCAGTTGATGCGATCTAAGGTAAAGAGTGTTAGATTTAGTTTGAGAAAAGAAAAGGCATATATAGGCCTAAAAATATATTGTTTTTTTTCGCTTGGCAAATTATTTTTTAATTTAATGCTTTTTTCGTTTGGCAGTTTATTTAATTTAATACAGGGGCTTTTGCCGGCATTTTTTTTTCACTCCTGGAAGTGTCATGTTTGCAGCATCAGCTCTATATGCTGTAAAGATCAATCCATAATCACATACAATACATTGGCTTTTAATACGTGACGTGTCACATTAAAGATCAGGACCCTAAAAATTTTAAAACTAAATTTTTAAGTCTGTTCCTCACATAAAAATATTGGATGGCCTAAAAAGACATTGGAATGTGCATTAGCTAAATGGACTATGTTTATGGTGCTTTTTTGTCCTTTTTGGAGCTTGACAGCTCTGGACATTGTATATGTGTTTGTTTATATACATTAATACAACAGTTAGTTCTGGTCCTTGAATCTGATTGGACGAGAGACATTCCAAGAGCACTGATGACTCACACCATCAGCCAGTAAAGTTGACTGAGTCAGCGATGTCAGTTTAGCCAGCGGTTCCTTTGATGTTATAGGCATTGATTCTCACACCGTGATTGCATGGATTACTACAACACTACAGCTGGGAAATAGAATTAATCTAACAGCTTCAGCATTAAGGCTTATCACAGCTGATAGACACAAAAGACTAAGTAACATACTCAAGGTGCTTACCTATGGGAGTTTCTGGGTTGGAAGGAGATTGTAAACATTCAACTTGGAGGAGGAGAGAACAAATCGGCTACCGCAAAATACTCAGGGAGGACCCGGCTCGTATGGCTATTTTTACACAGAAAAAATAGGATGTGTTTGATCCTGATCCATGGCGTAAGAAAGAAGTTTCATGAGTCTTCCTTAATTTTTCCAAAACTATTTCATTTGTCCCAGCCGTGCTGATATAGGACCATACAGCACTCTTTTTGTGTGATAGTGCTTTAATATTTATTTACTGTACATGTATATGTTGTGTGTAATTTAAAATGTTTTCTTTAAACATTTAAATTTAACATTTAAATCATATAGTGTGGCTATATTTAGAATATAAAGTTTATCTTCCAGGTTGACCCAGTGAACTTGGCGTCTGAAATGTTTGGTGTTAAAACTTTGGCAGTTCCACTTTATCAACCACAATCAAAACAACAATGCACACAGAAGAGTCCAAAAAAAGTCCTTATTTTACAAGGTTACTGCGATCCACTTTTTTATGCCTGCAAGCAAGTCACAAACATGCAAAAATAAAGAGTAACATCTATTTCCTCCATATTTGACATTAAAGGGCAGTTGAAGGAAAATTGCTCCCATCTCTCAATGACAGATGGAATGGCAGAAACATTTTGTATAGGAAGTGCTATAAGTGATTTACATGTCTTGCTAAAAATATAATGTCTGTAACACTTATATCTGGCTTAAAAACATCATTGTATAAATGGTAAATGGTCTGCACTTTGAGGTTACCAAAGTGCTTTACACTGTGTTCCAATCACCCATTCACACACACATTCACACTCACATTCATACACCAATGGCCACAGAGCTGCAATGCAAGGCGCGTGCCTGCCATATATATAACCAGTCAGAGTTCACACTAAAGATGTCTAACAAGCAGTTGAGCAATCGAAACATAAACCAGTTGTAAAAAGATACTCTTAAAACTTTATTATGTGTGTAGTTGCAGTTTATAATATACATGTATTTTATATGATTTGTAGTCAGCTGTAGATGTACTGAACCGACCAGAATGCAATCTAAAGTCAAACACCTGTAAGGCAGACCTGTCACTTTTGCATACATGAGGTAGGAATAATAAAATTCAACAGTGCTTGGAGCTGTGAGTCAATTCAGATTAACATCTCTCCATTCAAACACATAATTTCTTTAAAAAAAACGGAGGTTGATAGCTGAATCTGTCAAACAATACCCACTGATTTGCTCTGATGGAGCCTTCATTATCTTAACAGCCAGCATGGGGATCTTTCGATTAGCAATGTAAAGCCAGACTGACATACTGTATGAACAAGCTCAAACTCTTAGCCGTTTCAAGCTCTCTCCTGCTGCCACTGTGATCTCGGAGTTGAGAGTTTAAAGAGTCCTCTCTGTTTTATGTTGTTTAGTAACCTACACCTTAGTTGACTACATGACTTTGATTTGGTAGGCAAAAGTTTTTCAAATATTAGTCATATTTTGGCAAAATTGTTTTACTGTTTTTTTTTTATTTTTTTTTATTTAGTTTTATTAATCAAAGATTATTCTGCACTACTCTTGCCACATTTCTCTTTTTTTTTTTTTTTTTTTTTGTTTTAAGAATTTCAGCTTTCAATGAGACTGAGTTTTTTTTTACTGTCTCTGGACAGTTACATCACATGACATTTTATTTACTTTAAAATCTCAAAAGTCAAATGTGACTTTGAACTCAGTAACTGAACACGTGTTTATCATGGAAGGGGTGAATTCAAGTAATTGTTTTGTGTGTCAAATTTTTGAATATCTTAATTGATCTGATGAATATAATGAGCATCATATCATTGACCATAATGCATTATGAACTAACATGGACTAACAGCAATCAATCGTATATTCATAAATTAACTATAACAAGATTAATAAATGCTGAAACAATTATCGTTCATTGTTATTTTGTGATACCTAATGTATTAAATAATGTCAATGTCATTGCATCTCTGTGGTAGTTCTTCATGTTTGTTTTATAGCAGCTTTATCAGGTTTTTCAAGTAGCAAATGAATGGTAGAACAAATGTCAGTGCACCATAAATCCTGTAATCTGTTTCATTCATTCATTCATTCCACTTATTGTGTTTGTAACTACACCAAGATTCCACTGAAAGCAAAATACTGCAGCTCATAATAATCAATAGTCATGCAATTTCCAAAACCATGTGACTGAAAAACTCTCACCCTGAGAAAAGTCCGAGGGTGTTCATAACAACTTTTATCAACATAATGTAACTGTTATGGATGAATTTACAGTTGCAGTGTTTAATAAATGCTGATGACAAGCTTTGATCGGTCTTATAGATTTATTTGCTATAAATAAAGCCAGAAGTCCTAAAAACTGCATGATTGATTTGACTGTATACAATTACTAAAGCCCTGTAGGCTATAGGATTGTTGTGCAGCCCTTATATGCAAATGAGATAACATGAAAACATACCCAAAATCTGTTTGCATGATGCAATTATAAATCAAACAACACACAAACACACTCACACGCACGCACACACGCATGTATACATGCACGCACACACATTGGGTTTTCATGTTTTATATGGACTCTTTATATTCTACAAACTTTATATTCTATCCCCTAACTCTACCCCTAAACCTAACCTTCACTGAAAACTTTCTGCATTTTGACATTTTAGCATGAGTTAGTATGATTTACAAGCTGTTTTCTTCATGGGGACCAACTGATTGTCCCCACAAAGTAAAAAATGTCAGGTTTGACTATCCTTGTTGGGATATTTGGTCCCCACAATGTAGGGTGTGGACACACACATGCACGCACACACGTAATACTAGGCACTTTACATGTTCTTGTGTATAACTTTATACACTTGGTGGGAAAATGCCTACAGAAGCAGCACACCTGCTGTTGTTTAGAAGCTGCACACGCAGATGTTGAACTAAATTAAGATCTTTTTTATGGCTCGAAAACTATATAATGCATTTCCAGGTTGTTTCAAAAGATTGTAGATAAATATTCACATAATCAGCGATCTTTTGGTGTGCTCAAAAGCAGGGGTTTTCAACATGTTGGGGTGCGAGAACAGTGCTTTAGACTATAGTATTGTGGATTTTGATTAATCACAGTGAATCAAGTTTTTAAAAACCAGTTTAACTAAAGGATTCATTCAGTCACCATTTCTCCAAGTAGATGGCAACAAATGACTGTCTTAGGTAATATGAGTATCAGAATCAATAATTCAACTGATTAATTCAAAACATTAGTCATTCACAACTGATACAATTCGTTCACTTGAAAGATTAGTTCAAAACACGTTCGTTAACAAATAAAACTCCTAGGGGGCATCAGAACGCTTCTACATAGGCGAGACCTCATGCTCATGTAATCGGCCCTGCTCGCCCTGCTCAGAACGGGACTCCGGCGTGGAAGGAGGGTGCGCTAACAAGGAGGCTAAAGGCTATAGCCTCTAGCGTCAGTCGCTAATGCACCTCTTGAGGTCAGGCGAGTGAGGTTTACACACTGCACAGCCATCTACCAGCTGGCTCCCGTTACACTCACCCCCCTAAACCTCACTCCCATCCGGGTCACGGCACCATTGTAACTGGCCCTGCTCACCCTGCTCCGAACAGGACTTGAACCGGCGTGGGAGGCGGTTGCGCTAACAAGGAGGCTAAAGGCTACAGCCTCTAGCGTCAGTCACTAGTGCACCTCTTCAGGTCAGGAGAGTGAGGTTTACACACTGCACAGCCATCTATCAGCTGGCTCCCGTTACACTCACCCTCCTAAACCTCACTCCCATCTGGGTCACGGCACCATTGTAACTGACCCTGCTCGCCCCGCTCCGAACAGGACTCGAACCGGCGTGGGAAGCGGTTGTGCTAACAAGGAGGCTAAAGGCTACAGCCTCTAGTGTCAGTTGCTAGTGCACCTCTTGAGGTCAGGAGAGTGAGGTTTACCCACTGCACAGCCATCTACCAGCTGTTACACTTAGCCTAAAACTATATTATTATTATTATTATTATTATTATTATTATTATTATTATACTTGTTGTTTCCATAACCTTATATTAACTTAGGGTGGTTTCACATATAGTATGTTTTAAGTGAACCAAACCCAGTTCAGTTAAAGTGAACCAGACAGGGAACCAGTTGCCAATGACCTCAGTGCTTTTGGTGTTCACAATGAAAGTGGACTTAAAAAAAGGATCCAGTTTCTTTTTTGGTCCTCTTCACATTATTGAGGTCTCAGACCCTTGTTGTTCACACAACAGCTCCTTAAGAACTCAGACCCAATTGCAGCTAGGGCTGTCACGATTATAAATTCAGAATCAGCTTTATTGCTAAGTATGCTTACACATACAAGAGATTTGTCTTGGTGACAGGAGCTTCCAGTGCACAACAAGACTTTGATATTAATAAATAATAAAAAAAAATTGAATAAAATTGGATTTGAATTGAAAATAAAGTATATATAGAATACATAATAAGAATTGCACATAATTATTGCTCAGTGGGACAGTTTTAAATGTTCATGATATGGATAGCCTGAGGGAAAAAACTGTTCTTGTGCTTGATGGTTCTGGTGCTCTGAGCTCTGAAGCATCGGCCAGAAGGCAACAGTTCAAAAAGGTAGTGGGCTGGGTGAGCGATTTTTCCAGCCTTTTTCCTCACTCTGAAGTGTATAGATCTTGACGGGAGGACAGGGGGCAACCAATAATCCTCTTAGCAGTCCAAACTGTCCTTTGTAGTCTTCTGATATCTGATTTTGTAGCTGAACCAAACCAGTCAGTTATTGAAGTGCAGAGGACAGACTCAATGAATGCTGAGTAGAACTGGATCAGCAGTGCCTGTGGCAGGTTGAACTTCATCAACTGGCAAGGAAATACAACCTCTGATGGGTCTTTTTCACAATGCAGTCAATATGGGTCTCCCACTTCAGGTCCTGTGAGATGGTAGTGCCCAGGAACCTGAATGACTCCACTGCTGCACAGTGCAGTTCAGAATAGTGAGGGGGGTCAGTGTTGGTGTGTTTCTCCTAAAGTCCACAATCATCTCCACCATTTTGAGCATGTTCAGCTCAAAGTGGTTTTGACTGCACCAGACAGCCTGTTCAACATCCCTTCTGTATGCAGACTCATCATGATCTCGGATGAGGCCGATAACAGTGGTGTTGTCTGCAAACTTCAAGAGCTTGACAGAGGGGTCCTTGGTGATGCAGTCATTGGTGTATTGGGAGAAGAGTAGTGGGGAGAGCTTTCCTCTGTCTCACAAGCTGCTGCCTTTCTGTCAGAAAGCTTGTAATCCACTGACAGATAGATGTGGGAACAGAGAGCTGGTGTAGTTTAGTCTGGAGTATAGCTGGGATAATGGCGTTGAAAGCCGAACTGATGTCGACAAAAAGGATCCTTTCATATGTAACTGGTCTATCCAGATGTTGCAGGATATGATGCAATCCCATGTTGACTGCATCATCCACAGACCTGTTTGCTCGATAAGCATATTGAAGTGGATCTAGAAAGGGTCCAGTGATGTCCTTCAGTTGGGCATCTGCGATTATAATTATTGTCATACAAATTGTCATACTTTTTAATGTGTACGTATGCTTATGACAGATAGGCCTAGAACTCATATAATAAAATGTGGTTATATGCTTACTTTTAAGGCTTTAAAATAAATATAGCATTTTTCATAAAAGATTATTGCACAGGGATAGAATTACATAAAAATAAATATTTGATATGTTATATAATTTATGAAACCCAGACAACACCACCAATTATATTACATTATGCAATATTAATAATGTACTGTATACTGTATTTCTGTCCTAAATTCTTCACTCTCTCTCACGTTATGTTAAGGCTCTCTGATAAAACCTAAAAGCCCTTATTTCGCATGAAGGAAAACATTTGAAAAACTGTGTGCATTTGAAAATGTTTCTTTATTTACCACCTTGAGAGTAATTGAGCAAGCAAGCATCTGCTCCTGTGTACCATTTACATTGTGTGTATGAGTCAAGAATGTTTGCCATTGTGCAAATATAATTAAAGTGAAACTATAAAAATCCTCACTTTATTTTCTTGGGAGTTTGGCGCGAACCTCTGTAGACAGTACGCCCATCAGAGCACTTTCAAGTGATTCATCTTAACGCTCTGCTCTGCTCTGAATGTGACCGGACTATTCATCTTAGGTGCTCAAATAATACAACAAGAACAGAATATGAGACACAAAAACACGTCATGGTAATCATGGTATATCTATATTTGCTTAAAATTCCCATATGTGGACAGTAAATTGTGACTGGAATATGAAGTATGAAATGTATGGCAAGCCACAAGGTACTTATGTCATAAAATGCAAAGTGGACTGGTACCTCTTAGCTTTCACATCGCACAAATCAATTGAAACACAAAAGGACCCACAAACAACCACGGTGGTCTGAGTACGGTTCTCTTTTGGGTCCTTTTAGGGGGGTCTGAGATCATTTGATTTGTTCACATATACACATTATACCGCTCTGAGAGCAATTGGAGTGCTCAAATGAACTAGATGTGAAAACGCCCAATAGTTTATTTGCACTTCTACAAAAAAGCTGAAAGGTGATTAAGGTCTTTAAAATTTTTGAAGAAATGCTGACTTGTCACAACACCTAAAATACACACTTTCCCTTGTACTTTCATGTACATTTTAACCTAAAATAAAATAGATAAAATATAAAATATACTCTGAGACTCTTTTTGTTCGCAACATATGTTTATTTAAAAATAAGTAAAAAATCTTGGAAATTTATAAACTGAACTGGGGCCAAATGTTTTTATCCGTATTTAGCTTACCAAATACTTTTATTGTGTAACTAACATGTTAACATGTAAAATAAAAATGGTTAATAATGTGTTTATTTACATTAAAATAGTATTTAATTACATTAAAAGAAGTCATAAATTAAGAGGTATTTAAATAACATTTTCAAGGTCTGGCCGTAATTCCTTCTTAAGGTCTGGCTAAAGAACAAATATGATCTTACATCCTCAACTAACATATAGGTTTTGATTAGCTTTACTCTGAAAATAAAAACATACAAAGTAGGGTTATTGCTTATGAAATTTATTTTTACACAAAATAAATGTAGCCTAAAACTGAAAAAGAGCATTATGTCTGTTTGTCTTTTTTAAAATTGTTATTATCCTCCCATTCGATGAGGGCAGAATGTGCCTTCCTTATACTGCACACACTAATTTGCACACAGGATACTTGTGCAGATAATAATCTTTATAAACCAGCTTTGGGCCCCTTTCCTATTAATATATATATATATAGTTTAGAATTTGTTGTGGGGTCTCCTAGACTTTTGGGCCCCTAGAATCGTCACCACCTCTCTCCCCACTAGCAACTGATTTGAGGATGTTCCGGATTGATAACGATGTTGAACCAAACACTATCAGGATTTATGCATAGGCAAATTCAGTGACAATTCACATAATCTTTTTACGAGCACTACAGAAAAGAATGGAGAGTTAAAGCAAAATTTCCTATGCATTTTCCTTAAAGGTTCGGTTTTCATCATCATTTTGCCTCTTGTGAAAAAAGGTTGTGCATATGAGCTGATATCACTTCTGTAACAGATTTATTTATTTGAGTCTGTAGTTTTGACTACACCCAGCAGCCAAGCCATTTGCATAAATACATTTGAGTGAATAAGACATGATAAAATGTGGAGAAGAGTAACACATGTTATAAGTTATACTTATAAGTAAGTAATGTCCAGCGCACTCCCCCGGAACTGGACCACGGATAGCTTGACAAGGACCGATGCTGTTGACGCTGAAGACGTTGAGTGTTGTTAAACTCACCGCTGAATTTTGCGCAGAGATCGTTCGGTTGTTTACCACGATTTTATCAAAATCATTTGGTTGGTCAGATAAAAGTGATTGGCGGTTCGCATCAAATCCCTGACCAGGAGACTCTGAGAAGTGGTTGTATGCAAGCCTACTTCCTTACCACATCACATCATTTTTGGATGTTAAAAATATGTTATCGCTTTACAGTCAGGTTTAATCTGTTAACATGAATTTCAACAAACAAAACCTTTACACAATTAGTTAATCTTGGTAAATTGCAATAGTGTGTAGTATCTATCCACAATGACCAATGCTGTTTAAAAATTTTGTTCATTAGCTCATGATACCCAATGCATAAACTAAAGTCAACAAATGAAACCCTATTGAAAAGTCCAAAAATACATTATCTTAGCATAAAATGCAGAGACAACTATAATTAAGCCATTTGTTGGTTGATTTTCCAAAAAGTGTAAAACACTGCTATGTCAAAACTTTGCCTTGTTTTGTGTATCCTGACTAGTTCAACACAGAAGCATTGGTTCAGTTTTGGGCAGAACAATCTGTTTGTCTGACCTATGACATCAGGGAGAAGTGTTTGGGAAACCTATTTGCCATGTTTTGTGTTCCTGCATGGTCTGATTTTATCATCCTTTAACACTTAACCTTAATTACAAACATTACAAATTTACACAGAGCTATTACAATTCTTTAACGATAAAATCCAAGTCAAACTCAAACAGTTCCTCCCATTTACATTCTTTCAAAATGCTTTCAAACTGGATTTAAGAACAAATCAAAACTGAACCAAGAAAGTAAATTTGCTGTGTGACATTATAGAATCAACACAAGAATGATACATCATACTGTATGTTCAGAATAACAGTGCATTAACTTTTTGACCTCCAAATAGGATGATCCACTTGCCAGGGACCCTCTTCCAATACATAAAGGCAGTATGTATTTTAATGAATAAAGATCCATACTCTATATACACAATAAGTGTGATATTGTGAAGATAACACATTGTTTACAAATTAAAAAATTGCCTTTTTATTGTCATTGTATTAAAGCCAAAATAAATTAGAAAAATATTATCTGAACAATACTATATTGACAGCATTTTTTCCCTGCTCTAATTTTACATGTATAAACCTGCAATTTATTTGTAGTAGCCTAATTTATTTGTAATATCACATTTGTTACATTTTTACCTTTTCTGCTGACCTCTTAGCACCCCTGGGGTCCTAAAGCCCCTGCATTAACACATTGATATTGTTTAATGGGTTTTACACAAAAAATGTCTTGCATTGCAGGTTCAAAGAGTTTTGGGAGAGGAGCTAAGGTGAACACAAGAGATTTTGGTAGAACACCAGACTGTTTTAACATGCACTGTTTCACTCTTTCATTCTCTGATTGTTAATGAAACAGCAAAGAAAATAAAGACATAAGGAGAATCTGAAAAGCTTACAATGAGGAAAGGTCAACACATTTTCTGAGAGAGAAACAGAGAGAGGAAGCAGATAAAACAGAACTGTCACTCAAATCATTTGGTCTTTGTCAAATACAGGTGAGTCTGCTTATTTTGCAGTCTGGTAGTGTACACTTCACTCTCAGACTGTGCCAAGAAAGGTTTGTTTAGTTTGTGAAAACTGGGATTAAGGATTTTTTTCTTAAATGCATTATTGTAAGTGGTGACTGATCCATTAACAAGATATGATATGGAATCAACTCTGTAAGCGGAAAAGATCTTAAATAACAGGATGTTATTATCATTCATTTCAAATACTTATATGACAACAATAAAAACCCACTCTTGAAAAATGAGTAGCATTGTGACATTGAGATGCAGGTCGCTTTCTCTAAAAATTTTCCTCTTGTCCCCTTAGGGTTGCACATTTTTCACTTCAAAGTGCACTTCGGCAAAGTCCACCTGCTGCCAGTGGCCCTGTGCCCACCGTCTGTTGAGTCTTATTTGTGGGCCATGCTTGCTCCCTAGCTGGCTATGTCCATGTGCTCATCCTCTCTCACTCCATGGCAGGTCTTGGCACCATGTGTGGGGTCTGTTTACATCATCGCTGGTGGGTTGCTGGATACTAAAGTGCTGTCATACCTGAATGTACAGTTCCAAAGCCATTTTGGATCTTCATTTTAAAGCTGAAGTGAGTATCCCTTTTTTATATGCAGAGACAATTATAAGTATAAGCCATTTGTTGGTTGATTTCCCCAAAAAGTGTAAACTGTGCTGTTAGTTGCTTTGTTTGAGCATCCCGATTAGCCTGACAAAGCAACATTAGTTCCACCAAGGGGCATATGTTTTTGGCAGGCCTATCTGCTTACTTGGCCAATGACAGTGGTGGGAATAATTGTAAAACCTGTTTAAAAAAATTCCATATGATGACGCTTGTGATGCAGAAATCATACAGCTTTAAACTGACTGTGAAGGGATCAAAAGTGGAACTTTATTTGGAAAACTCTTTCCACTGTCTCCATCTCCTTGGGTCTCAACATAATATGCATTATACTGCAGATGAGCTCTGTTTACATAATAATCAGACAAAGGCCATGTGCTTGAGGCTGTTAGCAGTTGTACAAGCACTCAAAAGAGGTTTTTGTTTACTGGTATTCTTTGCCATTTTTTATGTGGAATATTTTTGTGTTTAGCTTTTTCGTGAGTTAATCAGACACTAATTTTCTTAAATTTGTTTAAATGTTTTGTCCACGTACTTTAAAAGCAACGAGGTGTCTTTGTATCCCACAAAGAAGAGACTTGGTATATCCTTGTAGAACATATTAATTAATTATTATAAAAAAATAAAAAACTCATGAGGCATATATATATACTTTGTATAGTACTGTTTTAACTAACTAAACATTAGGGCTCTACCTTGCCCAAAAGCCCAAAGCAAACAGAAAGAGAAATAGAGAGAGGGTGGGAGAGAAAGGATAAAAAAAACGCCTCCAATCTGTGTTTTTGTGGCTGTTGCTGGTGGCTGATGGGTGTTGGGCTGAGTTTAGGGGGAGGGTTTTAGAGGGAGGGACAATTTCATCAGGATTTGGGAGGAGATGATGAACCTGATCCCTCAGGGAATAAGGTGTCTCAACAGCCTTGCATCTCTTTACAGTAAAGAGCATGAGAAATTAACTGGAACTGTCAACAGTAGCTCTTTTTGGCAAAATATTAGTACTCATTATGGATGAAAAGTGCTTAATTTTGTTGCCGCATTGGAATACTGTCACACCAAAGGTGTGAGGACTTTGGAAAAAGTTTTATGCATAGCTGCATTCAAGGAACTCAGGTGAGTTTTTGAGATGTCAAACATGTGGTGTCAGTTTGCTAAACTTCTTCTTTGCTTTATGTGTAAGTTAGTGGATGTTTGAATTTCAAAGATCATGATAGTGTTGTGTTAATGGTCTTTTGTGTTATTGTCATTTTATAAATCTTGTTATCTTTTTGTTAAATGAACCATTTATATTGGCTAGTGTCAATCTGTTTCAAAATGTGTAGCAGTGACACAAATGTAACTCTCATTGTAGCCTATTTGTTTCTTTCGCCAAATACAGTTAAAAGTATTTCCTGGTGCCAAACTAGAGAGTGATATTAATTACAAATGTGCAAATTGCAAGTGTACTTCACAGGTCTTTGTATGTTGTTAAATGCAACATTTAAAAAAAGAAAATAGTCAACTATTTCAATATATGACTATTTGTTTTTTAGAGGGCTTAATTGTATTTTTTCCCAACTCCCATTTACAACAGGAGCTAACCTGTTTTACTCAGCACATTATGGCTGGGACCTAAGGTAATCTTGGTCAATATGAAATATTATTTCTCCCTAAACACACGTATAGTAATTTCCCTTAAAATAATGGAAAGTTTATGACAAATTCTCTGAAAACTTGTGGCAAATTTGCCACTGATCATTTTCACACGCCAAAGAGCTTTTTGGAAAACTTGTGGCAAATTGTCAGTTGTTGCCAAAGGTTTGCTGCAGGTTCACTACTACCGATGAAGAACTGCAATCATCTAGCAAACATTCGCATGACAAAATTGCGAATTTAAACAACATTCGCATGTCAATGCACATTTGACAAGTGGCAAATGTGCAGCCAGAACTCTACAATTTTTTAGGGTTATCATCTCATCTATGAAGGCCATTAAACCTGGAGAAGTCATTGAAGAGTTGATTACCTATTGAAATGTAAGCCAATTACGTATTGAACATTTTGTGACTATCACACACAGGTTAATCAACAATTCATAGGTGGACACCTGAACTGTCCAGGACCACTTAAGCTATTTGTCTAAACTCTCTATTCTCTATAGCCCTCCTAGTAATTAAGATAATTGCTTCCCTGTGACACATAGGTGTGGACATAAATTAAAATTAGTTTTATTCTTCGTCACCCCATTCATAGAAATTTAAGTAATTTTGAAAATAATATTGATGATATATAATGGAGAATATAATCTATTATCAATATAATATATCCATCCATCCATCCATCCATTCATCGACAACCGCTTATCCTGTGTACAGGGTCACGGGGGGCTGGAGCCTATCCCAGCTAACATTGGGCAAAAGGCGGGGTGCACCCTGGACAGGTCGCCAGTCCATCGCAGGGCCAATATAATATATTTACAGTGATATTTGCAAAATATATTTTTATTGCTAGAATATCTCATACATACAAGAACAAAATATAATTCACAGTCGAATATTTTATTTAATAAAATAAAACAGGGCTTACCAACACATATATGCACATACTATATATTTCAGTAGGCAGTTGAAGATGAAGTTGCACGTCATTCATATTGCACCAGTATGGTTGAACTAGTTGTTCTGTTGAACATGACGCATCTATGGGCATGTTGATGCTTGGCTCTGGCCACAACTTTTACAAACAATAAACCAAGCAAGACAGCCAGCATAATCCTGGCGGTTCAAACATAAATTAGTGACCATAAACCATACACCACAAATCATTGTGTACAGGGGAAAGTGCTAATCATAATAATCCTTTAGTGTTTGTTAAAAAGTAAATGAAAACATTACAATATTTACAGTACAATGACTGAAGATTACAGCTTTTGGTTTACTTGCTATAGTAAACTATGCTATAGTTGGCTTTGATGTTACTTTCTTAAATTAAAACTCTAAATACTTGCTACACTTAAGGTTTGGTTCATTATATAATGCAGTACCATTAAAGGAAGAGTGCTAGTATGCTAAGCTTTTCACATTATCCTTCAATGTAGTTGAATCTTACAAAACTTGCAAAGTGAGATCTGATAGTGAAATATGATCTGAGAGTCTCTGCTGCCTGGCTGAGCATGTGGTGGCAGGTAGCTGTGAGAGTGTAGGCTGGCAGCACAACCTACTGCTAATAATAATCACAACTTTTACCAGCTGGATTTAAGAGGCCATTTATTTGTGCCTCCATCCCTCAGTACTTTCCATGAAATATGGCTCCCTGCATACCCCCCAAACCAGCCTGAACTCACATAAAATTGTGTGCAAGTATGGCAATTTTTCTTTAGTGAAATCGGTATACGTTGACCACATTTTAAAAACACCGCCCCAGAGGCTAAAGTGGTAAGTGTTTTAGAGCATATTAACAAGAGTGACATCAATTTATATCATGGAGACGTTGTCTGAAGCCAGTTGTAAAGAGAATTACTTACAATTGTACAAGGTGTAAAACAGTGAAGAGAAATGACTATTTAATTTAATTCTACACCCCAACAAAAAAACACAATCTTATCATAACCATTAGTAGAGACAAATTGCAATGATAGGGATAAAAATGCCAACATTCATATCACACTTATGATTGTTTATACAATTGTGATTACCCCCTCATATGAATAGGGATTGAACTGTAGTCTCTCGTGCAACTGAATCAACATGCTACCAATTGCGCCACGAGGGAAAGTTAACTGTTGAGGAGCCGTTGCAAATATGTCCTGTTTCCCATAAGAGATATGGGAGATAGGACATGACAATGAGTCAGCATACTTTTGCCGATCCTAGTGTATCAGGACTTTCAGAAACAGCATGCCGACTTCCTGTGTGATCATGTTGCCCATACACAAAGACAAAGTGAAAGATATAGAGTGATTTATGGCTTTCAGAATTGTTATCATGCATATAGATAATTATACAGGTGACTGCCAGAGAATTATACTACAATTATGTGTAAATTAATTGTTTATCTTTATAAAAAAAAAAAAAATGATTCTCTCTCTCTATAAAATGCCACAAACTTGCAGTTAAATATGCTAAATGTAGATGACTGGCTGACTGGCTAAGTCATATGAAAATGTGTCACCTGTTTCAAACAGGTCTAGAGCTCTTTCACACGATTTAACAATATAATGTAACTTGTCATGGCATGTCAAAACAGGAGACAAAATTCCTGACTGTTGCCTTTTACTGGGTGAAACAGACAATAAAATGAGTGTATGTGTGTGTGTGTGTGTGTGTGTGTGTGTGTGTGTGTGTGTTAAACTTTAAGTTTTTATACAGTGGTCTTCACATGTTTACTTTTACATATCTGCACAGTTTCAATACATCAAAATACAGAATGGTCCAACTGTCAGAAAATGGAGCTCCTTAAAACACATTATTTTTTCCCCTCTCTTCAGGTCTGTGGGTCCATGTTGGGACAGTGAGAATGGCCTTCATAGACACAGCCATAATTCTCACTGTCATAGCAGCCCTGGGAACCATAACCAGATGTCATGGCAGCCTTGTTAAAGACAACTCACTGCTGAGGTTCACCCATAATTTTTATAATGCCAGCATTTATGAGAACTCTGCCCCCAGGACCTATGTGGAAAGCCTAGTCCGAATGGGCATCATACTGTCTGATCCCTTCTGGGGCATCAAATACAAGATTGTCGCTGGCGATGATGATGGCCTTTTCAATGCCGAGGAGGTAGCTGTAGGAGATTTCTCTTTTCTGAGAATCAAAACCCGAAGCAGTAATTCAGCAGTGCTCAACAGAGAGGTACGAGACATCTACACTCTTACCATTGAGGCTACAGAAGGCACCTATGACAACCAGGCGAGAACAAAGGTATCGATCCAGGTGCTTGACACGAATGATCTGAAACCACTCTTCTACCCTGCCTCTTATCACGTGCTAATCAAAGAGGACACGCCAATCAAATCAAGCCTGGTGAAAGTGAGTGCAACTGATGCTGATATTGGCAGCAATGCAGACTTTTATTACTCATTCACGACTAGATCACACCCGTTCGCTGTTGATCCTTTCACTGGGACTGTTACACTTGTAAAGAAACTTGACGCAAGTCAGAGAGACAGGTATGACCTAACTGTTCTGGCAGAGGATAGAACAAAGAAAATCTCTGGTGTACAGAAGTTCGGAAATATTGCAACAGTTGTTGTGACCGTTCAGAAGGTTACCGAAAACTTTACCCTCACCATTGCATCAATTCCTCAAATGGATGATGACAAAATAAGTGTGAACATCATGATGGAACCCAAGGAAAAGGAGAAAGTGGCATCTATAAGCATGGTTGAAGGGGATCCACTTAATTGTTTTGAGATTATTCCATCTGCTTTGCAGCAGGATGGTGGATTTCAACTGGTCTCAACAAAATGGATTAACTGGTCACAAAACCCATTTGGATTAAACATTTCCCTTCAAGCCAAAGACAAAAGTAACCCACCTTTGTTAACACCAGTAAAACATGTGCACATCCCTCCTCCTCAAATTAAACCACTAAGGTTTGATCAGAAAAACTATCATGTCACCCTTAGCGAATTTTCTCCACCAAAAAGTCCCATACTTAGAGTATCTGTAGGTTTGAGTTTCAGAAACATCACCTTCAGCATCAAAGAAAACTCAGACAGCGATAAATTTAAAATCAGTGCCAAAACCGGTGTCATTGTAACCAAGCAGTCTCTTGACTTTGAAAAGCAATCTCATTATGAGTTCGATGTCACTGTTAATGATGGAGCAGCAGTTACCCATGTCATTGTAGATATTATTGATGAAAACGATAATGCCCCTAGTTTCACATCGCCCTCATACCAGGCTTCTCTGCCTGAAAATGTTCCAATTGGAACAAGCATTTTGGCTGTCTCCGCCATTGATGTGGACAAAGATAACAATGGTTTTGTCACCTACGCAATAGCAAACACAGGTCCCGTGCCTTTCAGTATAGACCCATTGACTGGTGTGATTTCTACCTCTGAGGAATTTGATTATGAACTCATGAAGAGATGGTACCACTTGAGGATCTGGGCTTCTGATAGTGGCAGCCCTTTTAGCAGAGTGAGTGAATGCTCTGTAACCATCACCATGACCAACATCAACGACAACATTCCAGTGTTTGAGCGGGTGGCGTGCAATACCTCCATACCCCGAGACTTTGCTGTGGGGAAGAGTATTGCAGAGATGTCAGCTCTCGATCTGGATGAGCTACAGCAGATTAAATACAGAAAAGAGTCTGGGAACGATGATGGATTGTTTGCCATTGACCCTGTTTCTGGCGTCATTAAACTTGCCAAGGCCATCCCCTCAAACTATGGAGACACTGAAAATTCTGTCTATACACTTAAAATAACAGCAACAGATGGAAAATATAGTGCCGACCTCAACACTGTAACTTTGCGTATCACAGGCAAGGGACAAGGTGCCACCACACATTGCGAGGAGACCGGAATTACTAAGCAGCTGACAGAGAAGCTTATTAAATCATTTAAGCCTTCACTCACTGTCAAAGAGGAAGAATCTATCTCAGATGTTCACATCATTAACCACCACTCTCCAAAGTTTGTTGTGGGCACACCAAGCTCAATTGACATCAGGGAAGACTTTGCTCTCAATAGATCGGTGGTACAGTTGAATGCCATTGATAATGATTCTGGATTTAACGGAAAGCTTGTCTATGCAATTTCCAGTGGAAATGAGGATGGATGTTTCACAATTGAAATGAACACAGGAGATCTGAAGGTAATGTGTGCATTGGATCGAGAGCAAAAAGAATTTTACATTCTGAACATAACAGTGTACGACCTGGGATCTCCACAAACATCTACATGGAAACTTCTTGCTGTCAGTATTTTGGATGCAAACGATAATCCACCATTATTTTCGCAGCCGAGATATATTGTAAACGTCCCTGAAAACATAGAGACTGACAAGAGCATCTTCAAAGTCAGTGCATTGGATTTTGACCTTGACGACAATGGAGCATTTATATATTCTCTGTTAACCTTTACCGATTTGTTCACGATAGATGAAGTCACAGGGGTAGTGAAGGTAACTGGCCATTTAGACAGAGAGAACTTTAGTAGATATGACCTTAAAATTGAGGCCAGAGATCAAGCAAAACAGGACCCTCAGCTTTACTCATTTGCAGATCTAGTGGTTGTACTGGAGGATATCAATGACAACCCTCCTAAGTTTGTACCCACAGTCTACAGGATCAAGGTTCCGGAGGATGTTCCGCCGGGCACTGTGCTTTTATGGGTGGAAAGCTTTGACTTGGATCTGGAAAGTGGAGGACTCATCAGCTACAACTTAATGAACAATGAAGCCAGAACATTTTTATTGGATACATCGACAGGCGGCCTGTCTCTTGAGCATGAAATGGATTTTGAAAGACAACAGTTTTATAACTTAACTGTTCGAGCTGTAGACCACGGAATGCCCCGGTCTTTATCGTCTTCATGCTTCATTGAGGTCGAAGTGCTAGATGTCAATGAAAATCTAAATCGGCCTCTCTTCACCCTTTTTGTACATAATGCAGCAGTAAAGGAGGACGCTAAAGTAGGAACCTCAGTCTTGACACTGACAGCTGTAGATAACGACCTAGGACGAGATGGAGTAGTGAGATACTACATCCATGATGGCTCAGGGCTTGGTGTCTTCACGATTGATGAAGAAACAGGTAAAGTATGTTTCTGGTTACAATATTTCACTTCACTCAGGTAAAGAAAATACCTTGTGGATATTACTAATCTTCTCTTTTACCTGCTTTCCATATGTTGGGTCAGTATTCTATGCTCAAAAATGTACAGATTTTAAAGACAACGCTGTACATATCTGTTATCTGTCTCATATCTTACCGTGTAACATTTTTGGTATTTCTAAAACCCACTGCCTCAACATCTGTGACACTGCATGCAACTTAACATTCTTCTTTGGCTGCATTATTGGATCTGAATAATTCTATTTTGCAGGTGTAATCCAAACCGCAGTATCTCTGGATCGTGAAGCTGTGCCACACTATTGGCTGACAGTTTATGTGAAAGATCTGGGCACTGTACCACTGGTATCCTGGACTGAGGTCTACATAGAAGTTTTGGATGTTAATGACAATCCCCCTGAACTGTCTCAACCTGTCTACTTTGTCTCAGTGCAAGAGAATCTGCCAAAGGACAAATCAGTGCTCAAAGTATCTGCCACAGACTTGGACAAGTCCTCTGAGGGAAAACTAACTTTCCAGATCCTTGATTCACAGCGCAAATATTTCACCATTGACACAAAAACAGGTAAACTCTTAAAATGGTCATTCATAAACTTCTCATTCCTGAGTTTTGACTTATAGTTTCCACCTGGTATTAAGATGCATTTCGGCTGATCCGATCACATATGGTCAGCCCTAAATACAAGTCCAAACAGGGTCTAAAGCATTTTGGATCACAAAAAACACATACGAATGCGTGTGACCACATCACATTTGAAGTGTTTCGCAAATCCGTTGTGTATGTGTCCCGATGTTGTGTCGAAGTCTGTTCCCCATGTTTCCCCAGTGAGTGTTCCCTGTAGCATCGTAAAACATTAAACTGTTCCCCCTATGTTTAATGTTTTACGGCACTATGGGGAACACTAACTGGGGAAACAGAGGGGGAACAGGCTTCGACACAACACCGGCAGCAGTGAAGTGCCACCCCTCAGCTGTCAATCAACCACTGCGCTAAAACAAGAATTTAAAATTTGCTGGTTCCTAGCGGTTTTAAAAAGGAAATAGCCATCAGATCTGAAAATGTTAAAAAGCGGATACATCCACAGTTACGAGAGCTTCACAGATCTTCATAGTGTGTCTGATATCAAAACAGATGAGAAGCATCTGAAGCTCCTTTGATACAGGTAATCCACTAAAATATAACTTGGAGAAACAGCAGGTTGTTTTTCCCCCACTTTCTTCATCTTTTCTGACTTTGTTGGGCTTTAACATCATGCTGTAACACACTGACATGGTGTGTGATGTATGTCGTCAATAAACAGAGACCCTCCCCTTCAAATCTGAACACAAGTGGTCACAGGAGATGCATTTAACTGACCAGGTGGATCACCCAAGATGCATCGTAATACCAGATGGAAACGGGGTCATAGAAATGCTGAAAAAAAACAAAAAAACAAATGACCTTTACAAATTCACATTCCACAATAGTTGTGATTCACTTCATGCAGTAAATAAATCTTTATTGATTTAACATGTCTGGGCACAAATTCCGTGCAACAGTGGTATGCCACGTGAAGGGCACAATGAGTAGAGCCTCTAATTACTTTGATCTGTGTGTGTAATTATGGGGGAAGGGTGCTGATGATTCTTTAGCCAGAGAGGTGCACAATCACAAAACACAACACCTCTGACCCTTTTGTAGCTTAGCCTGGCCTTTGAACAGTAGCTTGGCAAATTAGAACCGCATTAACCAGCGTTGCAAGCTTGCACTTGTCTTTACTAAGTCTTGTCTCTTTGTTGTTGCTTCTGCCCCACCCTGAGCTAATAGAAAAGAATTACAAAGAAGCCAGAGGGGGGTTGGGGTGCATTATATAAAGGATATATCAGACTAAAATGCTCTTTAGATATTTGTTGGTGTTTGAGAGTGGCAACAATTTTTTATATTTTCTCATTTTCATTGTAACTAAGCTAACAAGTTTGGCTAGAAGGTTTAGGCAAAAACTTCTAAAGAACTTTGACTTGTGTGGCATTGAAACATACAGGACACAGAAGCTCTCTGTGAATATTGTACATATGTACATTCTAAGAGGATCAAGGAGGATACTTAATGAATTATAAAATCAATTCTACATGCCTTATCAGATGCAGATATAGCAACAAATCACACTTCAGTGCTGTTCATTCTTCCCCCAGGGCTAAGAGGGACTGAAGTTCTCTGGAGTTCTCAATTGCTCCATGTTAGAACAAGACAGTCTGAGATGACTCATTACTAGAATGAACATTGTGACTAAGCTAACCGACGTAATGACTTAGCACAGCAAAATCGGATGATTTATCAGATATTAACTTTTTCTTGAAAGGGCAAAAAGGAAAGATAAATAATTCTTGGGTGGGTTGAGAGTAGAACTCACATCATCAAAAGCCAATGCTAAAAGGGAGATTAAGACAAAGGGGTATAGCCAAATGTGATACTTTGATATCTTTAAAGCACTCATTGTCAAAGTTTTTCACATGGTCAACCACTTCAAGACTTAAACAAAAATGGCTGACAACCTAACAACCAGTCTCAGTTAATGTCCTTTTCACAGATCTTGCCTTGAGCCACCAATCCATAATTTTCTAGACCAGGTGTTGCTAGGGTAGGAAGAGATAAGGGCTTAGCCCTCAGATGACCTGGTAACACATGGATATATTACCTCACAAGTTCTTTAAAACAATGACGGTTTAATAAAACCTGCCGAGAGACAGCAATCCCACCTACTGGCCAAAAAAGGTAGTGTTCAACAACTGGCTATAAATGCGAGGGCTTTAACCCAGTTGACGTTTATTTCTTCAGTGAACTTTGCGCAAACAGTTATCTACCATGGCCAACGCCTGTTGTGTTTTCATTACAGACAGATGGAGAAACAAACAAAGTCAAAAGCATATAACACTTTTTTTTCTGAAGTAAAGCATGTCTTCAAAAATGATCAGGACAATACATAAGGGGCACAAGATCCCGAAGCCTCCCCCTCGCAACGCCCCTGTTCTAGACTTCATTTTTGTTCTTATTTTATTGATATTTGCTAGACTCCTACTTTTAGTTAATAATAATATGTTATTAAAAATGTATGTTAAAAGAATAGTTTGTCACAAAATGAGAATTCTGTCATAAGTACTTACCCTCATGTCGTTCCAAATCCAAAGTACTTTCTTTTGACAGAACTCAGATTGTTTTAAGCGCTAAACAATGCATGCTCTCGTGTGAACACCTCAAATCAGCATTTTCACTGAAAAATTACTAAAATTTTGGGTTGTTTCGCACCAAAACTGTATCATATGACTTCAGAAGACATGGAATATGACACATGTGTAGCATGTACTACTTTTGATCTTTTATAGATTTAAAACAAGTCTCTATTTTCTGCCATTGTATTAAAAAGTCAGATGGTACATTCTTTAAAAAAAAAAATTTTAAAGTTGTTTTCAGGATAAGAAAGAAATTCATACGGGTTTGGAATGACATGAGGGTAAGCAAATGATGACAGAATGTAAATTTTTGGGAGTACTACTCATTTAACTCAATCTGTTAATTATTTGTTATGAGTTGATGAATTGGTTATTCAGTAATTCAGTGTTGATGCTTTTGTCAATTATAATTATTTTATTTATTTTATATATTTTCTTAAATCAACCAATCAGCTCGCAGACTGCTTTGAATCCTTCACTGACCACCATTTGAGAAACATTGCTTCAGAAGCTTTAAAGACAATTTCAAAATCCATGCATCTTGCTGAGTTTACCCATTGTGTCATGCACGATATGGAAGTTTTTCCACAGGTGGGCGTTAATGCCAAAACCACACTTTCTGGAATTGCTCTTACAGGATCACCTGCCTAAATACAAGCCATCATAAAAGCCCAGCAGGGTTTGTTTTGAGTGCTGCACAGGTTAAAATACGCCGTGGGTGCCTGCCTCCCTACCAGTTGTCTTCCACTTTAATGACACTCTCAAGTGTTTATTGCAGTGCTAATAAACTATTGTCACTAGCGCTTTTTGTCCAATCTGAGCCTGAAATCTGCTGTAGAGCCATGGAGCACACTTAACCAACCTCCTAACACTCAGTTGTGAAAATATACTTTATCTTCAAACCTCTTATGCTAACTCATAACACAATGTTTTTCACACATCACAAATGCAGTGACTCTTAAGCAGTGTCTCATTTTCTGTCAGTTTTTTGGCAACCGGGAAGTCTGGTCATTTAGTATGCATCAGGCTAAATCCTCTTTGACACAGACTTGAATAATAACTGTTGTTCCCACAGCTTGAATGCCGCAGGTTAACCTAGAATAAACGGTCGAGCAAAACAAATAAAGCTTGAAAAACAAACCTGTGGGAAAAGAAAGTAAAATGGACAGCCCTATGGTGAATGAACAGGTGTACCAGCCATCTGAGAGTGCTGTCAGTGATCAGCCTGTCTGTTCTTCCTCTGTGTTTGTTTAGGTGTGATCAGCACTCTTGCTGCCCTGGACCGGGAACAAAAAGCTGAGCATATTATTGAGGTTGGTTCATTGGTTTTTTAGGTCATCAACTGCAGGCCTGAGCCTTTCTCTGATGATTGCTATGAATATATTTCTATTTCTATTTCCAGTGAGTCATTGTGGCTGTGTGGAGTACTTGTTTTCTTAAAAGACAGATTTTTATTGTCCTAAAAAAAATCTACTTATAGTCCATTTGAATAGATCTGATTTTACATTTATTTGTCCACTGAATTTAGCTGAAGTTGTTTTGGATTTGGTTTTTATAAAAGTGAAGCATGTTATAGTTTTGATGATACTATCTCCTATTCTAGCTTAACATGTAAAGCTTTTTTATAGAATCGGCTGTGATTAATGCTCTTGTGCTCTCCTGTTATGTTGTTTAGGTGATGGTATCAGATGAAGGGGCTCCTCCATTAAGCTCCACCGCCACTGTAATCATTGAAGTCCTAGATGAGAACGATAACAGCCCACAATTCAGCCATAAGCTTTTCCAGGTAAAGCTGCCTGAATGCCAGAACTTGGCCGAGTTGCAAGACATCTACAGGATGGTGGCCCGCGATGATGATGTGGGGCCCAATGGCATGATCAGATACAGCCTAGAAGACACCATTGAGGATCGTTTTGATATCCATCCCAAGACCGGGGTGGTTACAGCTAGAGGACAGTTTGTTCGAGGCAACTACAATATTCTGACGGTATGGGCTACAATCATTCAGTTTGATTTCAATGAACTCTTTAAAAAAATAAAATAAAAATACTTCAAAATGTAAAAATGTGACTAATATATCCCGGTACATCTACTTATAAATTACAGTAGCTATCCTCCTAATTTCATATGTCCGATACACTGGACATCAACAGACTTATTGCATTTTTGCCATGTAATAAGTTACAAATAACATTGTTTCTTTTGAATTTTCCCCAAGTTTGGGACTGGGGAGGATAAAAAGATGCACTAGTATTTTGAGAGTTAACAGAAAGGATCCAACTTCTTGCTTTATTTTTCATACAATCTCATAGATAAAAGCGACAGACCAAGGCAACCCTTCAAGAATGTCTAAGGCCCGTTTGCATGTCGAATGGCTGCCCCAACCTGAACCCAGCTCCGAATTGCTGGCTTTTGATGAGCCCCCCTTCAACTATGTGGTTATGGAGACAGATCCCATCACTGACATGGTGGGAATCATCCGCACAGAGATTACTAAGAATCTTCTCTGGTTTGACATTATCGGTAAGCCAGACTTTATCATTTACCATTTCAGTGCTGCTACTTACAATAAATATAAACAAGATGTCCTGAACTGGCACATAGGATATGGAGATAAAAAACAAGCAAACAACAACAGCAAAAAAAAAAAACAGTTAAAAGTTGTGGAGAATGCAATTTTTTTATTGAGCAAAATACAAATTAACAAAACATAGCAGCTTATACATACACACATATATACACATACATACTTACATATACACACATATATACACATACATATACACATAACAAAATACTAAATAAAAAAAAATAAAAAATAAAAAAAATACAAATGAAAAAAAAAAAAAAAAAATGCCATTTTTAATTAATAGTGTCTTGAATAGTACTGTGATGTTTCCAAAACATTGTTCTGTTTGTTTGAGTGGTTTAACAGGTCTTCTGGCTTAACCAATGATAAGAACAATGATATACAGGCCGACAGTAGAAGTGTTTGATACATACTTTTTGTCATTCTTTTTGGTACTACTTGTGATGGAGAAATTACACACTTCACCTTTAACAATGGTTTCGTAATAGTTATAAATGATGCTTTAAAATAAGAGATAAAGAAAGAAAAACTTATAATTTATTTTGTGCCAAAATGTTTTAAAGACACCAAATAATAGTGTAGTGTTGGTTATCATGGGCACATGATATAGTACAGCATGTAGGGGTCTGCTGTCACTGTGATGCTATAGCTTTCCTCCCCTGTGATAAGATATGTGCCAGGAGGCATATCTTAGGGCAGACACATTTCCTCAGATGACAAGCCAGAGCACCAGAGGAGCTCCATTCCTTACTGCTCCGGCATCAGTCTCTCACAGCCCGCGCAAGCAGCGCACATTCGCCTGCAGTTAAGGGCTGAGCCTGACCTTCACTCTCCTCCCTGCATTCTTACCTTCTGCCCTGCAGTCTTACTCAGAGATAAATGAGCTCCAGTGGAAATGAATCAAAAGCATTGTTAGTAGGGAGGGAAAATGAATGGCTTATTTTATCTCTGCATGTGACCGCTAAATGTTATATGATCACGGCTAAGGCCAGCATTAATTGGTATTCGCTATCTTACAGTTTCACAGGAGTAGATTATCTTTTAATCAGGATACCGTGGTCAGTGTGGTTGAACTGACATACAGTATCATATTTATAAAATATTATACTTTTATATCTTCTGAAATTGTTGTGAATTATTTTGTGATTTTTAGTTTGAGTCTGAACATTTGGGTATTTCTATCCAGAGCCAGCCAGTTAGAAGTTATGTGATTAAATAAATATAATTAAAATATTACAATTATTCCGTTAGCACTGAAGCCTTTTTAATTAGGAGACAAATCAATAATTACAAAAAATATTTTATGTATTATTATTATTATACATACCTGAATGGATAAATTTAATAATAGTTGATTATTTTTTTTCAGATATTAAAGGTATGCATAATATTCTAAAATGGTTTTACAGTAGACTTCAAATTACGTTTTATAACAAGCAATACTTTATAATAACAGCCAGGAGATAAAAAAGAATGGAGAAATTAAGAAAGAAAAAAAATAAATAAAGGTTAAATACTCTAAATTGTAGTGTAGTTTTTGTTAAAGTATAAACTGTGTGGTAACACTTTACGAAAAGGTTGTATTTGTTAACATTAGCAAACTATATTAGTTAACATGAACTAAGAACCATCAATATTTTTTCAGCACTTATTACTAGTAATAGTATTTTAATTGAGAAAATAAACATTAAAGGGATAGTTCACCTAAAAATGAAAGATTTCTCATTATTTTCTCACCCTCATGCAATCCCAGATGTGTAGAACACAAACAATGCAAGTGAATGGTGGTCAGAACTTTGAAGCTCCAAAAATCACATAAAGGCAGCATAAAAGTAATCCATACGAATCCAGTGGTTTAATATATGTCGTTTGAAGCAATGTAATCACTTTGGGGAGAAACAGATCAATATTTCGATCCTTTTTTATTATAAATCTCCACTTTTACTTTCAGAATGTGAAAGTGAAGATTGAGATTTATATTAAAAAAGGAACTAATTATTGATCTGTTTGTCACTCACACCTATTATATCACTTCTGAAGAAATGTATTTAACCACTGGAGTCATATGGATAACAACCATACGACTCCAGTATGTGTTTCCTCTATGTAATCTTTGGACCTTCAAAGGTCTGGCCACCATTCACTTGCATTATATGAACCTACAGAGCACAGATATTCTTCTAAAAAAACTTTGTTTGTGTTAAACAGAAGAAAGAAGTCATACACATATGGGATGTCATGAGGATGAGTAAATGATGAGAGAATTACATTTTTTGGGTGAACTATCCCTTTAAACAAGATTAAATTATGTATATGGTTCATTGTTAGTTCATGATGTCTAATGCATTTACTATTGTTACAAATAGAACCATATTATAAGGTGTTATCAAAAATGTTTTAAAACAGAAAAAAGTAATATATTCATCTTGATTAGAAACAAAGGTTAAATATTTAATACTAGTATAGTGTTTATTAGAAGTTGTGTGATTAGATAAAACATCAATAAAGCCACTAGTCTGCTAATCCTTAATTTAATCCTAACCCTGAGTTTTCATCATGTAGTTTGAATCCCTTGTCTGCTACTTTCTCTGTAGCAGCACTTTCAGCCCTCTATCTTGAGAATCCAGTTATTTATTGATTAGAAAAAAACAATGAGAGATCTTCAAACAGCTTCTATTCAGAATGTCTTTCAAAGCCTCCATCAAGGCCAGTATTAGACACGGTCAGTGTTCGGCGAGAGAATGTTGTATGTGTACAGTTATAAAATAAATTGCCACTAATAAACTGGCCTAGTCGTATTAAAACAAGACCAGAAAACTTTCAATAGGTGGAGATCTTAATAAACGCCATATGTTATAGCAAACAAGAATTTAACCCCACTTAATAAGACGTCTGGTCTGTTTATGCATGTACCAAATGTTTTCCATTAAACAATAGTGCTGATTTAATATACACTGTCAGTAGTGCATTGTTTGTGGCATTGTTTTATGACTGGTTTTTACAGAAAAAAGTTGCGTGATTTGGCATGCCATACTCTAAAATGTGTATGAAACCTGCGCCGGTGGTTTTCGTCAAAGTGTTTTGAGTTTTTGCACTTAAAAGGCTCACACAAGTTTTAGAGGGTTGTACGTGCATTATAGATCACCTGAATCTTACTGTCACAACACTTCATAATACTCACTCATCCCTAAAGTAATGCATACGGGTTCACCCACAATGGTTTGTTAAGAGGTGTCGATGATAAACCATGAGAATTTGAATGCATGTTATTCTAACCAATTGCTGGTTTCATATCTTAGGTGGTGATGAGCAACAGGACTTCTACATTGAGAAGAACACAGGGAGTATTGTTAAAGCCCAACATCTAGATGCAGGCAGAACATCTCATTACAACTTAACAGTCAGAGTCACAGATGGATTTAAGGCCATAACCACTCAGGTATGGGCAGACATTCAAAATCCATCACATATTGAGCACCGAAACTGCATTACTAGCATCCACCTCTGTAAATAAAACATAAAACATAAAATGTAATTTTTATTTTTGGAATCAAGGTAACATTTCAATTGGTCTCACTGCAAGCCAATAGACAGCTGTTTTGATTTGTCTTTTAGGCCTACATTCAAGTAGTGGATATAAATGAGCATCGGCCCATGTTCTTGAAAAGCATCTATGAGGTGAGTGTGCCAGAGGACACAGCTCCATGGAAGGAGATCATTTACATCAGTGCCCAGGATGCAGATGCCAACAGTGGGCTGTTTTACAGCATTCACAGCAGCCTTCACCCAGACAGCCTCAAGTATTTTCACCTGGACCAAAAGAGCGGCGCGCTCGTCATGAAGGAGGAGCTAGACTATGAGAGCATCTCCACTCATACATTGATTGTGATGGTAAAGTGACACTTAGCCTAACTACTCTTGTCTAAAGGTTGTAAATAAAAGGTATTTATATGCTAATTTCCTCTGGAATCTGTTTCAATTAAAGAAAAGCCAGGGAAAAATGATACTTTCTTTAATCATCATGAAATGTCATGTGATGGATAAAATGCTTTGTTATTTTTTCAGTTTACTCTAAGCATTTTGGAATTCAGTTAATTACCAAGACTCACACAATGAGATACTGTGGTCAGAGCATGAGGATGGCCATAAATCTACATTCCTTAAACATTCCTGTCCTCACTAAAGTGCCTTACTTAAAAGTAAAACATCAGTGGTCAAAATGCTGAATAGTCTCTTTAAAGGGATAGTTCACCCAAAAATTTAATTTCTCTCATCATTTACTTATGCCTTATGCCATCTCAGATGTGCATGACTTTCTTTCTTCTGCTGAACACTTACAAAGATTTTTAGAAGAATATCTCAGCTCAGTTGGTCCTTTTAGTTCAGATGAATGGTAGCCAGAAATCTAAAGGTCCAAAAAGCATATAAAAGCAGCATAAAAGTAATCTATACAACTCCAGTGGTTAAATCCATGTCTTTAGAAGGATATGGTAGGTGTGGGTGAGAAACAAATTCATATGTAATTTATTTTTTCCAATAAATCTCCACTTTCACATTTTACTTATTTTGTTTTTGGCAATTTACATTCTTTGTGCATATCGCCATGAACTGTGCAGGGAGGAGAATTTATAGTAAAATAGGACTCAACTATTCTCACTCACACCTATCATATCACTTCTAAAGATATGGATTAAACCATAGAAAAACACAGAAAACTCATGTACACAACTGTTGTTTCCAACTTGTATGACTTTCTTTATTGTAATACAAGTGGAGAAATTTTGAAGAATGTTAAATGTTGCTCTTTCCCATGTATTTAAAGTGAATGTGAAGTGAAAGTGAATCTCTGATTTAGTTCCTCTCAAGAAATTATGTCACATTCAACAGAACTATCCCTAACTTTTCAACTTTTGATTTAACCATCGTTGGATAGTAATTAATGTGATCTGGACTCAAACACAGTGAATCACTCAAGCGTTTTATCTTTGCAGGTCCGAGATGAGAAGATCCCAATAAAAAAGAACTTTGCGAAGGTTGTTGTGCATGTAGAAGACTGTAATGACCATATCCCCACCTTTATGAATCCGCATTATGAAAGCACCATATCAAATTTAGCTCTCACTGGCACAGAAGTGCTGAGAGTCAAAGCCCTGGATAAAGATACAGGGAGCAATGCGGAGATTGTTTATTCCTTTCACTCTGGTAAGATATTTACAATTAGCATTCATGGCAAAGTACAGATACAAATTAAAAGTTTATGTGGCATTTTTTAAATTCTACTTTGGTGGCAGTTAACAAACAACAATTACATTTAATCTATTTCTGATATTTAAAACCAAATTGTCTGAAAGTTAATGATCTCCTTTTCACTCTAGGTGGGAATGTGGATGGTGCCTTTGAAATTGACCAGGTCACAGGAAGCATCCGTGTGGCTGCTACATTAGACAGAGTTCCTCAGGAGCAGTATCACCTCACAGTTAAAGCCACAGATCAGGGCTTTCCTCAGCACACTGCCCTTTGCTCGGTTACCATCGCTGTCAAGCTGTCTGAATTCACACCACCCAGGTTCTCCTCCCCTGAATACATCACAGAGATAAGTGAGGCCAAACCTCCCGGCTCCCCAGTGCTATCTGTCTCTGCCAGCTGCCCGTCCTCCGTGGTGTATAAAATCAATGATGGTGACACCAGTGGGACATTCCACATCAACGAGAACTCTGGACTACTGTCCGTTCAAAAAGCAATTGATTATGAGCAAAATCCTTCTTACCGTCTGCAAATAAGAGCTACAACTACAGCAGGAGTCTCATCTGATGCTGTGGTTTATGTATATGTGATAGACGAAAATGACAATGCCCCTGTTTTCCATCAGGACACTTACTATGGCCAGATCAGTGAGTCAGCTCCCGTGAACAGCATGGTGACTGGGGACAACAACTTGCCTTTAGTGATCAAGGCATCTGATGCAGACAAAGACACAAATGCTCTTCTGGTCTTCCAGATCCTAGAGCCTGCAGCTCAGAAGGTGTTTAAAATAGATCCAAGCATGGGAAGCATCTCTTTAAAATCTACAGTTGACTTTGAGTCAACACCTGAATATTTCTTCAATGTTCAGGTCTGGGATTCTGGTGAGCCCTCGTTAAGTGCTTTCAAGCCTTGCAGGATAAATATTCGTGTCCTGGACTATAATGATTGTCCTCCTAAATTTGCTTTACCTGTATATGAAACTGCCCTCTCCTTACCTGTTTTTGAAGACATGAAAGTAATCCAAGTGACAGCTCATGATGCAGATTCAGCAGTCACTTACACATTTTCAGGGAGTAATCATAATAATGTTTTTAAAATACACCAATTGACTGGAATCATCTCATTGAATGACTTGTCTGAGCTACAGCCCCATACTGAGTTAAAAGTTACTGCCTCCGATGGGCTATACAAAGACACTGCCATAGTGAAAATCAATATCACTGATGCAGCAAAGACAAGTCTGAAATTTGAGGAGAAGATGCATGTAGCCACGGTACTAGAGAACACTATATCTGTAAAAATTTTAGCCGTTTTAATAGCAAAAGGTAGCTATCTAAATGAACCTTTGCAGTACACTGTACTAAACCCACAGGGCAAATTTTTTGTGGTTCCATCATCTGGAGTTCTGCAGACCATTGGCATTCCTTTTGATCGTGAAGAACAGGATGAGTATGATGTAGCTGTGGAGGTCAGAGACACAAGACATCCACCACGTGTAGATGTCACTCATGTTAAGGTGTATATAGATGATATCAATGACAATGCTCCTAAGATATCAAATTTGCCTCATTCGCTGATGATATCGGAGGAGATCGAGCCAGGGGATGTTCTCTTCCAAGTGCTGGCAACTGACAAGGACTTCGGTGAGAATGGATCTATAATATTTTTACTGGAGGATGATTTTAGTTTTTTCAGAATTGACCCTTATCTTGGGGATGTGTCCCTGCAAAGACCTTTAGACTTTGAGTCTTTGAATAAATATGTGCTCACTGTACTGGTATCAGACGAGGGTGAGCCAAGACTATCAGCCGCTGGAACACTCTACATTCAAGTGCAAAATCGTTCTCATCCAATATTTCAAAGCCTTTTCTACCCGCTAAAATTACCCGAAAATATTACTCCTTTTACAACGATCCTGCATGTACAAGCTAGAAACCCAGAGGGATACCACCTAATCTACAATCTTGAAGAAGAAAACACCTCGAGGTTTTTTCACATCGATTTCAAAACAGGAGTCTTAAGTGTCACTGATTTCCTAGACTTCGAGACTCAAACAAAGCATATTTTGACTGTCCGAGCCACAGATTCGGTGACTGGCACTTTTACAGAAGCCAAAGTGGAAATTGATGTGGAAGATATAAATGACAATAACCCAGTCTTTCAGAGGCTGACTTATGTTGCAGATGTGTCTGAAGGCCTTCCAATAGGCACATCTGTTATACAGGTCTCTGCCGTTGACAAAGACTCTGGCAGCAATTCAGATTTAACCTACCAAATTATTGACAAAGAAACAGATTTTTTTGAAATTGATCCACTGAGTGGGATTTTGGTGACGTTACAATTGTTAGACTATGAAACCACACAGCAGTTCACTCTGAAAGTGAAAGCCACAGATAATGGTACACCTCGGCTCAGTAGTGTGGCCCACATCATTGTGAATGTTATCGATGTCAATGACAACCCCCCAAGTTTTATTGAGCCATCTTATCGAGCCAGCCTCGACGAAATGGCCACTTGTGGCCACATAGTTATCAAAGTTCAGGCTTCAGACCCTGACAGTAAGGATGACCTCCAATATAAAATACTCTCAGGAAATGAAGGCAGATATTTTTCTATTAATGAATCATCTGGACTTATCTCATTCTCTAATGTTTGCAAGAGAAATTTGGATCCATTTTATAACCTCACTGTTGCAGTTTCCGATGGCGTGTTCCAAAATACTGCCCCTGTTAACATTGACATGACAAATGACAACAAACACAGCCCCTATTTTAGCCAGAACATTTATGAGGCTGATCTGGCAGAGAATGCAGAAGTGGGAACCCGTGTTATCCGACTGGCTGCTATTGACCCAGATGACGGGCCATATGGCAGTGTGGACTACACCATAATTAACAAGCTGGCCGATGAAAAGTTCTCCATAGATGAAGATGGACAAATCATGACTTCTCAGTCTTTGGACAGAGAAAATCCATCTCAAAGAGTGATTGCTATTAAGGTCATGGCTAAGGATGGTGGAGGAAGAGTGGGCTTTTGCACTGTAAAGATTATTCTAACGGACGAGAATGATAACGCCCCTCAGTTTAAAGCCTCAGAATATCAGGTTTACATTCAGTCGACAGTAAACAAAGGCTCGCCGGTGATTCAAATAATGACTTATGATGCAGATGAAGGCAAAAATGCTGATGTCACTTACATTGTAGAAGAGGCAGAGGAAGTTACAGAGGACATAATTGAGGTCAACCCTTTTACCGGAGTGGTCAGTGTCAAAGAGAGTCTGGCTGGATTAGAGAATAAGATTTTCAACTTCAAAGTTAAAGCTCGGGATGGAGGCATTCCTTTTCACAACTCATCTGTGCCAGTACAGGTCAAGGTGATCCCACCTGAGGTGACTCTGCCGAGGTTTACCGAGCCCCTGTACTCATTCTCAGCATCTGAGGACCTCCCTATCGGATATGAGATTGGCACGGTCAAGGCTGATGCTGACATGCCTCTGATATACAGTTTGGTAAATGGTAACACTGTGGACAGCAACAAAGAACATATTTTTGCAGTTGACAAAGATAGCGGTACAGTTGTGGTGCAGAAGAATGTTGACCATGAAAAAACCAAGATATATAAGATTGACGTTATTGCTCAAGGTAATCACAATGGCACTGATGTAGCATCTCTTGTGTCCGTTCACATAGAAGTTCAAGATGTAAATGACAATCAGCCAATGTTCGAGGCTGACCCCTATAAGGCCTTCCTTGCAGAAAATATGCCTCCTGGCACCACAGTTATTCAAGTTACAGCTAATGATGCTGACACAAATGTCAACGGAGAAGTCTCGTATACACTTGAACTGGAGTCAGATGATGTTGGCGACATGTTTACCATTGATTCAGAAACTGGCTGGATCACTACCTTAAAAGAGGCTGACTCTGAGACCAAACAGCTTCATAGATTCTATGTGGTTGCCACTGATCATGGTGACTCTGTCAAGCTGTCTTCTTCAGTTCTAGTTGAGGTGACCATCATGGATGAAAATGACAACCCACCTCAGTTTACAGAGGAGATCTACCAAGGGTCCATCCTGGAGAACGGCAGGCCTGGAGAGCCCATTGTTACTTTGACAACTGCTGATATGGATGTATCTGCAGATAATAGGCAGATTGTGTGTTACATAACAGGTAAGATCAGTCATTAGTGTAGCTCATTTATGACTGATGATCTGTAGAGAAAACAATGGACTATTAATACAACTATTATTACAGACAACTATAGACTATAGTTAGCAAGCCATTCATAGGATGATTGCTCCCAAAAGTGCAAACAATGTGGCTGTTTTGCACACATTGCTTTTTGTTAGAGCATCCCATGCAGCCAAATATTAAAACAATGGCTCAACCAGTGATGAGAGTTTGAGGCTGGACTATTTGTTAATGTTGGGGAATTTTTTTTGAAAGTGGATAGTTATATTATTATTTTTAAATTCTGTTAGGTGATTCTAGTGCACACTTTATACCTTTAACTAACTATTCTTGGTATTTAGTCCTGATAGTTTTGCTATTATTTGTACTTTTCTGACTTAAAAGTCCAGCATTGAAATTTTACTTTAGCCCTTTTTATAAAGAAGTTATGTATTTTGGTCTTAAATACTCTTCCTGTTGTTTTCTCTGAAGATGGAGACCCATTGGGCCAATTCTCGGTCGCAGAAGCAGGAGAGGAGTGGAGACTGATTTCCAAAAGTCCACTTGACAGAGAAGACAATGACAAATACACCCTTACAATAATGGCCACAGATGGAAGGTTTCAAACCTCTGCCTATGTGGAGGTCCATGTTCTTGACATCAATGATAACAGTCCTTTGTGTGAGCAAGTAAGTTGTACATTCTCCAGAAGACTTTAGTATAGTAAAAGTGTTTGGAAATGTATTGTTCACAAATAGAAAAACAAGATCAAAGTTGCTGTTGGTTTTCACAAAGATGGCAACATTGGAAAATATGTTTCCCATTTTTTTCAGTTTCTTTATACTGAAGCAGTTATGGAAAATTCCCCATCAGGCTTGTTCATCCTAAAGATTTCTGCTTCTGATCCCGATATTGGAACAAATGGACAAGTCTCATTCTCTCTTCACGGTCCTGATGCACACAAGTTCCATCTTGACTCCAGAACTGGTAATTCTGGTCTCCAGATTGTTCTGCATGTTTCTCGTGACATGCACTGTTTGAGATTGCTTTTGCTTCGATTTCAGGAAATAAAGTCAGTAAAGATAAGAGATGGTTTTCTCAGGCCATTTTACATTTTTTAAATTTCTTGTAAACAATGAGTGTACTGTATTTGATTTATGATAAATTTAATTTCATTTACTATATTCCAGGGCATCTTATCTACTGTAGGCCCAACATAGACAAGATGGTTATATTGGGTTTCTTAGTAGATGGGGCAATGTTAGAAAGAAAGGATTGTGTCTAGTTGTAAAGTTCGGTATTGTTAAGTTCCTGCAACAGCAACTTGTTACATGAAATGGTATGAACCCACAAACTCTGAGTAAATAATCCTATGTACCACATGTATTAAACAAATAGCTAGTCTTGGCTTGTCTCAAATACCATACACGTTCAAATACTTGCTATTGTCTAACATTTCGCTAAAGCCTTGTGTAATAGTGCATTCCATAATACTTTGCAAACTTTTATAGTATTTTTGTAAAAAAAAGAAAATAAATATTACTTAGGGCATCTTTAAATCACATGCTTTGCTTTTTGGAACAGGAGAGCTATCCACTCTTGCTGTCTTGGACCGAGAGCAGGAATCAGAGTATGATGTTGTTGTCAAAGCGACTGATGGTGGTGGACGCTCTTGTCAGGCTGACATCACACTCATGGTGCAGGACATGAACGACAATCCGCCACAATTCTCCACAAGCCATTATGAGATCAATGTGTTTGACAACACTACAGTTAGGACACCTATTGCTGTCATCTATGCCAAAGATCCAGACACTGGTACGGCACTATTTCTGTGCACACATTACATTGACACAAGTGTCTGCTTTGAAGTAAAACACATACACTACTTTCTGCTTATCCAGTCAGAAAGCTTTACAAAGCCGCTAGCTCTTTTTGCTTTGACCCAGAGCCAAGGTGGAAAACTAAAGGTATGCAGCGTTTGATGTGGAATTGAAAGCTCTGACAGAGAAACATGATTAGGGAGGGACAGGCCACACCTGGAGATGTGTGTGAACATGCAGAGTACTCACACTGCCGCCCACAACGGGATTTATGTGAATTTGAACTTTCTTGTGCAGAACATAAATAAAGGTTTTTAGAATCATTTTTCAGCTCTTTTGCTTGTCACAAAGCAAGTGAATGGGTAATAAATAGGTGAAGGTCCAAAAAGCACATAAAGGCAGCATAAAAGTTATCAATAAGACTTAATTGGTTAAATCCATATATACAGAAGCATTATGATAAATGTGGGTGAGAAACAGATCAATATTTAAGTCCTTTTTTACTATAAATCTCCACTTACACTTTCACATTCTTTCACATTTTGAAAGTGAAAGTGAAGATTTATTGTAAAAAAGGAGTTAAATATTGATCTGTTTCTCATCCACACTTATTATATTGCTTCTGAAGATATGTATTTAACCACTGGATTAGTATGGATTACTTTAACGTGGCCTTCATGTGATTTTTGAAGCTTCAAAGGTGTGGTCAATATTCACTTGCATTGAAAGGACCAAAAGAGCTCATATACTCTGCTAAAAATCTTTGTTTGTGTTCTGTAGAATAAAGCAAGTCACACACATCTGGGATGGCATGAGGGTGAGTATATGATGAGAAAATTTCCAATTTTGTTGGAACTATCCCTTTAAAAACATTCTTATCTTTTTTCTTTTAAACTGTCATTGTTTATACCTAGATACCTGCTTACAAACTTCTTATAATTTATCCAAATACATTTTTGGTCTTTAGAAGATTTTCATGAATCTGTCCCGTGGTAGTGGCATGCTTGTTTTTCGTCATTAGTCATCCAGCTTAACCAGACAGACCATGCTGGCCAACTAGCTTACCAACTACATTGTCCTGGTGAACAGCATGGCTATGCTGGTACACCAACTAGACCTGCACCAAACCACCTCAGAATTTTATCTTCAAAGCTGTTCTATTCAGCAGACTTAATTGCTTCTAATAATTACTTCCTCTAGTCTGAGCAAATGCGCTAAATCAATATACACAATGTTTCAATTTCTGCTTGCTTTTATCTCACAGTGCGAACATAATTCAAAAGTATCCAACGTTTTATAATTCAGCACTATTAAACTTGTATTTGAATTGCTTTGATGTTGCTTTTAAAAACTAGGCACAAAATCCTGTTTTTCAGGCATCTTTTGCTCTGCTATTTTGTTCTAACAGTAAAATACTGAGCTTAATTATGTTATATAACTCTTCCAGGCATAAATTCAGAGGTGAGGTACTCTCTTCAAGGTGCAGACAGTGGCTTCTTCTCTCTGGATGAGATTTCAGGCATTCTGAGACTGGAAAGATCTCTAGCTGATGAGACCAAGTCCACCTATGAGATGAAAGTTAAAGCCACAGATCGAGGCCTCCCTCGCCACCTCTTCTCCATTGCCCCGATTACTGTACATGTGGTCATCCTAAGTGATTACCAACCATTGTTTCTTAACTCAGAGTACACTGTACAGATCCCAGAATCATCTAAAATAGGGTCGGAGGTGATAAGTGTGTCAGCCCTTGCCAAGGATGGCACTGAAAATGAGCCTGTGCGATATACTATCATCTCTGGGAATGAGGATGGCAGATTCCAGATAAACCCCATGACAGGTAAGGCTTTTGATTTATGTTTCCCTTTTATGCTTGTTTGGTAGTTGTTTGATTTGTTTTATAGATCTGAATGATGGAATATACAGTTGCCCCTACTTAAATAAGAATGCATTGCAATGCATTGATTTGATGACAAAATATCATCTGCAACATTTTCAAACAAATGATGCTAGACCTTTTCTTAGAACTAAATTCACATTTCTTAGCCAATTTTGTTTACTTTCAACCAACTAGAGTCAAGTTAATTTAAATGGATGTTTGAAGTTCCTCTCAAATTCACACTGGTGTCCTAGCAGAGTAACTACAGTATATGCAATTCATCACATTAACTATTGACATGTTTTATCATTTAAAACCTCACTGACATCTTTTTGTGAAATATTTTGCTGGAAAGAGTGCTTGTGGAATCTTAAATTTTTTTAACTTGTTTTAATATTTTGTTATATAACGCAATATAACATTCATAATATATTTTAAGTGTGTGAAGTGTCCAAATACTTTGTGGAGCCACAATATGACAAAACATCCCAAATGTCAGCCTTTTAGAGAACTAAAAATTAAGGGTGGGCTTTTTGAGTAATTTTATAGTCGAGTACTCTAGTAAAATCGAGAATCCATTGCTTGAAATTTTGAATTTAAGTTCAACATTTAATTTTTGAAGTTAGCCCTATGCATAAACAACAACATCTAGACACTTAGAAACATACATTTGAAGTGTTGTGAAGCGATATAATCAAAAGTGTTCTTTTTGGGTAAACTATTCCATTAACAACATCATGCATCCACAGCACCAACCAGAGCACTGAGTTGTATCAGCAAGATTTAGGTGAGAGAAGCAGTTTCATTGTTGTCCATGGCAGGCACAAACACAAAGGAAAATAAACTTGCTATATTCAAGTAGTGTTTTTACTAGTCAAATATTTAAAACTGAACAAGTACTCGATTAATCGTTTACTTGTGTCTTACCAATCTAATATTTAAAGCTAAACGAGTACTCGATTAATCGATTACTCATGTTTTTACTAGTTGAATATTTAAAGCTGAACGAGTACATGATTAATCGATTACTCATGTTTTTACTAGTTGAATATTTAAAGCTGTAAGAGTGCATGATTAATCGATTACTCACGTTTTTACTAGTTGAATATTTAAAGCTGTACGAGTGCATGATTAATCGATTACTCATGTTTTTACTAGTCGAATACTTAAAACTTAAAGAGTACTTGATTAAGCGATTCGCGCACATCCCTGCTAATTAAGCGACTCGTGCACATCCCTGCTAAAAATACGGATCACAATCTTTGAATGCTGAGAAGAAATATTAAAGAACAACCAAGAAAGGAAAACAGACTTATTTGTATTTTTATCAGTGTCACTTCAAAATATAAATACAATAAGACCAATACAAGAAATACCAATAGGTTTTTCATCCATGTGCATGCATTACTCAACATTCATATTGAATGTAAGCTATTTATCAACATTCATACTCAACATGCACTATAGAGGTGATATATTGAACTGACAGGATAAGCACACTGTTCATTGATCCTCTTTACCAAGGCTCATTCCAGTAGTGTGAGGCAGGAGTCTTCTTCGGTATGGTTAAATGTTAAAATAAGGAACCTGTGCTGACATGTTTTGAATCCACACACAGTCACTTGTCAGCTTATTTATTCCCATCTGTTCATTGCACTTTGTCTCCCCTCTCTCTTGCTCTGTCTATCCTCTTATCGTGAATCCTCAGAGACTTGATCCTGTGGGACGTTCATGCGGGATTCAGCCAATCTCTTTATTCGTAGTCAAACATCATACATTACAATTGTGAGTTCTGCCTGCTAGCAGGCATTCTGCAGAAATCAATTAGCTATTTAGAGGTAATTTAATTCTAAAACATATAAACCCACTGAGTAGTTACTGTTACTCATACAGAAAATAAAAGTCAAGCTTAGTTCTGCTAGGTATGCATTATATTTTGCAACAATGCTGGATGTTTCTCTTTTTGTCTGGTGTGTAATGAGGAAACATTTTAGAAAGCATTATCTAGTCAGTATTTGATGTGAAGAATATAGGTGAAATATTGCAGTTGAAAAGCAGTTCAGTGTTGTGTTCAGAAGGATTTCCTTCCAGGTATAGGGAACTCTTTTGGTGAACTTTGCTTGATTTGACATTATTTCAGGTTATTTCAGATGGAATGTGACCTGAGGCATTTGAACAGTAGTTAAAGTAGTAAAGTCAAACTTCAAAATCATATCTTTGACATTTGTCAAGAGCCCCCACACCCCTCTTACCAAACTAGCTAGAGGCGTGATCACATTTTTAAACTATAATAACCAAATACAACTTGCACATGCAAATATTTACATTGTGTATCAGAAAATAATTGGGTCATTCTACATATGCAGTGGAATTTCCATCAGAAATTATTTCAGAAAATAAACTCATCAATCATACATTAAACATACATTGCTATTTTAATTAATTAATCTTTCTTCTCATTTCATACAAGGTCATACTAAATCATTTAATTTAATTCATTGGCTGTTGTGCCTATGTTTGTTTTATGTATTACGTATTAAGTCAAACGTTATCATTCATCTTCAAATAAGATAACTGCCATCTAAACACTAATCATAATTTGATTAACTATATGACACCACTGACATTAAAAAAGAACCTTTAAATCACAGGTTTGTTTTAATGAAATTTTACAAAAATATAAGCATGTGAACAATCACTTTCTGTTTAAATTAGTCCCAGGAATTGCTTCCCTATTGGGCTGTTTCCAAAATGGGCCCAAAATCAGTATGTTATGATCACTGCACACAAAGTTATTTCTGTCATTCTTAGCAAATGAAAAATAGAAATAGGACTGGATGTAAATCTACTACCATCACTGATGGTGATTGCAGTCCATATGGACTTATTCTTTCATGAACGATAAGCCATATGTTTCATAACAGCCCGCATCACTCTCCAACTTACAATGCATTTCAAGAATTTTTAATTTTGTAGAAATTCCTAAATTTGAATTTCAAATTGAAATGATCTACACATAAACATTTGTGAGCCACTCATGGGGAAATGCATTGCGTTTTGAAAGTGAGCACTGATGCACCTTCATCAAACTTGACATTGACAAGGGCTTCTTTTTTCAGAACAGGCTTACATACTATTGCTGTCCATTCTTGCATGGAACACAAGCACTCTATGTTCAAAAAGAAGTACAAAACACACCTTTATTGACAGAACGTGTGCCAAGGACAAACACAGGCCTGTTAATAATATGGTAGTGGGTTTCTAAGAAAGCCATTAAGTGACACATCTCAGCCCTTGATCTTTAAAATCAACAAAAAGTAACATTACAGAGAGCAATAATGCACTTATCGAAAACTGGATTCTTGTGCTAAGCAGGAATGCTGCAGTTTTTGATGTTTTACTTTAATAATGTGTGCTGAAAGAACAATAAGAGGCCCATTCATATACTTACTCTGCTGCTTTGTACAATAATTCTATAGCAGAGAATGGGATGCCAAATAGCAAATCTCACTAGCTGTTCAGATACTTCAGATAAATAATCTGCCTCTTGTCAAAATAAACCTGCTTGTAATAGAAAATGTTGGGTTTCCATGTTTTATGGGGACTTTCCATAGACATAATGGTTTTTCTACTGTACAAACTATATATTCTATCCCTTTAAACCTAACCCTCACAGAAAACGTTCTGTATTTTTACATTTTCAAAAAACACAATTTAGTATGAGTTATAAGCTGTTTTCCTCATGGGGACCAACAGAATGTCCCCACAACGTCAAACATATCAGGTTTTACTATCCTTATGGTGACATTTGGTGATAAAATTACCACAAAGTGATAAATACATGCTCACACACACGCACACACACACACACACACACACACGCACACACACACACACACACACACACACAAACACACACACACAGAGAGAGAGTAGAGTCTAAGCACCAGGAGGAGAGATGTGTTGGTGGAATGGATCGCAACGGTTTTAGATTTCCTCATGTCTCATTCACAGACATTACAATAATAACGAACGTAATTCTCGTGCTCTCTCTGCACAGCGTCAAGGAACCCGCGCTGATGACGTGTGATTGTCTGCGTGAACAAGTTGTGCAGCGGTTTGCAAATATAGATTGACAGACAGGAAGGATATCCTATCATATATCGAAAACTGGATTCTTGTTACTTGGTTGTTGGGTTGTTGGGGTCCGCAGATACCGCCTTGGGCGACTACCCATGTCGCCTATGCCTAAATCCGCAACTGACCTAATCTGTATGAAATGTTTTCCCATGTGATCAGTCTGGCTTTATTGTTCATTGTTTACATTAGTTTTTATTTTATAAAGCAATATTATGCAGTGGCTACCATATGGCCCCAAAAAGTATTTGGACGCTTAAGCCACACTTAAAAATGTATGCATTTTATTTAACTGAGTGGCATCTTTTCAGAACTAACTTCACGTTTCTTTGCCTTTTTTGCAATGACTTTTAGTGGATATATGAAGTCAGTTCCCTCAAGTTCACATAGGTTACTAGCAGAGTAAACACAGTTCAGCCCATTAACTTTCGAACAGTAGAGCTATTCTTTAATTTATAACCTAACAAACTTTCACTTTTTGTATGCTAGAGCAAAGTGCTGCTTTCTCTAGACAATTTCCTGAGAGGAACAAAGCATGCCCGACCAGGACTGGATGTGATTTTGTTGCTCTGTACCACAGGTATGCTGTCTGTGAACGCCACGCTGGACTTTGAGCTGATCCGCGAGTATTACCTGTCAGTGGAAGGGGCAAGGGGCAAAACATTGCTCACTGACATCACCACTGTTATCATCAATATCACGGATGTCAACGACAACCCACCTGTCTTTAACCACAGTAGCTACAGTACAGTGATTGCAGAGGACATATCACCTGGGGACATGGTTCTGCAGGTATCACAAACTGTTCCCCTTAGCTGTCACTACAACTGCAACGATAACAGCTTTTAAAAATAAGGCCCAAACTTGCTGTTCAGAACACTAGGTCCTGGCTGATTTCCTGGCTTCATATGTAATTTGTCTCAGACTTTCTCCTCAATATGTTCTATGGAAAGCGAAGCAAAGTATAGACAACTGTTCTCAATCTGGTGACTGGATTCTGACAAACTATTGTGGCAGGTGCTGAGTAAATTATTTACTGCATCTGTCAGTTAAGTGATCATAAAAACATTTGAAATAAAGCAGTCAGATAACGATGGTGGTTACATATCAGCACTGCTCAGTTATTTGCTGCAGCGTTAGTTGTGTATGATGCAGATCTCTGGGTCAGAAGAATTTGCAGTAATCCAGAGCATTTAAGCTTTTCTTAAAGGAATATTCAAGTTCAATACAAGTTAAGCTCAATTGACAGCATTTGTGGCGTAATGTTGATTACCACAAAAATGTATCTAATTAATTTTGACTCGTTCCTCCTTTTCTTTAAACAAATTTAAAAATCGATTTAACAGTGAGGCACTTACAATGGAAGTGAATGGGGCCAATTTTTGTAGGATTTAAAGGTGGAAATGTGAAGCTTGTAATTTTACAAAAGCACTTACATAAATTTTTCTTTTAAAACTTGAGTTATTTGAGCTGCAAATTTGTTGAAATGGAAATTTTATAGTCATTTTATGGTTTGTTGACATTACATCTACATGAAAACGAAGTTGTAAAATTGTATATAGCTTTACACAGAAAAGGTTAGTAAGCGATTTTATCACACTAAAATCATGTTATCATGCATATTGTTAATGTCTTGTGGCTATACTTTTGAAACAGTGTGCATTTTATTGTTTATGGATCGACCCCATTCATTTCCACTGTATGTGCCTCACTGGAATCGAGATTTGTGTTTTTTTAAATAAAAGGAGGGGAAAGTCAAAATAACTTTTTGTGGTAATCAATATTTATGCCACAAACGCTATCGATTGAGCTTAACTTGTATTAAACCTGGAATATTCCTTTAAGGACTCCTTGAAATCACTTGATGAGTGCAGTTCCTCTGTTGAAAAGACCAGCATATATTGTGGGTGCTGGTCTCCTCCAGACTTCCTAACTAGCTTATCCAGAACAACTTCCTTGGCTTTAGCTGACGTCACAGTCATGAGCCATGATTTTTTTTTGTTAACATTTTTAGCCTATAAATTTGAAATGCACATATCTGCTAAAGATTAATTTAGTATGTTAACATATAGATTGCTTCAAAGCGAATAGACAGAGTAAAAGCCACAAAATGGCAATTTTTATTTCATGAGGTCTTTAAAAGCATTAAATAAGTCTCTAAATTATTTATGAGATTACATTACTGATTATTTCATGGAAAAGCAATCACATTAAAATGTTTAAAGTTTTATCTTTTAAGTTACTTTCTAAAACAATGTTTAGATTTCCTCCAGCTGTCACAGAAACACAAACAGACATATGAAACATAAGAACATGTAGAATACCTTTGAATACATTCACCAAAACTCACTAAAACAAATTCCTTTGATTCTGATTACTATTATTTAAAAAATATGTGTAACCCAGGTAATGTATTGTATGAACTGTAAATTTACCAAAAATGTACAAACCTTTTGAGAAAAAAGGTAATTAGATTACAGTAAAAATCAAATTACTATCACTGGTCTTTAATACTACTGTCTGTTCATTGTGCGTCTGTCTCAGGTAACAGCCGTCGACGTTGATGGGCCACCAAACAACTTAATCATCCACACCATCGTGAGCGGTGATCACAAACAGCAGTTTAAAATCGACCCTCGCACGGGCCTCATCACAGTGCGTTCCATGTTGGACAGGGAAGAGGTGAGCGTGTTCTCTATTCAGTTTTGAGATTCACGAGGGCAAGTTCAGATGACATTTCTGAATCACCAGCCATAACACGTACCGACTTGTTTTATCAAGGACTTAGTTGTGTCTTGTGTTGTATCCACTGATCACATTTTAATCACTTCTGTGCATATTTGACTGCTGAGTGTTTGTGCCATTATGTTCATATCTTCATAATCCCACTGACAAGGTCTCTTCCATTTCAGATAACACACTACTCATTAACTGTGCAAGCTGCCGATGAGGGAGATCCCCCATTATCCTCTGCCGTCCAAGTGACAGTGACCGTAAATGATGTCAACGACAACCCACCAATGTTTTCACAGATCAATCACAGCCTCATTCTTCAGGTAAAGATGCTTGCTTTGGCACAGTTAATGGTTAATGGGGGCCTTTCTGCCTCACTGCCTTCAATCAGTCCATGACTTAATAGACAGTATTTTTGTATAAAGGGTTACTCCTTAGGAAACTAGTTTTATACCAAGGTTGCTATCAATAAGGAAAATGAGCAGTAAACATACAGTATTTTCGTTAACTAAGAAAAAAAAAGAAGTGATTTTTCACAAAAATCTAAATTAAACTACAAATGTGCACCGCAATCTGAATGAAATCTAAATGGAATCATAGAAAAAAAAAAATACTTTTCGCATTTCTCTTTTCTTTTTTACACTTTTGTATTTTCAATCAATTTTGGATGATCTGATTTAAAGAATGTCAAGTCAAATTTCTGACTGTGAATTCTGTCATAAGAATCTGTCAATTAGACAAGAAGCAGCCATCCATTTGACATGCAAAACGATCTCAGTCGTTTGTCATACTGCTGGTTATGTTTAGAGTAAATGGTAAATGATGGTGCTGCCATCTTGAAATGTCACAGGACATCACAAAATAAATTAGAGTCTTGTTTAGTTGAGTATGCTGTCTTCAAAAACCAACTAGACGAAGGCATCGTAGTAGACAGGATGTTATGCATGCATTGGAATCAGACGTGCCTTCCTTGCTTACCTACTTATACTTCCTGTGAAGGCAGCATTTCTCTGGCTTTGGAACAGCCTACATCTAATCTCTGCTCTAAGCTGTACATAAGCACAGGTTTCAAAAGCTCAAGTTCAGGAGCCAATCAGCCATATCTTATACAGCTATAGATTTGCTTCCTTGCCTTTTTTTCTATGGCAGTATTTGGACCGGATGTTTACCCCTTCCGAGTCAGCCGGAGACATCACTTCTAATTATAGGGCCAACTCTGCTGATTTGGAAATATTTTTCACACCCCATTTACCCCAACCCAGGTTGTCTGTGTTTTTAGTGTGCACCTATTTGGCACCATGTAGGTGGTCAGTAACAATTAGGCTCAATTACAATAAGTTTCAATTACCTGATCCAGTAGTGCCAGGTTGAAGGGAGACAGAAGTGCATGTCTGTCCAAATGGCAGTTCTTTGTTGACAGATGCAGACAGATTTATCAAAATCTCCATCTGCTCTTACTGTGTTTTCATTTCAGTAGAATTGGACTGTTTCTTCAAGCATAGATATTGTGTTTGCGAAGAATCTGGCATTGAAAATGAATGTCCTGTGACAGAAATATATTATTGATTTGACTGAGCTGGAAACGGCTAGAAAAAGGAATGCCAAAGGGCAGATTGATTATGGTTATTCACTTCCAAATGTGTTGCTGTCTGTCATGACACAAACTAGTGTTGCTACAACAGTAGAATACAATAGTATCTCAGGGGGATAATTAATTCCATGGTAACTGGCAAGCAAGTCCTGTGTGTTGATTCCTGATTAAAACAAACAACAGATCTATGTTATCTGTTCATCGATTGTCAAGTAGGATAACTACAACTTTGTTTAAAGTCAGACTGTATTTTCTGTGAATTTGTAGGTTGATTAATGGTGTTTTTCTGTCTGACAGGAAGGAGAGGCTGTGGGCAGTGGAATTTTGCTGCTGTTGGTTACTGATAGAGATACTCCTCAGAACGGCCCTCCCTTCTCCTTCCATATTGTCTCTGGAAATGAGGACAAGACCTTTCACATTGACCAAGGTGGACTGCTGTCCATATCCTCCCAACTGAGGAAGAGAAGCAAGCCTCAAAATCTAAAAATCCAGGTAAAAGTTTTCAAACAAACGGCAATTACAAGCAACATCTATGACATGCTTATTTTGAGTTTAAATAAATAGATTGACATTCTGTAATATTTTACTGAACTTCATGTCATTTCTTTCATGTGTATTGTTACACACAAGTCATTCACACAGATCCTCACATTTCTCCTTCATAATGACTCGTTTTGGGGCAATAATTCATGTATTCTACATAAATCCTATTATGTAATTATTACATGTATTATTATTAAGTAATTAAACAAATTGATTGTTTGTAACTGTAATCTGAAGAATTTAAAATGGAATGCATTACACTAATTTTTGGGTTGTTATATTACAGTAACTAATTACTTTGTAATTGGATTACACCCAACACTGGACAAAACTGTATGCCTTTCGTTCTAATGTGGAACACAAAGTGAAAAGTTAGGTGGAAGGATTTATGCTACTTTGTTTCATACTACAAAAGTGAATGCTGACGAGTGCTTTCGAGCTCCAAAAATGACCAAAAAGCATCACAAAAGTAGTCCATATGAACCATGTGCTATATTCCAAGTGTTCTGAAGCCATTCAATAGTTTTGTGTGACCAAAATTTATTTTGTTATTCACTGAAAATCATTCCCCTACTGTGCGGAACTCAAATCCAGGCACGGACTGGGCATTGGGAAGTTCTGGAATTTTTCTGGTGGGCCGGCCGTGAAAGGGACCGAATGTAAAATCCCGGGCCGATTTCTCTTCCCAGTCTGCCCCTGCTCAAATCACATTTGTGTCTACATCCTTTCAAGTATGGTGATTCAAGAAGTCGATGATGGCAAGCAGCATGGGATCTTGCCTGTTTTGTCAAGTCAAGTCATTTTTATTAGGGCCCAAGCACAAGTGCGGAGGCCCTATTGTTTTCCTAAGGATTACTGTTAACATTCTTCTTTTCAAGGTTTCAGGGGTTTTGGTCCCTTAACATACTAAAAAACTCTGTATTTGCACACACATCAGAATCGTCAGCCATTAGAGCTTGGCAAAAGTTCACATGGGGGGTCAAGGAGGGCTCTCTGCCGGCCCCTCGAAAATTGGATATTTGGGAGGCTCTGTAGCACATGCCTTTACACCTGCAGTCACCAAACTTTGTACACATATAGATCTCATCAAGCTGAACAACTTTCACACCACAGACATTAGCTCCACCCAACAGGAAGTCAGCCATTTTGGATTGTTTGAAAATGGCATGCTCTGGAATTTGAAATACTCCTAATAGGGAATTCATCTTACTGGCACCAAATTTAGGCAACGTCATGCCAAAATATTAAAGATGCTTAATTGTGAACAGATTTTTGATGTCTCAAACGGTGTCTCCATGGCGACATGATAAAGTAACAAAAAAAATAGGAAGAAAGAATTGTCTCATATCTTCAGCGTGTATCGTGTGATTTACATCAGAATTGACCCGTATGTTTGGCCTTGAGGGCTGATCACATTGATGCATCTGTTGTGGGTCACGGTCATAGTGCCACCAACTGGCAGTAGGAAGTGTGGCCTTAAAACAGTCTTTGAGAAAATCCTTTTACATTTACACAAATCACTCCAAAAGTTTTGATGCGTTGTTTTACTAAAGCCGCCATGAGGAAATGGGCCCATGGTGCTTGGGCCCGTTGATTGCTGCTTGCAGCTATATTTTGTATTTGTATATTATTGTATAAAACATTTTTGGATCTTGAAAACTTGAAATATAGTACACAAAATTTATTGACTTCTTTTATGATACTCTAATGATGCTTTTTTTGTCATTTTTGGAGCTCAACGGCCCCATTCCTTATTTACATTCATTCTATAGAAAGAACATCTCCTATTGTGTTTAACGGAAGAAAGTCATACAGGTTTGAAGTGACATGAAGGTAAGTAAAATATGACAGAAATGTCATTTTAGGGTGAATTATTCCTTAAGATGAAAAAAGGCAAAAGGCACACTTCTCACAATCTGACCAAAACCCAGTGATTTTATGTAACATCTTCAATTATTTAAAGCAACTCTTTAAAGGTCAATGTATTGTTCACACTTCACAATAATATATTTTTCACACTTCACATAAATATCATCTCCACAGGTCACTGACAGCGGGCACCCTCCACTCTCTTCTATATGTGTGGTGAAGATCAACATCACAGAGCAGAGCAGATATCCACCCACTGTGACTCCACTAGAGGTGTTCATCACCACTGCTGGGGGGACTTTCTCGAAAAGGGTGATCGGCAAGCTGCACGCCACCGACCAAGATCCACACGACATCCTTTCTTACAAACTTACCTCTGATGCCCTGGAAAGAGGCCTGTTCTCGGTAGACACATTGGATGGGAAGATCATCGTGGAGAATGTTCTGGATCCAGGCCTGTATCAACTGAATGTGAGTGTGTCGGATGGGAAGTTTAGCGTCTGGGCTGGGGTTAAGGTTCACGTTTGGGCTGCTTCTCAGCATGCTCTGGATCAAGGCTTCACGTTGCAGTTAGCTGGTCTTTCAGCTGGGGAGTTTGTAGCTGATCATTGGAGAAGTCTGCAACGCAACCTGGGCTTGGAGCTCAACATACCCAGACAAGAGCTCCACATCGCAAGCTTGCAACAGCAGCCGAATTCTGTCAACTTGGAGGTACTGTTGGTCCACCGAGCTCAGGATGGCTCGGTTCAACCTGTGCCTGCTCAAAGTCTGACTAGGATCCTCTCGTCCGTGGAAGATGCACTGGGTTTGAATGTTCTGAGACTGAAGCATGATGGTTGTGTGGGTGTTGGATGCCCACCACGGGGTTGCAGAAACTCAGTAGTGATGAGAGAGGGTAGAATGAGTAACTACGCCACAGCACGAGCTAACTTCATCACACCACAGCATAGCTGGGAGAGTGTGTGCTTCTGCAACGGTAGGCCACTAAATCACCATTATCTTATTCTAAATTCCATTGAGGATTAGACAATCCCAGATGCCTTGAATATTATCCCATAGTTATATCTTTATTTTGACTGTTCCTGAAATAGCAGCAGTTCACTGCAAAGTGAAAATTCTTCACTCGCCAAATGTTTTTTTACAAGACTGCAGGACTTTCTTTCTTACGTGGAACATAAAAGAAGAAGTTTTTAAGAATGTCCAAGCAGTGCAATTTCCAATATAATGAAGTTGGGGCTGTCCAGAAAGGACAAAAAATTCCCACTAAAGTAGTCTATATCGCTTTTGTCTTCTGAAGCCATATGATTGCACTTTTCACAGAAATTTACCTTCCATCATAAAGCGGCGATTTCTAATCTCATTTGCGCCAAAACTTGTAATGTAAAAAAATTTAAACTTGGAACTTTAAAACAAGTCAGTGTTGCTTAATGCCATTGGTTCTCACGTGTCTCAGACTAGTTTGAATACACAAGTGTGAAGGAGATTTGGTCACCACCTTCTTTCTTTGTATGGGCAAGAGCAGTTTGGACATTCTGCTAAATATCCTTTCATGTTTCACAACAGAAACAAAAAGATACAGATTTTGAACAATGAGTTCAAAGTAAATGACGATGACTTTTAATTTTTGAGAGAACTATTCATTTTATCACTAAATCACTTGGGAATATTCAGTGTTACATACAAGTTACGATCAATTAACTATCTGTGGTAAAATGTTGATTACCACAAAAATACATTTAAACTCGTCTTTACAAAAAGTAAAAATTGAGGTTACAGTGAAGCACTTACAATGAAAGTGAATGGGGCAGATTTTTGGAGGGTTTAAAGGCAGAAATGTGAAGCTTATAATTTTTAACAGTCGTTTTAGGGTTTAAGGGTTTAGGGCATTGCGTCATTAACTTTACACAGAAAAGTTACAAAGTTATTTTACCACTCTAAAATCATGTTAACATACATATTGTTTTGTCGTCTTGAGACTATACTTTTAATCGTATTTTTCCCATTTACTTCCATTATAAGTGCATCACTGAACCCCAGATTTTTGCTATTTTAAAAGAAAGGGATGGACAAGTCAAATACATTTTTGTGGGAATCAATATTATGCCACAAATGCTGCCAACTGGATTGTTTCTTTAAGGAGTGAGAAAAAAGATGCTCTACATTAACATACGACTGAAATCATATGTACCTAACCTAATGCCTTATTTCATTCAACAGCAAGGAAATTACAATTTATGCTTCCTACATTTCAGAATCTGCTTTGAGATTTGATGGCAAGGGTTATCTGAAATACCTCTATCAAATGGAAGAGGACAATCAGAACTTCCACCTGTCTCTTCAACTAAAGACATCAGATACTGAAGGCATAGTAATGACCACCAATGCCTCTGACTGGGGAACATTAGAGGTACGACAGTTTCCAATTAACACAAAAATCTTTAATTTATTCTTTTGTCTGTCACATTCAAGCACACAAAGCTCTTACTTAGGATGTGCATGAATTGATGAATGCAAATGCAAATAGGAAGAAAAAACACATATTGATAACAATGGACAGATCACAGGTAATTTCATTCTACCTAATGACAAATCATGGGTTCAGTAAATGTTTACTTTGTCCAAAAGTCTCTCTGCTCAGTTTTTCACATCACAAAACACTCTGAAGATCACGCTGCAACAACTAATAGACTGGTGTGAAGGAGATGATGCTTAATAATGCATATCCCTGTGGCATCAGTGTAATACTTTCAAATATGATGTACCCACAGAAGCTATGTTTTTTTTAATGCATCGAACAGGAAACTAATACATGAATATTTGAGGCATCCATTATTTGTCGGTGGAATGCGTGCATCATAATGCTCCTGATTAGAGTGCGGCTTTCCATTGTAAAGTTGTTGGTGAGGTTGAAAGGGAGCTAACTCTGCGTTCTCCATCGAGCTCTGTCTTTCACAACTACCTTCAGCCCTAAAAAGTGCCTTTTATCTACCACAGTGTGAGCAAGTAGAGCACACACTCCCCATTTTGCAGGAACACAACCTATCTAACCCACCTCAGCAAGAGCCTTTGCTGACTCTTTATCAATTCACAACAACTTGGGAATGGCCCATAAACTTTTAACTTCACTCAAGTCACAAACAAGTGTGTGTTAAAATACTTTCTCTTATCCCAGTTTAATGTGCGTAAACAACTAAGTAAGCCATTCATAGTTTGAATTTCCTAAACAGTGTAAACGCAGCTCTGTGGTGCTTTCAAAACATTGCTCTTTTTTTGAGTGGTCTGTTATGTTAAATTCGGGCTCTGCCATTGGCATGAGTTTGAAGTGGTCATACTTGCTTCCCAAACAATGGAAGGCGGGATGGTAGGAATGTCAGGGAAACCTGTTCTGAAGCAATACATCATTACTTTGTACTGTACATCAAAAAAAATATTATGTCATCTTGGACTTACACTGACCCTTAGGTGCAGCATCATTCAAGTGCAATAGACTTCAGTTACTTTTGTCATTGTAGAAATTCACTATTCACAGTCAGCCATGATTAATTTAATCCATGAGTGAAAATGTCCAATAATAAGAAGGATACTGAGATTGAGCAGCATTTGGCTGGTCATTTGATTCTAACATGGCAGCCCCCATGTATGGACCCTCTCAATGTAGAATAAAGCGGCCTTTTTAAAGTGACTGACATGACCGTTGTCTTCATCTCATGTGACTGATTATGGTTTTATACACATATTTCAAGATTACAATTTATTTCTTTAAGAGTAAAACTTTCTTTTTGAACAATGAGTGCATCTTTAGTACAATAAAAAGAGTAAAATTAGCACAATTTCCAAGATGTCATTCAAGACTGCAACTGAAAGTGATGCCAAACGTGTTTGTGTTTGTTTTTCTAGCTGGTGGACAAGGAGCTGCGTTTCAGATATAGATGTGGCAACATGCTCCCTACCAGCCTGCAGGTGGCCAACCACCCTGTTGCTGATGGCCATTGGCACCTTGTCTCTCTGGAGGTCAATGGCACAACTCTGAGCCTCACCATAGATGCCAGCCACACCAACTCAATAGTTCTGCAACAACCCTGCAAGCTAACTCAATCCGGTGGGGCCCTGATGCTGGCCAGCTCTAATCCAAACACAGATGCCCAGCGACTGGGCTTCACAGGATGTTTGGAGAGCTTAGAGTTCAATGGAGAGACAATGAGAAAAGACAAGGGGGTGCCAGGAACTGGCCCACAGAGTGGCAGACTCTTTGGGATCTACCAGTGCTGTTCTGATGTGAAGATCTGTGCCAGTAATCATTGCGAGAATGGAGGCACTTGTGTTGAAGACTCCAGTGGAGGTGGGAATGAATTAATGTTACTCATAGGGGGGAATTTACTATGAATGAATTGTGCCCACTGAGAGCATTGTTTATTTGCAAGCACTGTCTGCATTATTTTAGCACCAATTCACTTAAGGAATTATGCACTGCAGTTCCCCCGGTTATTAGTGCTAGGTTGTGAACGATGCAGCAGACTACCTCGATCTGGCATAGCCAACCTTACTGGGACTGTAGTGTTACTCCACCAATGCAGTCCAGCAACCTGAATCGGCACAATTAAAGGCAAGGAGTGATCATAAGCCCATTTGTAACACTCCTCTCCATCATTTGATTATCATTTGATGAATTACTGCTGCTATGATGACTAGAAAATATACACAAACATATTTAATAATTTTTTTAAATTATATAATTAAAATATGTCTGGCAGATATACAGTGCCTGGTCAAATTGGACTGTGGGTGCTTAGCAAATAAGACACGGATTCTGAAAAACATGGCGCTCCTGCACGAGATGTGGAACAAAAAGCGAGATATGGGCAACAGTCAAAGACGTCTGTCTAGCGTGTTTAAATAGGAAAATAATAATTTATTTTTGTATAAAATGTTTTGTTTTTGTTTCTTTTGCATGTCATAAAAGACGAGAACTCATTTTAGTTCATTTAAACTTCATTTTGGGGGCCTCCCCCAAACAATTAGATATGGGATAACATATTAAGAGATGTTTCAGAAAGATAAAACAGTAAAATAGTGATATGTCCTTGGCGTATATGCAAGAATACTAGGCAGCACTACACAGATATGGAAATAAAGTCAGGGAGATAATAATCTCAGAAGTACCATCCAAAAGACTTCTCAATACATCTTTGATCTCAACCCAAAGAAGTTCCTATTGATATACAGTATCTTTGCTATCTTGACCATTTATTTTGCAGAACTATAAGACTTATGATTTGAATTTTTCCACCAGAGTTTCGCTGTAGCTGTCCATTGCTGTTCCATGGTTCTCGCTGTGAGAAGGACAATCTGACAGTCAACCCTTGCGCATCTCAGCCCTGTACTCTTGGCTTGTGCGTGCCAAACACTCAAGGTTACACCTGCAACTGTTCTGATCAAATTGCTGTAAACGGGTAAGTCTCACATAGTAAAGCTCTTGTCTTCACACGTGTATCCTCCTCATGTCCTTGGTGAAGACATTGAGAAGTCTTATTTGCATGAGAATTACTATTTGTGTATTCAGTCCGTTTAATCTCTTTTATGAACACATGCGCACATAGCATAGATGTGTTAAGTGCATTTTACGTCCAGCCGTAACTCGCTGTGTACAGAATTAGCCATGTGCCTTTGAGTTAATGAATTAATTAGGGCTGTCAGTCGATTAAAATTTGTAATCAAATTAATTACATGGTGTCCCGAGAAAGCCCCTCATATAAATATAATTCAATATATAATGATGAAATAATGATACATAGTTAATTTTAAATATTTAAAAATAATTCAGATAATTAAAGTGCATTACATTCTTGTGGCAGAAGAGTTCATCATTGATAAGACAATACAAAAAGCAGCTTTAGAATACAATGTATTGTTTACTACCATATTATTGATCATAAGTCAGTCATTGGCATACAGTTCACAGCAATCCATTTCACAAGTGAATTTGTCAATCAGCTGGATATTCATTATGAGGGCTTGTTTAAGGACACCTGCGTCTTGGATGCGTTGCGTCATAAACATACAATTTTTAGGTCACTGTGTCAAGTTAAATATAGTTTAATACTTAGAACACATCTTGAGATCCCTTAGTTCGGATTTGCGCTCCAAGTGTTTTGAACGCAAGAACGTAAGGTATGACTGTGTTATTCTGCTGCTCAAGGGTGTTTTTCTTCACTTTATAAACTGCGCATTGCCACACAGCTGAAGTTTCACTTACTGCCCTCTCGAGTAAACAGGTGGTACTACAAGCTTGCATTTCTCAGGAATCTTCCATATTATGGTCCGGGGGCATGCGATATAATTATAATAATTAATTGCGATATATACTATAATTAATACATTATTGATTGGCCCCTGTTACACCAAAGCTTGTGCAATTTAGTCATGGAGTGAGAATTCCAATCAATACATCAGTCCTTCTGTGTGTCTATCTCCATATACTTCAAAGCATTAAGCCATATTGGTTACCAGCATCTCCGTTTATGTATATTCAGAATTGACAATCAAGTACATGTAGGATGGCAAATTGGCATATTTTAAAGAAATAGTATGAAAATAATTTACTCACCCTCATGCTGTTCCAAAACCATATGACTTGTGAAAACGTAAAAGGAGATGTAAGGCAAATTGTTAGCCTCAGTCACCATTCGTTTTCAATGTATAGCAAAAACAACTTGAGGGTGATTGAATGATGACATCATTTACATTTTTGGGCGAACTATCCCTTTAAATAGCATTTTGCTCATTCTTTTTTGCATTATTATTATTATTATTATGCATGCAGCTTTGACCTCATAATAATTGAGAGAATACATGGATAATTTGTATGTTTAAACATGTATTTGTCACTGCAGAACCATTTACAGTGAACTAGTGAAGGCAAAAAAGGTGACAATGGTGAAAAACTCATGACCAGTTACAGGATCTAATATATACACTTTCCCTTATACATTCATAAAAAAATTCACCCTAAAATCTTAAAGTTACATTGACGTGTAATGGTCAGCTACCAACGTGCCATTTTCAATAAATGTTAATTCAGTCATACATATGACTCAGTTTGAGAAAATCTTATTCTGTATGTCCCACATGCCTCTTACATTCTGTCAATTGTTCCCTGTCTTTGCAGATGTAGAATAGATGCATGCACTCCAAATCCATGTGTTGCCGGTTTTGCCTGTTCAATGGCAGAAAACTCAATCCACTGTGAGCGCACCACATCCCTTCCTTACGTGGAGATTGCAGAGATCTGTGCAGGCATATTGGGACTTGTCCTCCTCGTTGTGGCCTTTGTGTGTTTCCGAAAACACTACACCAGCAATAAAAAGCACAAGTCAGGCTGTGTGCAAGATTCCAACAGTTACTTCACAACTTTACCCAAAAGCATGATGAAAGAAACTGAGATCAGCTCTCCTATGGAGACCAGCACTATGATGATTGGCTTAGGAAGTGATCCGGACCACAGTCCCTTCCGTTCGTTGAAGCCTCGTGAACAACGAGAGCTCGGCCCCCAGGTAGGGCCTCGATCGCAGAGGCCTCAAGGCCCTGTGATTTGCAGTGTGGCCCCTAATCTACCTCCGCGACCCTCTTCCAGCTCTGATAACGATTCTATTATGAAAAACAACTGGGAACACAACTATGAAGGTGAGAAGTTTTATTCATTATTTTATATCTTCATTTAATGTGGAATTTAGTCAAATAATAAAAGATGAGAGAGGTTGAGGACAAATCGCGAGTACACTTGTGCAGGTCAATGCTACAGCAATTAACTTCTTTTTTGTTCTGTTCCTTTCCTTAAAACTATGGCTTAAAAACTGTAACCATCACATTTTTTATTACGAAATACTTAAACCTCAAGGTCAATTTTGCATCTTAAACACAGCATTTCAAAAATAGTTGAGAATGAAAGTACATAATAAAGGAAGAATTATAAAACAGATAATTTCCACTCTAAATTCTGATAAATGCACACTTGGGCCCACACATTCTATACTAATGCATCAAGCAAACAGCCTAGCATTAGGATAATGAACTTTATCACAGGGAAGAAAAAAATTGCTTATTCTAAAACTTTATTAATTATTAGTAACTTTTTAATAAATATAAAAGTGCTGTTGCTGCGGTTTTATAAAAGAAATTACCCACTCAAGTCTGTTCATTACAGTGATTTTAGCGTGTGTAAGGGTAGTAATACCTGTGGTAAAATCACTATAACACACAGTCTCTTGTGGCTTAATGCTTTAAAGGACAGTTCGCCAATATTAATATTCTGACATCCTTCATTCACACTCATGTTGTTCTAAACCTGTATGATTTCTATCTCAGACTGGTCTCATGAACATAAGGTGACCTTGTCAACATTTTTGCAAAACAAAATTAATCCCCTTATTACATGTTGGGCTGCAGTTTCACAGTGAGATGTCCAGCGGGTGCCGCCAAAAGCGAGTGAAATGTTGTCGTAATCAGATGAGGTTTTTAAATTGAATATTAGATGGAGGTTTTAATGAGTAAAACGCACTTCTCTTACATGATCCTTTAACCTAAACTTATCTAAAATCAAATGACAGGTAGACACAAAACAGACAGCCTTACGCAACGAAACGTAGAATTCAGAAGTCAGTTTGCAAAAATGTAAGTCAATGGTGACTGAGGCTAACATTTTTCCTAACATCTCCTTTTGTGTTTCACTGAAGATGGAACAACCTAGTCTATCCCTATAAAGAAACAATTAATAATGTATTATATCTATAAGAGCAATACACCAATCCTTCTAAATTCTCATTTACAGTGTATCCAGCTGATCCTGACTACTATGGCCGGCCTTCCGTTCAAGCCGTTCAAGAATTCCCACAGTTTGACATTGTGGAGAGCACGTACTCGAATGCTTCAACCGAGTCCCGCAGAAACTCTCGTTTTGGAGGCTTCCCATTCCCCCTTGAGCGAGCCGATCGCCGTGCTCCATTGCCCCCTTGTTACAGCAACCAGAACTTAGATGACTTCCTTGGGCCAGATGGGCTGCCCCTGCCCAGATCTCAGTGCCCTAATGAGTACACTGCAATAAGCTACTACCCTACCCAGCACACTCACAGCCTTGACAATCTATCCAGTGGCTATAAGAGACTTAGTGTGCGTTTGAGCGTGGCCCAGCCTTCCTATGCGGACAGTAGTGGATCCAAGCGGGCTGGATCCGCTAGAAGGACATCTCGCTGTTATGCTGGCTCAGATATGGTAGAAAGTGATTATGGTAGTTGTGAGGAGGTCATGTTCTAGGCAACAGATTGAGGACTCCAATGGATCAAATAACCTGGATGGTTTAAAAGGTCTTGTGTGAGTGGAAGTTACAGAGTGGAAGGCCATTCCCTAAATATAGTATATGAAGCTCAATGGCTATAAGCCACAGAGGCACTGAGACTATCAGTATTAATAGTCATATTCAGGGAAAAATGTAATATCTTTTTAAAATCAAAGTTTCCTGATTTGCCATTAACATGTCTGTAGAATTATGCATGGCTTTAAGAAGTCTACAATATGGTTATAAATGACATAGTCTGGAGATTATGTGCCCTCGATTGGTATTATGTATCGCCACTTCAATCTTACTCCGTCCTGTTCTTAAAAAAAATACTGTATATTATTATCAGCTCATTTGTTAAATAACTGATTGTAGTGTTGCATGTCAATATCAGCTTGGATGCCAGCTGTGGGACAGCTGATTATTTCTGTAAACATAGCTGAGGTAGGTTAAGTCCTGTATGTGCTCACAGAAACCAGCATGCTATGAAATTTAAATAGTTTTCAAACACGCCATATGGCATATGCATTTCTGGTGGTGCAAGGTATCCAGACCATATTTCATAACAACAAAAAAGCAGTATAGAATTTAGTGAAAATAGACTGAAGCGGAGGCTGGTTCCTTGCTGAATCAAAGTAAGTTCACAACGTGAAATAACAATTGTTTATGAAATATCAAATATAGTGTAGGGCCCTATTACAATTTATTTTGTTTGACTGATATCAGTGGCTGTTGGAGAAATGTATTGCTGGCTTTTCTGTTGAGATTTGTCTAAATTGTGCTTGGTGAATAGTAATTACAGAAATGCGGTAATTTAGAATGTGAACTCTGCACTAGTTTCTAATGCTGCAGATGTTATGCAGTGTTAGGAGTTTTCATTGATCAAAGGCAATCAAACTCAAGCCATGGGAAATTCCTATGCAGCATGGCTCAATTATCCTTCTTGACAAACTGTCATAATGCTTCCTAATCATGAGAAAGATCAAAAATACTTTGCCAAAGTAGGAAAGATCATCTGCTAATGAGATAAGGATTGGGAGAAGTAACTTATATGTGTGAAGATTAAAAACAACAGCTGCATTATATATACTAAATAGATTCTGTATTTGATCTGTATTCATAACAGTGATGTGGTCTTTATGGTTCAATATTCTGCTGTTTTGATTTTAAAGATTGAATATGGATTTCCAACTTAGCACTTCTTATTTAATGCAAAGATGATGTGAACACTACTGGCAGCACACTGGCCATGTCATCAAATTATTTTGCATGTGCTCAATTAAACTGTACCCCTCCTTATTGTAGTGTTTAGTCTGCAGTGTTTCACATTTGAGATAGTTCAGTGTTTATGTACAGTATGTATAATTTGCAGCTGTAGCAAGTATTTGTAGAGACTGTGATGTTCATGGCAAACTGCTAGTTGTTTGTGTAGTTGCTGGGTGTGGTTTTGTGCAGTAAATTGCAAATGCAAATGTAACTTTTTGTGTATTTTGTAAATTCAATGTGGGATGAATCCCATGTTTTAAATGAATTCCTCTGTGAGAGAATTTGTGTTGTCTTTACCATTTCTCATCTCTGTAGAAAATACTATGAATTATGTCTATCGAAATAAAATTATGTTTAATATACAGAATGTATCCTCTATTGTAGTTGGAATATTTAAGGGATAGCCTTGGTTCCCCTTCTATCACTCACTCGACATTGTGTTGAATTAAGTGACACAAGGGGTCTTTCTTGGACACCAAATCGTACCTCTGAACCTGAGAAAAGGCCAATTTCAAGTTGGCAGACAGAATTTGCATGCCCCGCCCCGGACATACGGTTATAATGGGAAGCGGGCAGCGAATGCCAGTCAGAATTTTTCTTCGGAGCCGAATGGTTGTGTAACAAGCAAGCAGAGCTTCACCACTGTTCCACTCACCTCTATCAGCGAGAAGCATTGCTGTTGGATCCCACGGCGCATTTCCAGCTGGCGTCTCTCTCTCGGCACGCTGTGCAGTTTACGCCCCATGGCGCTTCGACAGCACTTTCTTTCTGTTAAAAGAGTGTACTCCTCCTAAAAAGAGTTTATTTCCTCTAAAAGTGTTTGAGTTCCCACTTAGAAAAGAGCAGATACATAGCAGGCGTTGAACGCCCTTTTCAGGACACGTCTTTTTAAAGATGTCTTTCCGCCTCTGTGTAGTTCCTGGATGCGGTTGATTTCTCTCCACTTCTGACAGTCATAAGAGCTGCCTCACGTGCCTGGGCTGCGATCACATGCAGGCAGTGTTTTATGAATGGTTCATGTTCTCAGTGCGAGAACATAGCCATGGCAACGTTGAGAGATCAGCCACTTCAGTGTCGTTCCTTCTTCCCACAGGATTGAGGGCGACCCGGCTGGCGATGAAGGCGATTTGGGGATAACGACGTGACCCCATTGGCATAGAATTGGGGGGTGACAATGTTTCAATGCTGTGAAGGGGTAATTTCCCAATCATGCATCTGTCTTTATTTACATATTTCATTTTTTTTTTTTTATCAATGCTGAAAATGATTTAGTATGAGATTTCTGAATTTCACAATTGCATGACTGTGAGTCTGTCATAATCAGACAAAAAACTGAAGTCCCCCCTCCGTTGTACAAGTTGGTATCCCCCAACTTGTGTTCTTGCAATTTCCCTCTAGTGTTGACGGCAGTGTCACGTGGTACCTGTTACTGTTCTCAGCACTGGCCAGGGTTGGCCAATCACAGTCGTTTCTTAATTAATTGATGAGGATTTTTTTTAGATTATGCTGAGGCGGATTTTCATTCACAGGTTTGAATAATTGCATTACAGATGAGCAGAATTTGAATTTTCTGAAAGGGTTCATGTTTTTTTCTGTAAGTTTAATATGATACACATTGTATAAATATTTAAGAGTATGTCTCCCCGGGACCCACATTTGGACCCCGCCAATGTTCAAACCAAATCTATGCATTGACCAAAGCTACAAATTTTTCAAGGAAAGATTTTCAGTGAATAACGTCTTAAATTTAAGTCTGTTCCTCACACAAAACTATCATATGATGTTAAAATACATTGCGTCATCACTTTAAGGACACATACAATATGTTTTCTTTTGAAAACATATAGATTTAGCTACTTTTACACCACTAATCTGCAATGGAAATGCATTTCCCTCCACCAGAAACAGAGAGTTTAGAAAAAGCTCTCCATTACTGCATACTTTAGAAACAGAGTTTCCAAATGAAAACATGATGAGTGTGGATATGGCCTGAAGTAACAACTAGACATTTTCATGTTTGACATGGTAGTGGACATGGAGATGATGAATTGGTAGTTTTTTGTAATTTATCCACCTTTTGATCAGAGTTTTACTTTTCTCTGAATGTGTCTTTCATTTGCACAATAAAACCGAGAGGACAGTCTTATACACTCATATTAAATGGGATTTTATTTACTTTTAGCTTAATCACCCAATGTTTGCCATCCCCAAATCTTTGAATGAGTTGAGAGATGAGTGGGGGAGCTTAATTAAATGTATCTGCTTTCTCATGCCTTCACTGAATAAAGAATAAAAGCTATTTGAATAATGGAAGAACATAAATGATCAAGGTCATGAATCAAAGAGCAGCAATACATGCTTGAGCACTGAATACTATTACTCAGCAATTTCTCAAGATTTATGCACGAGTGAAAGTGGAGCAGTCATATTACGTCACATATCTTGTGTCTTCGAGCAATAGAACTTCCCAGACCTCACAGCTGACATCCCTAGGGTGTTTTCGGAAATAAGAATGTAAACTAATAGCAGTACTGAGTGCCATAACGCTCTTAAAATTGTACACAAGACATTTTAAGACACATGTTGTATGATTAAAATAGGATGTAACTGTTTGGCATTTGCCTTCAGCTATCTCCTATACTACCAGGCTACCAGTTAAAAGTTTGGAAACAAATACTCAATCTTTATTATTATTATTTTCACATTTTAGATTGACATTCGTCATTTATGAAATAAGACAAATCAATGTATGGGAATTATGCAGAGACCAAAAATTTTAAACAAATCAAAATTATTTTCAAAGAAACCATGCTATTACAGCTTTGAAAATTCTTCAAGTATTCACCTGGGATGCTTTGTAAACAGTATTTAAAGAGTTCCCAAGTACAGTATACTGGCCATTTTTTGGCTGCATTTATCCTTAAATTAAATGAAATTATAAAATAGAATAAAATTCAATTCTAAAATAGAATTAAATTATTATTTTAAATTACAGTCTTTCAAGAGAGAGTTTTCACCCAAAAATGAAAATTCTCACATCATTTTCTCACCCTCATGCATCTCAGATGTGTATGACTTTTTTCTTCTTCTGAACACAAACAAATATCTCATCTCTGTGGGTCCAGACAATGCAAGTGAATGGTGAACAGACCTTTGAAGCTCCAAAAATCCCATACTCTAAAGGCAGCATAAAAGTAATCAATACGACTCCAGTGGTTAAATCTGTCTCCAGAAACAACGTAATAGGTGTGGGTGAGAAAAAGATCAATAAGTCATTTTTTTTTTCTCCATAAATCTCCACTTTTACTTTCATTTTTGAGCATGAAAGGTCTGGTCACCATTCACTTGCATTGTCTGGACCTACAGAGCTGAGATATACTTCTAAAAATCTTCATTTGTGTTCTGCAGAAGAAAGAAAGTCATGCACATTTGGTTTGGCGTGAGAGTGAGTAAATGATAAGAGAATTTTAATATTTGGGTGAACTATCCCTTAAAATTAAATATTAATATTGTTTTTATTTCAAAGCAATGTATACTATATGTAGGTACAATTTATATTTATCTGAAAAACTAATTTAAGGCATTTAAGCATAAGCCTTTAAATCAAAATGACAATGTAATTAATACAATTTAAAAAGTAAAATACAATGAATTACAATTTTATTTTTAAAGAATACATTAAATGAATACAATTATTTAATAAAATCCATTTAAGGCATTTAAGCACAAGCCTGAATCACAATGTTTCTAGGATCACGAGAAACATAAATTCAGTCAAGTGTGTCCAAACTTTTGACTGGCAGTGTGTGCATTAACAGTAGACTATTTACACACTTAAATAGCTCATCAGCGTAAAGGGGTCACTTCACACAAACCTTTCGAGCACTCGGCTGTGACCCAAACGTGTGTAATCAACACTGTCACTCAGCATTATTCTGCTGTCAGTCAATTTCCATTTAAAAGAAAACCACGTTCCTCATACATATTTGAGCATTGCAGTGAGGGCATAGAGAGACATCATTTTAAGGGATACAAGTGAACTCCCCATTAATCTCCCTGTGACACTCTCACGCAGCTTAATAAACAGTCTTGTGGGTCTATATTCTCTCACATCTGGATTGTTAAACACTGGGGCGAGTGCATATGGCACACTGTTTTGCATTCATCATCATGATCTGCAAACAAGAAAATCTGCTTATTAACGTGACCCTCAGCAATTTCTGGGTCAACAGATGGAGGGCAGCAGTGGTTTGTGTACTCAGATTAGTGCATTTATAGTGCTTTTTGAAAAGAGGGGAGATGAGTAGTCATCGGCTGTGAAAAACAAATATACAGTTTACATCACACGCCCATGTGAATAAATGTGTGAATAAATATGGAAAAACAGGGAACCGTCCACGAGGGATATGTCACATCTGTCTGTTTGGCACCTAATAAATGCTTTTCAGTCTATCAATAATATATGGCACCCCGTGGTACAGTAAAACGTATTATAAGTGTAAGTGCCCATGAGTAATCATGAAAATGTATTGAGCTTATAAACAACATAGATTCAAGAAGTAGTTAATCATGCAATTCCAATATTTCTGAAAAAATAAGGTATTGTATCTTCAGCATGAATTCATTGTAGAGTATGTAGTAAATGAGCACATTTATGTTTTGACACTGGTATTCTGTCATAAACATATCAATAAACCAGCCAAGAATGACAAGATAAAGGCTGAATTATTTATGGACCTGACAGACTGACAGATGGTGAGGTAGTGGAATATATCAGGAGAAAAAAGGTATCATTACTGACAGCGTATTATGAGCCACAAAACCTAGATTGTTTACTTAATTAAAGCAACTCAATTCTAGAACATTTTGTCACAACTTGATTTTATTGTGTTCTATCCATTTAAATTTGTAAAAAAAAAAAATGTTAACTTAATCCATTTGAGTTGGGACTACATGAATACATTTTGTGGTGTTAATGACGGTGTAAAACTGGGCAGAAGATTTCCATGTTCTCTGCCTGATTTGCATGGGGCTAGATAGGGAGAACAAGTGTTGAAATTAAATGTTATTTCATGCATTTTTGAGCAAGTGCATAGCTTGAGGGTGGACCTTCAATTTCAAGTGATACTTGATTTGAGTGCTGCTTAGACAATTGACAGTGCAACAGTTTCACTGTGCTTAACTGAATAAAACATATATATATATATATATATATATATATATATATATATATATATATATATATATATATATTGGCTCAGTGGAACTGACTTAATATGATTGAAAGACATTAAGTTGCTTGTAAAAATTTCTCAAATTCAATTACGGAAGGGTAATATCTTCATTTTTTAAGTAAGGATAATAACTTTATTTTTTGAGTGCATAGTTGGTTTCCACACAACCTTGAGCAAGCATGATAGAGTGAATAGAGAAAAAACCACCAAAACAACAAGCAAAAACTAATTTATGGATTTCTGAAATTGTTGAAGCATTGAAACACAAGTGTGCATTGAAAAGGCATGAGGGATGATGGGAAATTTGAATGAGACAATATGCATCCAGTCCAAAAGAGATCCAAGTGTTTTGAATGTGTTTGTCAGATGAATGAATTGATATGGCAGGTCTTCAGTGATGTTTTAGGTCTTTTAAATGGGCATCTGACTGTTAATGGAGGTGGTTAATGGAACAGGCACATTTAAGGTGCTGCCTTTTTATTGTCTGCACGTAGTGTGGATCATAATTTACACTCTATATTTGACAATATGCTCAATTGACATACAAACTTTTATTGCAACATCAAAGCAAACTAGATCAATCTACACATTAAAAACAATGACCACAAGGTAAACACTGTCCATGCTTTGTTTATTGTTAATATGCAACCCAATGTAACTGACTTTGCATCATGTTTTCATAATGGCATCACACGGTAATGTTCTCTGCATGGTTTTCAGATGGCTACTGTTTAGTCTGTGCAGAGCTGGTTTCGTGTGCTCGATTCTAATTTACACCTGGTGACTGCATGACAGCATGCTTTCAGTTCTGCGCGTGCCAGGCTGGAGCCATCAAGTGCCCTCACATCAACGCTAACATTCTCAGCATCAGTATCCAGCATCACGCAAAGCGTTAACACAACAAATCAGAATCCATGCGGATATAAACGAGACAGTTACGGGCAACGAGTCTATCTGGATCTCCCATTGCGTTTCGCGATGATACCAAGACAACTCTGAAGTTTTGAAGTTTGGGAACGTCCTTCATTTATTTCTCGGCGACTTTTGACGACATTTTGAATGAATGGTAGCTACACGGTGAAGTCACGAATGAACACGGCTACTGTATTTTATGCGAAAATGTATCAGATTTATGAATGGACGTCTTGACAGATAGTCCACAGCGCGCGCTTCATTCATTCTCATTGCCAGCCAAAGAGAAGATGGAGTATAACCATCCCTCAGTTTGTCAAACAGGATTGTTTGAATAAAAACGAGCGCGAGTCGCTGACATTTTTATCGAAAGTGTAATATTTTTAATGTAGCATATTCTAAAAACAAACAAACAAACAAACAAACAAAAAAAAACCTTAAAAATTAATTTAATTTAGTAAATATTGAAATGTGTCTCTTCAAGTTATGACTGAAATTGACTATATATATCCATACAATTTTCAACGCGCAAGAAGTATTAAGGGCCGTTCACACTGAACGCGTTTTTGCGTCGCTTAGCTCTGGTTTTTAGTTGTTACGCCGCGTCTAGATGTTTTTTTTCTTTCTTCTTTTTTCCTCTTTATTTTTCCAGCGCTACGTTTTGTAGACGCCGCGTCAGTTAAAAAAAGTAACTAAATAAAAAAAGGACGTTAACTTTTAAACGCGCATCTCGAGACGTCTATGTTCTGTTTATATGCGTTGCGCTGCGTAGCGTTCGATCTGAACGTCCCCTGAGGCTAAAGTATCACACATTTGAAATTAGACCGTTCCTTAAAATCGTTTCATTTGTGAAATGATTTGACATTTAAATGTCTCTTGCGTTCTATGCTGCACATCAGTGTGGAACCCTAGCTGCTGCTGTAGTTCAGTGTATGAATGCACGCGCTGCTCGAAAGATACCCGTGGCACGGAGAACTCTACCCCTCACCGCTGTCCCATGATGAACAATTGAGGATGGTGGAGGGAACGGACGCCCTTTTGAGGAACATTTCTACTGGAAATCGGGACAGCAAGTTTCTCTCTTTTCCCTGGGTGGTCACAATCTCCAGCGTCCTGATCACTACTATTGTAGTAGACGTACTGGGCAACCTGTTGGTCATTGTATCAGTCTTTAGAAACAGAAAACTCAGGAAGGCAGGTAAATGTCTTATTTCTTTGTATATTGAACTTTAAATGTCTTCTGGTGTATCTCATGTTTTAATATATTTGCGCCTCATCCAGGCATGGTTACATAAACAATTCCCAGCCCATCAGCTACATGATCAAATAAGGTGTCATTTTAAAAAGACCAAAACATGGGGGAATGGATCTGCTGTATGAATGTCTACATGCATCCTTGTTGACACTGTCAGCTTTGACTGTGGCATGAGTTGCAACATTTCAATCCCCCTCTGGCCACTGGGCTTATCTCATGGGACAAATGCAGTGTGCATTCTATGAATTTATATAAAGAACAAATTAGTCAAAATCAACTTTTACTTTTACCATACAATGAAAAAAATAGAATAAGTCCACCACAGTGTTGCAGTGTGCAACTATTTATGAAAGCACACAACATTTCAGTAAAAGATCAGCATTTTTACCCTATAAAAATGCATTTATCTGACAAAAATCAGAGTAATAAATCTACTCTGATAACTTATCATAACTCTCAGAACAATGTTGTTTTGACCTTGTTTCAAAATTAGAGCCCATGGTCACCTGTGTCCTGTTATCGCATATATATGTCAACTGTGCAGACTGATCTCACTTTGAAATCCGAAAGAGTAGGTTGAATTTTCTTTAGCAAGGATTGGTCTATGCTAACTGAAATTTGATACACTGCCCCCCAGTGGCCAAAGTGGTAAGTGTTGTTGGTCGTATGGGCATGTGCTGACACAATGCGCATCCGGTTGCGCAACAAAGGAAGGTAAACACAGTCAAGCTGATGCAAACATGTCTGATGGGAAATGGTGCTTTCAGTGAGTCTGCATACATGGGTATCATAACTTTTGGAAACAACATGCCGAGTTAAAGGAATAGTTCACCCGAAAATGATTTTTTTTTCATCATTTACTCACCCTCATGCCATTCCAGATGTGTATGACTTTTTTGTTCTATTGAACACAAACAAAGATTTTTAGAAGAATTTCTTAGTTCTGTACTCACAATGCAAGTGAATAGATACCAAAAAGGACATAAAGGCAGCATAAAAGGAAACCATAAGACTCAAGACTTAAATAATATCTAATTTCTTAAGAAGCGATACGATAGATGTGTGAGAAATGGATCAATACTTAAGTCCTTTTTTATTTATTTTTTTACTATCAATCTCCACTTTCACTTTCACATTCTTCTTTAGTTTCTGGCTATTCATGTTCTTAGTGCATATCGCCACATACTGGCGGGAAGGAGAATTTATAGTAAAAAAGTTCTTAAATATTGATCTATTTCTCACCCACACCTAGGGGAGGGTGAAATGACAAAAATTCCATATCACAGTATAAGTAATTTTGTATCGTGGTAATGTGTGTATATCACAATAGTTGTATTCTTTTTCTTTTGGAAAATCAGCTAAAAAAATGTCTTAAATAGCCATGTGATAGTGGTGGGCGATAAGCAAAAAATTATATATCGATATTCTTAAACATTTTGGTTGATAAAGATATACATGAACATAGGCCTATCTATTTTGATGAAATATTATTCAAAAACTAATGAAAGTGAAAACATAATGAAAGTTTCTTTTTTTATATAAAACAAGGTCCATTGCAATGAAAACACTTTCTCAATCAAAAAATAATAATCAAAATAATAATTGTGTAATAATCTGTTTTATTTTCTATGCATTGTTTTCAATCCAAGCAAAACATAAATAAAAAAATAAATACAAATAAAAAAAGAGCTGCTCCGTAATTGATCATCAGCATTTTTTTTATTCTGGTGCAAACCCCTCCATCAGGTATTTGTTTGGAATTTAACCTTCTACTGGACACTGCAAAACGTTTTAGTAACTATACAGCCTACTAGATATACATGCATGGTTTACTAAGGTGTCATTTAAAAAAGTCCACCACTGTGCCTGTACCAAAGCAACTCAAAATCACTTGCTTAAATGACTGCTGTTCTGTTGCTCTGACCCCCATCTTCAGCTCTGAGAGACTAATCAGAGATAACATCTGCTCTGTGCTGCCTGCCTCACTGGACTCACTATCTCCAGTGCCATCATTAAGTTTGCTGAACTGCCACATCCTCACACGGTTCTACACCAGCACTGTAGAGAGCATCCTGACTGGCTGCATCACCGCCTGGTACGGCAACAGCACCACCCTCAACCGCAAAGCCCTTCACAGAGTGGTGTGAACAGCCAGACACATCATCGGAGGTGAGCTTCCCTACCTCCAGGAGATCTACACCAGGCTGTGTGTGAGAAAAGCTCGGAGAATCATCAGAGACTCCAGCCACCCAAGCCTTGGGCTGCTCTCACTGCTACCATCAGGCAGGCGGTATCGCAGCATCAGGACCCGCACCAACAAACTTCATGACAGCTTCATCCCCCAAACAATCAGACTTTTGAATTCTTGATCGCTCACGATACATATATCAGCACTGCATTTTATTAGCCTCAGACTGGACTCTTTTATACTTCTCTTAATAACACACTGGCAACTGACTATCAACCGACAGCTGAATGTCAACACAACACTTTATAATTATTTCCACTGATTACATGGGGGAAGGTGGGGAAGGGGGGGTCCATTTCACACCGCAGAGAATGCAGCGTTTTGTTAACAAGCTCTTCCTCACTTTCTCTCGGAATGTAAAGTAAATAGAACCTGAGGCGCCCTTTCTCTTCCTCACACACACGCATGTCAGAGAGAGCTCTTTCATCAATGAACGTGAGAAAATGCCACCTTTAAATGCAAAAAAAATCCTCCTTCTAATTTTGACTTGATTTGGTGTTGTCCCGCATTCTGTGTTCATCTTTCTCCTTGTTTGCTTCCAGTCAGAAGGAGTGTCACTCACACAGATATTTACATACCACGATATAGACGGTATAGAAAAATTCTACTGGTCGACAATTTATTCCGTCCCCACAGTATCTCTTGGTATACCTCCCAGCCCTACCCACACCTATCATATCACTTCTGAAGTTATTGGTTTAACCACTGGTGTCTAATGGATTACTTTTATGTTGCCTTTATGTGCTTTTTGGAACTTTTTGGTATCGAATCACTTTCGCATTGTGAGGACCAACATGGCTAAAATATTCTTCTAAAAATCCTTATTTTTGTTCAACAGAAGAAAGTCATACACATCTGGGATGGCATTGAGGTGAGTAAATGATGAGTTAATTTTCATGTTTGTATGAACTATCATGTGGTCAAATGGGTGATCATGTTGTAAGTGTGAGGGCCTTCTGTGAACTAATTGTTCAGTGCCTGTGCAACATCAGAGCAGTGATAAAAGGGTTAGTTCACACAAAAATTAAACTTCTTATTTACTAACCCTCCTAACCTGTATTATTTTCTTCTTCTTCTGTGAAGGAGATGTTATACAGAAGTCTCAATCAGTATTCCAGTTTCCATTTTTTTTCTTCCATACAATGAAAGTGAATGGGAAATCAGACTGTCATTGATATAATTTGTCCAATTTGTAACAGACAAGACTGACAAGATTTGTGCTTCTTGCTCTGGAGACACTTTTCTACATTACTGGATCTGTATAGCTGATGATCCAATGTCAATCAGGTGAATTGGCCCCTAATTGCTCCATCGTGAGAGTGTGCTGTAAGCACCATTAGCATGTCCTTTAACTCACTCAGTGGAGTTTTCGTTTTTCTTTAAATGTGGTGTTTTTTTTGTTGTTTTTTTTTGCTGCACTAGTGACACCAATCAGAACTTTTTAAATAAGTTAGAAGTATTTTAACATTTAAAAAAATACACCTCACCTGAAAAAAGGGTTTTCAAGACAACTTTCAAGAGTTCCTTTCAAAGGCAAAACTACCTCTCATATCAAACACAGCGGTGACAAATACATTTTTAACATCCTTATTGCTGTTGATTATATGCTTTGGTTGAGTTAACAAGAAAGCAATAAGTAGGAATAAGGCAGCCTGGTCACAGAATACCAGTAAAATAAATGGGTAAATGTTTTACTGTTATCATATACATCCCTAGCACTACAGCTAGGGTGAGAATCGACGAGGAGGGTGACAATCATTTGCAATTACAGTGTAGCTCACGTTCAAGCCCAGCATACTTGTGAGGGATTAACACGGCTGGATGTGAGGCGTGCACACAATAATTCAAAGAATTCAATTCATTGCCTCCAGTCACACAGGTGGATAAAAGAATGAGTGCAGGGACACTTACTTTAATGGAGAATCTGCAATTATATCTGGAGTGTCAAAAAGTGCACTTAAATACATAAGGAAATTCAAAACAGTCATTTTAAAAAGATGAAGAGAACAATTGTATTAGTACGATGGTTTGAATATGAATTTTATTATAAAAGTCAGCTGCCTTCACTTGGCGATATCACACAAGCAATAAATGTAAAAGCCTCATGGCTTCAAAGTGCACCACAGGCACAGGCATGATTTAATTGTTTTGTCACAACTTTATAAGCCTATCAATGTACTTGGCACTAGCATGTCCTTCCTTTAAAAACAATCTTGCAAAAAGAAAATCTTTGGCTTTATGTGTACCATCTTGCTAATGTTGCTAATGTAGCATCTTCTTTATGAGCTACATATGAGAACATTTTAATGAAGTACATTTGAAGTCAGAAGTTTACATACAGCTTAGTCAAATACATTTAAACTCAGTTTTTCACAATCCCTGACATTTAATCATAGGAAACATTCTCTGTGTTAGGTTAGTTAGGATCATTACTTTATTTTAAGAATGTGAAATGCCAGAATAATAGTAGAGAGAATTATTTATTTCAGCTTTTATTTCTTTCATCACATTCCCAGTGGTTCAGAAGTTTACATACACTTTGTTAGTATTTGGTAGCATTACCTTTAAATGGTTTAACTTGAGTCAAATGTTTTGGGTAGCCTTCCAAAAGCTTCTTCCAATAAGTTGCTGGAATTTCGGCCCATTCCTCCACACAGAACTGGTCTAACTGAGTCAGGTTTGTAGGCCTCCTTGCTCGTACACGCTTTTTCTGTTCTGCCCACAAATTTTCTATCAGATTGTGGTCAAGGCTTTGTGATGGCCACTCCAATACCTATGGAGGTATGCTTGGGGTCATTGTCCATGTATGCAAACTCTTGGCACACTGGAATTGTGATATAGTCAATTAAAAGTGAAACAATCTGTCTGTAAACAATTGTTGGAAAAATTACTGGTAAAAAAAAAAAAAAAAAAAATAGTTTTAATGACTTAGACTAAGTGTATGTAAACTTCTGACTTCAACTGTATGAAGTCATTGCATAGAAAATTCACAATCCAATTATACCATATAGGTCATTGCTTTGAACTCGCTGATTTTGACTACACATAAATCTGTATTAATATTTAAAGCACATGGGAGTTGTTTGTGACTCATATGAATCACGTCTGTTTGTTTAGGGCTTATCTCGCACAGATTGGGTTTTGTCTCTGGCATTTATGCAAAAAGTAGAGAATGATAATCTGCACTTGGAAAGGCACGACAGAGGGCAAAAAGAGATGGTAATGTTACTTTACATTCCCAGTGTAATACTGCCAAATGCTATTTGACTTGATTTGGATGACAGCAAGCTATTTTTAGGTAATCAAGTTTGGTGCTTTGCATTTTCTCCTTTGCATTACACTCCAGGACCAAAATATGCTTTACGCAAATGCAATTCATAACGAAATGCAAGTGTGCGATGCATTTTTAGAGTTGCCACAAAGGGTGCTTTAATGGGCATTAGCATAACAATCTTCTTGTACAGCCCATTGTTTCTTTCAGAACAACTACTGTCATGGTGGAGCAACAGTTTGAGGAGAATCTTGCTAAGGCAAGTTAATTCAACTCAACATGTGTATAGCTAGCTACCTAAATCGTAAAACATCCAGTTTAATGGCTCAGACATCTGAAGGTAACATAATCGCCCTCTTGAGTACTGAGGTTTGTTACCACCACAGCAACGCAAAAACAAATGTAAAAGACTTTAAAATTAGAATTTTGGCTTTTAGTCCATGCTTGCTGTGGTCATCTACACTCACCAACCACTTTATTAGGTACACCTGTACACGTACTTATTCACACAATTATATAATCAGCCAATCATGTGGCAGCATTAAAATGCATAAAATCATGCAGATACAGTTCAGGAGCTTCAGTTAATATTCACACCAACTATCAGAATGGGAAGGAAATGTGATCTGGTTTGAGAATTTCTGTAACTGCTGATCTCCTGGGATTTTCACGCACAACAGTCGCTAGAGTTTACTCAGAATGGTGCCAAAAGCAAAAAACATCCAGTGAACAGCAGTTCTGCGGACAGAAACACCTTGCTTATGAGAGAGGTCAATGGAGAATGGTCAGACTGGTTCGAGCTGACTTAAAGTCTACAGTAGCTTAGAAAACACATCTGTACTATTGCAGTAATCAGAATAGCATCTCAGAATGTACAACTCATTAAACCGTGAGGCAAATGGGCTACAAAAGCAGAAGACCATGCCGGGTTCCACTTCTGTCAGCCAAAAACTGAAACCTGAGGCTGCAGGTTTGTGCTCACCACAAATTGTGCAGAGTGACTATCTGAGTTATCGTTGCCTTAGTCAGCTCAAACCAGTCTGGCCATTCTCTGTTGACCTCTCTCATCAACAAGGTGTTTCTGTCCACAGAACTGCCTCTCACTTGATGTTTTTTGTTTTGTTTTTGGCACCATTCTGATTAAACTTTAGAGACTGTTGTTCATGAAAAGAACAACCCATCTGGCATCAACAATCATGCCAAGGTCGAAATCACTGGGATCACATTTTTTCACCATTCTGATGGTTGATGTGAACATAAACTGAAGCTCCTGACCTGTGTCTGAATGACTATATGCGTTACACTGCTGCAAAACGTTTGGCTGATTAGATAATTGCATGAATAAGTATGTGTAATGACTTGTGGTGGCATTGTGAAGCCGGGTGGCAGAGGACGAATCTCAGTTGCCTCAGGGTCTGAGACTGTCAATATTCGCCATCTTATCACGTGGCTTGTTGAGCACGTTACAGCGGAGAAATAGCGCATGTGGAGGCTTCACGCTATTCTGCACAGCATCCACACACAACTCACCATGTGCCCCACCGAGAGCGAGAACCACACATTATAATGACCATGAGTAGGTTACCCCATGTGACTCTACCTTCCTTAGCAACCAAGCCAATTTGATTGCTTAGGAGACCTGGCTGGAGTCACTTAGCATGCCCTGGATTCAAACTTGTGACTCCAGGAGTGGTAGTCAGTGTTAATACTTGTTGAGCTACCCAGGCCCCCATTTGCTAGTACACTTCTAATGGTGGACAAAATTCACTTTTAGCTGGTGAATTTAAACTTATGATTTGCTGAAATTTCCTTGAAAATGAAACAAATATTTTGATGACTCATTTTGCTCCACACAGATTGTTTCCACCAAATCCTCTCTAGAATGAGAATGTCCCTCCCTCTATAACCACCCAACACAGTCTCATGACAATTCATACTAATTTGTATTAGATGGCAAAATCGCAAAATATTGAGTCATAAGAAAACGTTTAGACCAACCGATCACATACGCTTACCTTGTCTCTTTCTAAACCCTTTCCTTACTTCCATGGTGCAAAAAAACAGAATTTCCAATTCAAATCATGGGAAGGGGGTTGACTTTATGGTTAGGTGTGGGGTTTGGGTTAAAATGTGTAAAAATCTAACGAACATGCGTTCACAACCCAGATGGATGTTTCTCTTTCTTACGTGGTACAAAACAGGACTTTTTACACTATGATGGTTATGTTTAGGTTTGCATCGAACTAAGTTTTATGTACCTATTGTAAGATGATCTAAGCAGTGGTAAGGAAGGCAGCAAAAAGAAGCAAAAACACTGAAGTCTCCTGATGTTCCTTTAATTATTGGCGAGGGATGCTCCAAAGATGGTGTATCAGGTACCATAACAATCCAAACATGGAGGGGGGAAAAAACAAAACTCAACTGGGAAAAACAATGTAGATAACACTTAATGCATAACAAAGAACCGCGTTGGCTACAGTTCCAACAAACACCCTTTATGCTTTTTCTTTCTCCTAGCAAACATTTGGGCCTCTCTTTATAGTTGAGGCTCCTCCCCCAAATTCAAACAGTCTAATGACAACACTCAATTCAATTACAGTCAATTACAAACTGGATACTCTTAAATTTAACACGAGTATTAGAAACATTTCCATTACATTCTGCAAACAATAATGACAACATCTTTAACATACTCAATTTCTACCATAGAAACCATCAAACACATGCATTCTATGCAATAACACTCTCAATGACTCAGCTCCTCTCCCTCAAGATGGTATATATCTGGCTTCCTGTTGGTGGGCCCCTCCTACTTGGAAGCTCATGGGAAAGGTAAGGAAAGAAAATCCCCATTATTAAACAAAGCATTGTTTATCTAATTCCAGTTAATACTCTCTTATTTGCAGAGACACAAACACAGAGAATAATAAACATTAGTCACACTGGATTGTCTTTCTATGTGACTTTGAATTGTTGAACAATGACAATGAATAAACTTATCTTCTATGAAACAGTGTTGTATGGTTCTTTAAATGGAATGATTTGAATATCTCAAACTCTATTACATCACAGTGCCACAGAATCCATGAAATATCTGTGTTTACACTGTGACTGCTTGGTTTAAAAGTCATTTGATTTTGCCATCTAATAAGACTTTTCATGGAATCGGGTTGTACCACCAGTAACCGAGTCATTTACAAAAAAAAAGACTATTACTTTTATATGTCCCACTCAAATGTCCTGAAATATGTCAACACAGGAAATAATACTGCAGTCAAGCAATTTCATGGGATCTTTAAGTATGTATAATGGGGTTATGCTCAGCTATGTGTTAGCCAAGCACTCATTTGAATACTTGCATACACTATGTTTATGGTCTCATCTGTGAAGAATCTAGCAAATAGTGAACTCAATTAATTTCCTATCCTAACTACACATGAAATAACAATAAAATTTGTTTATTTTTTTCTCCTCCTTATAGGCAATGCCTTTGTGGTGAGTTTGGCAATAGCAGATCTGGTAGTAGCTATCTACCCGTATCCACTAGTGCTAACCGCAATCTTCCATGACCGCTGGATTGCTGGTGACATTCACTGCCAAATCAGTGGCTTCCTAATGGGGCTCAGCGTTATTGGCTCTATTTTCAATATCACAGGTATCGCCATCAACCGCTACTGTTACATCTGTCACAGCCATAAGTATGATAAGCTCTTTTCCAACAAGAATACGGTATGCTACATCATCCTGGTCTGGGTGCTGACTATCCTGGCCATTGTCCCAAATTGGTTTATGGAGTCTCTGCTTTACGACCCACGGGTGTATTCGTGCACCTTCGCCCAATCAGTGAGCTCGCTCTACACCATCACAGTGGTGGTGGTACACTTCATCCTGCCCATCGGTATCGTCACATACTGCTACCTGCGTATCTGGATTCTTGTCATACAGGTTCGGAAACGGGTCAAGCCTGACAGTCGACCCAAGATCAAGCCTAATGACTTCCGGAATTTTCTCACCATGTTTGTGGTGTTTGTGTTGTTTGCAGTCTGCTGGGCTCCTCTGAACTTAATTGGCTTGGCGGTGGCGATCCACCCTAGACTGGGCCAAGCAATACCAGAGTGGCTCTTCACAGCCAGTTACTTCATGGCATACTTCAACAGCTGCCTAAATGGCGTTATATATGGCGTGTTAAACCACAACTTTCGAAAAGAGTATAAAAGGATTGTACTGTCTTTTTTCAGGTTTCACTGTTGAGAGTTTTCACAAGGAGACCAGCACTGTGTCTTTCCTATAGTTCGAAATGATATTCAAGAGTGATGACTTACACTTGGGAGTAATGGTGCATGTGTTGTCATTAGAACGTTTTTTTCATTGTTTGAATTTTGTCATACCAAATATGGACATATTTTGAGTAGTCGCTGTATGTATGTGCTTAAAATAGCACAGAATTTTATATTAATTTATGTTCTTTGTTTAAAATGTAATTTACACAATGAAAATGATTTTGTACAAGCTATGTACAAGTATCGAAAACAAAGCAAACCTCCTGATGAAGAACATTTGAAATGTGAATTACTATTTAAATGAATTAAAGGAATATTTTGGCTTCAATAAAAGTTAAGCACAATCGACAGCATTTGTGGCATAATGTTTAGTCATTTTTGAAGCGGACTTCTATTGTTGGTGGATGAACATATAGTTATTTGACACTGACATTATGTTGTCTTTGCAACAAAGTTGCAAAATTGGATATAACTTTACATATAAGGTTAGTAAGTTATGTTAACAGGGATATTGTTTATGTCTTGTGACTATACGTTTGAAACAATGAGTATTTGAATGTTTACAAATTGGTCCCATTGTGCCTCACTGTAACCTTGATTTTTGCTTCTTTTTTTTAAATAAAATGAGGGACAACTCAAAATCAATTTGTTGTAATCAACATTATACACAAATGCTGTTGATTTAGCCAAACCCAGAATATTATTTTAAAATATGTTTGATTTTGTGCAAAAAAAAAAATTACTTCCTAAAAAAACATTTTTTTTAAAAAATTATAAATCATTTAAGAAAAAAATAAAATGTTTATTTTAAAGATTATTTTTCTGACCATGGTGACTTTTACTGGTAAAATATTTGATTCCAGAAAAGAAAGGTTTTTCCAAAACAATTATTGAATATTTTAAGCACTCATATAATATATCATATAAAAATTGTCTTTTAATCTATATACGAGCACATAAATTCAACTTAACTGAAATAGACTGACAGATGTGATATATTTGGGGAGGAGAGTATTTATTCTTCAGTATGAAAATGTGTATGTAAAAAACAAATTAAACAGTTAAACAGTTTTCTGGCCACAACATTATTTCTATGGACTGTAAGTGTAGAGTTAAATCAGTTTATCAATCCACTTGATTGAGCCACATGAATGTTGTAAAAATGGAAATGACTTGCATCATGCAAAAATTTTGTGTGTAAAAGTGGTTGGAAATCAAGCAGTGTATTGCTGTTAATTGAAGTCTCCATGCTGAACATTTTCTCAAATGATCAAATATTTATTAAACAATCATATTTTTATATGCACATATTCCTCTGACTGCACTGGGAATTTGAGCACTGCATTCATGTTCAGTACGATGTGTATTAATAATACTGTAAAGCCTACTAAAAATGTATCATGCTGCATAAATTGAACTGTGCAACATGCAAAGAAATGTGGCAAATATACACACGTTACTACGAAACCAATATTTGCATTGGGCAGTTTTCTTCATGATGTGCTGCTGGTCATCATTATCCATTCAGAGCAGGTTTGGCTGAAGAAAAAGTAGATCTCTGACGGGGAGATTTGTGAGACCGCGAGGACAAATAACTTGTAGATGGTAGATTTATGCCTCAGTGTTTGAGAGTAAAATAGTGATACATTAATATTTCATCTCTGTATGTCCTTACAATGCAAGTGAACGGTGATCAGAACTTTGTAGCTCCAAAAAGTACATTTAAAAAAGCTAAATCAATATTCAGTGTGACCACCTTTGCCTTTAAAACAGCCCCAATTCTCGTAGGTACACCTGGACCAAGTTTTTCTTGGTTGTTGGCAGATTTGATGTTCCAAGCATCTTGGAGAATTCACCACAGTTCTTCTATCTATTTAGGCTGTCTCAACTGCTTCTGTCTCTTCATGTAATCTCAGACTGACACGATGTTCAGGGGGAGGCATAACATCTGTTGCAGGGCTCCCTGTTCTTCTATTCTAATCATTTCTATTTGCAAAAGTAATGTTTGGGAGTCTAACATTAATATTTCCAATTGACACACTAAAGCTGAAGATATAAATAACCATCTTAAGGCAAATGATTTTGTGAAAATTTTATGTGCCTAAGACTTTTGCACAGTACAGTATTATATATATATAATTATTTATGTATATTTGTAAAATTCATCCACAGTCTAGTTTAAAAAAAAAAGAAAAGAAAAACTAAGTCAAGACATCAATAGAACATGGCCAAAAACTTGTCTGTACTTCACACTATATTTTCCATTTAAAATAATGACAGTGTACCATCCAACTTTCTTTTGATCTGTTCCAATCAAAACACTGTTATTGCAATCTTTGACACAGTATTGCCAATGTTAGCCTGGAACATGCCCACTATTCAAAGCCTGTGCCATGTAGAAACTTGAATGAAAGAGTCAAGCAATAGCTCATCAACATTCAAATTAGAAGAAAGGCAATGAAAATAAAATGGAATGAATGAAAAGTTCAAAGCTGTCATACAGACATCTCATACACACTGTACTATCAGTTATAATGTTGATGAAAGTTAGGATGAACTCTGAGATATATTTCTCTGCTTAATGAGAGAAAATAATTAAGTCATTTTCTCTGTATTATATTTCACAACAGGCCCCATTACAGTTTCTTAACTGGAGGCCTGTATTAGGACCCAGACAGGCGCCTGAATCCAAACAGCCAACAATAAGAATTAGAAGCATAAGTGCATGCATGAAATTAATCTGAGCTTTATATGGATACCGGCTCTGTGACTTTCCTTTCTACTCTTTATAAACTGGCAGCCAAGCACTATCATGGCAAATGCACCTCTTAAAGTGTTGCCATCAACCATCTAAAAGGAATGCAACTGGAGCCATATTTAAGAGCAAGATGGCACAACAGCAAACTGTTACTAAAGCTGCGTTGAATAACGCTGCATTGAATAGCACTGTTATGCTCTACTTCATAAAGTGAAGCAGTAGAAAAACAAGCATAAAAAACTTTAAGAACTGGGACACAGTTGCAGTACTCTTCCAAACAGCAAGATAATCAATCTTAGGAACTTCCAAAGAGCTCAAACAAACCACAGGGCTGCAGTCTGTTTTACAAGAAAGACACAATATGGTAAAAGTCAACTGATGGTTTAATTGTGCATTGTTGATAATTCAGCAAACCAAGAAACAGTACAGCACAGTTATTAGCAAAATTATTGTTCTCTTCCTGGATGAAATTAACCCTAATACACCTCTATATATTATACAACTTTAAAATTGGGGGGAAATGTTTATATAGAACAGGGTGCGCATGGACAAACTACTTACAATACATGTACAATAAGGCCAAAAGTCATGAAACCACAAAGACAAAACAAACACTGCAATTACAACTGAGTGCAATTCAAAAAATACAATAAATGATCAAAAAAAATAATAAGAGAATCTCTCCAGTCAACAAATTTGGCACTGCCATCAATATATACAGCAAATCCACAACAAAAAATAAACAAGTACCTCAAGTAAAAAGTTTTACAACAACATCATAGTTGAGATGCTTTAAAAAAAGAAACCTATTCAACATACTGTAGGTACAGTTAAAAAAAACACTCCTGATAGTTTGTCTAAAATTAGTGTTTCATGTGCCAACAATCATCACAGAGGTAACAATTATATACAGTCCAATTGGACAGGTCATATCTAGATATTTTAATATTGACAATACAGGGTGGGTCCTAAATGAAAGACATAGTCCGGAAAAAACTAGACGCATTAGGTCGATATACGGATTTCTCTACTACAAGACTCAAAGATGGCACCTGAATGTCAAAGACAGTTAGATGAATCTAATGTGTGATAGGACACAAATAAATGGCATCAATTAAAGATTGGTAAATATGTGTCAATGAATAAAAAGCATTAAAACACAGCAATTGGTGTAGTAAGAAGAAATTGTGCAATCAGATTCAAGTGTTAATTAAATAATCTGCTTTTGATGTAGAATGTTGATTTGTTTAGATTACAATGTTTCAGAACCGTTGGCACATTCCATTTGGACAGCTCTTAATTTAATGATTCTGATCAGACTGGCAAATCTCGAAGGTATAATGTTCAAATTTTCCACTTCATAAACATTTTTAAACATCACTTGCTTTCAGCCTCGGAAACGAGCCCTAAAAATACAAATAAACAATTAATATATTTTTCATATCAACATATATCAACAGAATGAGTAAACAGTACTTGTTTGCCAAACCTGACCTGGTAAATCCAAATGAATGAGTAAACAAATACATTCATGATATTGAGACAATGTAAACAAGAAATTAAAACAAACAATAATGAGATTGTACCAATAAGATTAATCTTAATATTTGGATAAATGGCCATTTTTGACTCAAAGGAGTTTGTATAAATGAGCAGTACTTTGACACACATACAAAAAAAGAATTAGCAAAACTGAAGAACTAAAAATGTTAAAACCAAGAGCATCGAAGAATTCACAGTACAATGAATCCCAAGTGAATTTCAGCAGAAAACAAAGGACTATCTAGTGATTTAATGATTCAGTGAGTCTATATGGCCTACATTTAATATGTCATTCTGTCAACATTCACAGTAGCTGAAGTTGTGTAGTGTTGTGTCTGGCACTGCCACGAACGATAATCTCCTGGATGGAGATGTAGGTCCCCGCCACAAAGCCCACGAAGCCAATGAGACTGATGCCAATATTCTTGACCTTCTCCCAAACCTTCAAGTCTTCATTATGGAAGGTCATAATCTGAAGCAGGGGTGGGATGATGAGGGCGAGAGCGCTGCTGCTCACCGAACCCACCAGAGATATCACAAGGTCAAGCTCTGGAATCAATACGGCAAGAGCACCTGAGGAAGAAACAGCAAAAGCACATCACATTAAACCACAAAATATTAAAGCAGATATAGAGAGAAACAGAGCAGAACTTAATGCTGATTACTATGTTTCATGTTCGGACAGAGGACAGTGACCATTAAGGACATTAAGGACGTGCTGGATCAATTGATGGATCTACTAAGCTGCCTCTTCCCACATACAATTGTAGAGGCGTCCATGTGTCCACAGAGCTGGACTCTTTGTACCTGACCATGATTCATGCAAATCAATAAAAAGCAGGGCTTTGGGAATGGGTTATCTTGATCTGTTGCTAAGGAGATTGAAGTGGGCAAGGAAAGGCACTGTTCTCCATCAAACAAGTCGCCCCTGAAGTTGGTCACTCCCCGCCAAATGTTCCTTTATTTTTCACACTGTGCATGGCAGGAACACACCAGAGCTTTTAAATCTTCAAACGCTCACATTGCAAATTCCTGTCCGTCACACATGAACACACACATCTGTGCACACACCCACTTTCTGTCACTTATTGCTTTTGTAGAGGCTCTTTATTTTCTTGTTTCACACACAAGACTCTTTGAACCGTAATCTGTCGCCAATGAATCAAATTAACATAGAAGGGCAACGGAAGGTTGATTTTTTGGATGACGGTCAATAACATACACTCTCAGAGACCTTGGAATTGAATGGAACCATGATATGCTTTTCATAATGTTGTTTTGAGAGGTCTGGTGGCAAAATTTTAAGCCCAAAGACAACAAACAGTCCAAGGGGACCGAGGTGTAGGTCACTTTGAAGATTTGAGCCACGCACACAAAGCAGATTACAAAGCAGGCATAGAGGACAGATTCCCCTTGGGACTGAGAGCAGAACAAGGATTTAAAAGGTATCGAAAAGTAAATTCACATTAAGGACATGTGCTGGATCAATTGATTAAACTACTAAGCTGCCTCTTCCCACAAACAAAATTGTAGAGGCATCCATGTGTCCACAGAGCCGGACTCTTTGTACCGGATCGTGAGTCATGCACATCAATATGGTGATAACTACCAAAAATTGAGCCTTAAAAAAATCTGACAACGCAAGAACCACATTTACAGATTATTCACTGCTTTTGACATCACAACATACACAGGCATGCACACAACACTTGCACATTGGATAAGCCTGTTAGAATGCTGGTTAAAATGTTTACACGCAATTTGAAATTACAGTAATGGACAAAATCGTTTTTTGCTTAAAAACAAAATTGGACAGCATTGCTCCAGAGTGAAAATTCTGGCACCTTCTTTTTCTATATGAATTTGACCCCTCTTGCTGTGCAGTACCACTTTTAACATTCATATACTATTCAGCCAAATTTGATTCACATAGCATGCATGGGACAACAGCTGGAGATTTACTGCTACATCCTCATATCCCTTAGTATTTTGTCATTCATTTCCTTTTCCTAATTTCAGAGATAAAGGCCAGTGCTGTATCAGGGATGGGTGCCATCTGGTTCTAATGTACTCAGTGTTCAAATTAGCTGGCCACATCCCCAGTCCTGTACCACTGGCACCACATTTATTGTTGCACTATGAAATCCAATGAAATCAGTGCAGAGAATGACAGTATTTGATCAGACAGGTCCTTAATTAGACTTAAAGCTCGTCACCAGGTCTGACCAAGTTTTTCTCATCCATTTCACAACTCACCTCATCTTGTCACGGCACCGGAGCAATGACTGGAGTCAGCACATTTTCCACTTGGAAAGGGAAAAGGCTCTGCCTTGCCAATTGTAGGGCTTCTAGATTAATTAGGTCTGTAATATATTTTTTGAGGCAGTATAAGCAAGCGAGTATTTAATCTGCACACGCAGCAAGTTTGAGAACTGTACTACAAGGCAAATTGATTTATGTATGGAAGGATATCAGAGAAGCCCACTTTCTGACCTGCAGGGGAACTCGATAAGTGTCAAGAGAACATGGTGTTGACACAACAGAAGATATAAAAGCTGTTGCCAACACGCATCATTTCCCATTCATCAAAATTAACCCCGGAGCAAAATTTAATAGGCTTAACTCAGGTAAGTATGAAATTAATGATCAGAGCTTTCAAATATCAATCACATTTACTATATAGTGTAAATGGCATAATCAGACTACACTTTTACATTTTCTGAAGAAAACGATTGGTGCATCTCTGTGCAAACTAGCCACCATGAGGCCAGGGTGTTTTGTTTGTTTGCTAGTGCACTGCTCTTCGGTTGATAAGGTGTTCTGAGTGTTCTATGGTGTTCTGGGTAGGGCTTACTTGCCCCATGACTCCAGATATGGATTGTGTCTCTTCTTAAATGTATGTTTATGGGATTTGTTTCATATTTTATTCTCTGCCTGATAAAAAAAAAAAAAATCATAAGTCAGATTGTTTAGAAAATTACTTTAACAATTTGAGGTTTTATATGTGTCAGTAGCACAAAAGATACAAGATAAGGTATTTGCCACAGGGTGATTCTAACGAAACCTTTCAAGAAAATTGTCATATTTGACTCCAAAATCAAAAGAAACAAATAAGAAAGTTTATTTTGCATTAGAATATAGAGCATAATTTAGGGCCATTAAGATTTTGTACATTTTTACATTATTTTCATGACAGTTTTCATGAAAAAAAAAAATAAAAAAAAAATAATGATCTTAATGATATTCTTTTTACCGCAATGTGAAAAAATCTAAATCTAAAAATCTAATCTTAGATGGCATGAGGGTTAGTAAATTATGAGAGAAGCTTTATATTTGGGTGAACTATCCCTTTAAGAGTCCTGAAAGCAATGTCGCAATACAAAAAAAACATAATGGTCCTAATGGTAGGCTTCATTGTTTTTTTGTACCCAAAAATATAACTATATTTTTTATATAGATTTGGGGTTAAACATGCTCTGAAGAGCTACTCCAGCCACTTTTTTTCATCCTGTCTGTCTGAAATAAAACAATTTTATTTACCAAATATCATACGTGTTAATCTTTCTACCTTGAATATTGTCTGTTGCATATTTAAATAACTTCTAGCTGTTTTCATCTTCTATTCTGTCAACAACTGTTTGTTGTTGAGTCTCTTTAAGTACTGTTTATCCCTGGCACCTGTTCTTTCAATTTCAGCAGCAGACGAATAAAGAAATTAGGTGGTCTTAATCTCTAGAATCTGTGGATATTAATTTAATTAACAAGTCAACAGATTTGGGTTTAGAGTTTCAAATCTCTCAAATCAGAAGACATTGGTCCCATTAGTTGAATATAAGGATATGGGAGTGGATAGTGGTATTGGCGCCTCTTTGTAGATTACTGATCCGTTATCTTGTATTTCGTGAATCAGAAATATGTTCTAATAGGCTCTTTTTAGGGTATATCTTCCATTAAAAAGTCACCATTACCAAGTAACAGACAACCTTACAGTTGTCAATATTTTTTTTTTTCATTTGTGTATCTTGTATTTTCTTTATAATTTTTATGTAAAGCATATTTAATTGCCATTGTGTAAGAAATGTGCCATATAAATAAACTTGCCTTGGCTTGTGTAAGATTATATATGCAGAAGAATTCCACCAACATGATTTGAAACAAGAAAAACCCCCAGCCTTTCAGTTTGGAATGTTTCCACGTCATAAATTACTGACCTTCAACAAGAACCCCCACACAGAGTAAACTAGACTTCTCTGTGTAAGGTTACCAGGACTGTCAGATTTGCACAACTCATCCATATAACATCCATAAAAATGATTACGTTTAGTATGTAAACGTGTTTGGGTATGAAGAAAATCTGGTGAAAATGAATATCATTTCTCTTGTACCATTCTCAAGATATAAAAGCTCATGATTAAATATGCACTATTTTTGAGCGGGAAATTTTTAAGAGTCTGAAACAAAGGACCATAACTCAACTGTCGGAAAAGACAGCCCAGTTGACCATGTGACTCTGAAAAGTTATTTCTGATTGGTGCAGGACACCTTTGGGGGATGCGGCCAATCTCTGTTAAAATAAATAATCTAGTTATTTGTCATTTATCTAATTTATAATGGTTGTCGAACGCGACTAATTCTGTTATACATTTCATTACCTAATAAGGACAGTTTAATTTAGTTCATAGCTCGCATATTTCGAGACCCTAAACATCGCATTTCCTAAATACCCTACTTAACTGATCCCATCCACATCTCTAAATTTAAAATTGATCACTACATATTATGGTGTGAGAATGTGGGCATTTTAACTGATTGAGTCCACATCTCTAAATGATATATGTAATACCCTACACTTGCATTAAAGCCAGCTCATGATGTTTCAGGTCTCCAGTCTACTAATTTAAATAATCTTTGTTTCTAACATGTTTACGCAGTTTTAGCAACAATAACATTACAAAAATAATTATATAATAGACAATTGTGGATTTCAGTTGAAAATATAGTTATGAGACAGGTCATTTCCCATTTAACCATTTCTGAGGTCTAGAATGTTCACTTTGTTTGCATCCATTGCAAACAGCCACAAGCAGTTGCAGGGTGTCAATTGACACCTAATGTAGACATGGTGTGAGGCCACATAACACAAATAACTGTTTTGCTTCATAACGCCATTGTTTTACAAAGTACGCAGTAATGGACTGTTTCTTGAAATGCTTCCAATGTGGATGTAAGGTGTCAATGCAGCAAAATCAAACCATTTTCAAATGAATGTATTAGTGTTAGGTTAGGGGTGAGTTTACATATCAGCAATAGTAACAGACAATAATCAATAAACTAATAAGAAAAACTACATTAAAATGAAATGTACTATAAGTTAAATGTTTCAATCATGCCGATTACCACATTTAGTTACTTTAAGAATAGGTAATATAATGGGTCTGTTAAATAAAAAATAATATTATTAGACTTTGGGGTGACATTATGAAATCCTCCGGATCATATGTGTAAAGCAAAATTTTATGCGCCATACCTCCTGCCACAACCCCTGTAAAATGATCATCCTTTCTTATCGTGGCTGCTAATGGTTCCAGGGCAAGACATGCCATCTCCAATGCCATCATTAAGTTTGCTGATGATACGACGGTGGTAGGTGTGATCACTGACAATGATGAAACAGCCTACAGAGAGGAGGTGCACACTCTGACACGCTGGTGTCAGGAGCACAACCTCTCCCTCAACGTCAGTAAAACCAAGGAGCTTGTGGAAGCTCCAGGAAGAAAGACAGAGAGCACAGCCCCATCACCATTAATGGAGCACCAGTGGAGACAGTCAGCAGCTTCAAGTTCCTCAGTGTCCACATTACTGAGGAACTCACATGGTCCGTCCACACTGAGGCCGTTGTGAAGAAGGCTCACCAGCGCCTCTTCTTCCTGAGACGGCTGAGGAAGTTTGGAATGAAACACCACATCCTCACACGGTTCTACACCAGCACTGTAGAGAGCATCCTGACTGGCTGCATCACCGCCTGGTACGGCAATAGCACCGCCCACAACCGCAAAGAACTGCAAAGGGTGGTGCGAACTGCCAGACACATCATCAGAGGTGAGCTACCCTCCCTCCAGGACATATATAACAGGCGGTGTGTGAAAAAAGCTTGGAGGATCATCAGAGACTCCAGCCACCCAAGTCATGGGCTGCTCTCACAGCTTCCATCAGGCAGGCGGTATCGCAGCATCAGGACCCGCACCAGCCGACTACATGACAGCTTCTTCCCCCAAACAATAAGACTTTTGAACACATGATCTCTCACGATCAACAATCAGCACTGCACTTTATTAATCTTCATCTATCACACACTGGACTGTCAATATATTCTCCCCAATTCAATTAGTGTATATATATATTTTTATATACCCGGTCTAGTGTATGTGTATTCTATATTGTGTGTATTGTTTACTGTACATTGTATATCAGTACTATGTTGTGTAATTATGTGTGCATTTGATATGTAAATTGTGTTGTGTAAATATGTTGTTTATTGTAAATTGGTATATGTCTCGTCACTGTCATGACTGCAATGTTGCTCGGAACTGCACACAAGACTTTCACCTACTGTTGCACTCGTGTACACAGTAGTGTGACAATAAAGTGATTTGATTGATTTAATTTGACAGAACAATAATGGGGAAAGAGAGCACCCCTGCCGGGTACCCTTATCCAGTGTAAAATAATCTGAAATTAATCCATTTTTTGGAACTGCCACAAATGTCTATAAAGTAACTTAATCCATCCATGAAAAGTATTCCCGAACCCGTACATTTCCAAAATCTTAAAAAGATAATCCCATTCCACCATATCAAACACCTTTTCGGCATCAAGTGAGATGGCAGTGACCGGAGTTTGATCATTCACCATTGACCACATGATATTGATGAAACGCCTAATGTTATCAGAAGAGCTACAGCCCTGAATAAACCCCACCTGATCTATATGTATTAGAAAAGTCAGAACTTTACTCAATTGATTAGCCAATATTTTTGACAGTATTCTTACATCTAGCTAGATCAGGGGAATTGGATGGTAACTCATACACTGGCATGAATCTCTGTCCTTTTTAAGAAACAGACTGAACAGGTCTTGTGTCATGGTTGGTGGAAACTTTCCATTCTTTAATGATTTCGTATAAATTTCGAACAAAATTGGAGCCAGTTCTGTAGCATAAGATCTAAAAAATTGAGCATCAAAGCAGTCTGGCTTTTCACAAAGCTCCTCCAAGTTTATATTGGTATCTCAGAATCAAGATATTTTTTATATCTTTCTAATATCTTCATCAGTCGACAAAGACATGGAACTATAAAGATCAAGATAGAGCTCTTTAAAAGCATTATTAATATCAATGGCATATATAAGGTAAATATTTCACCACCAGCAGATTTCACTGAGGGAATGGTCCACCTTCTGCGACAAAATAGTATTATATCTGTATTTCAATCGGGTCAATTCTCTGAGGCCATCAGATGAAATTTGTCACTTCAGCTCTGCCTTGGCACTTTTAATATTCCCTTCCAACTCCACGAGTTCTCATACTTTGGATTTTTTGATGAATGAAGTATACTGTATGATCCGACCCCTAAGAACCGCCTTAAGTGCCTCCCAAGCCATGCCCACTGAGGATACTGAGGACCAGTTGGTCTCCATATAAACATTAATTTCAGCCTTAAACATTTGTTGAAATTAAGGATTTTGCAAAAGGGATAAATTAAAATGCCTAATGCCATATGTGGCAACACCTATAAAACTCAACACGGCGTGATCTGAGACGAAGATGTTTCCAATTGAGCAAATCAACAACAAATGAATTGAGGAACTTAATATATATATATATATATATATATATATATATATATATATATATATATATATATATATATATATATATATATATATAAAATATATATTCTAGAATAAATCCTACAGACTGATGAAAAAAATGTATAGTCCCAACCAGATGGTTTCAAAAATCTCCAAATATCTGAAAGACCAAGACGTTTACACATCCTGCGAATCGTAAAAGTTTCTCTAGGGAGCTTAAACACTTTTGCTTCACTATGATCAAGGACTGAGTCCAACAAAAGATTAAAGTCTCCTCACATTATATCATGAGGGGTTCCAGCAGATTTCAACATCCCTTCAAGATCTATAAAAAAGCCCTGATCATCAGCATTAGGTGCAAAAATATTAGCCAAAATCATCCTTTGCCCCTGAATTTTTGCTAAAACAATAATGACTCTTCCTAATTTTCTTCAGTTCACTGTTCAAATGGAGTCTGGGGCTTTTGGTCTGCCACTGTGGGGAATCAGCTTGCGCATGTATGTGTCATTTTAAAAACATTTCTTGAGAACATTTTCGTGAAACCAGCCCCTGACGACCAGAACATTTGTGGGTTGGGGTTGGGGCATGGCCAGTATAATTTGTGTGTTTGAGGCTTTGAAAGTTTTCTGTGTAGTCGGACAGCACCAGTGAGATAATTCAATACAAAAACAAATTACATTCAAACACACTGTGAAACCCCCACTGCCATGTGAAGAATTCTAAGGGCGTACTGTGACAAAACTACAGAGGGGAGCACAGGCTCTGAGACAAATTACCCATTATACCCATCTAAACACTTCTTGACTGTCAGACAATGACTGTTTGAAATAAAAATAGAGGCATCACGGGTATATTGTCAGGAGACGGATGTGGTGGCTTATATTTTAGCAGAGCAGAAATGAATGTGAACTGTGGAAGTATCTAAAAAACACTTGAAAAGCACTAAGATCTGTACAGAAATTCTCATAAAAATATATATAAAAACTTAAACTCTAGGCAAAAGTCTCTCTTTTCAGAAGACCCACTCATCACAAAGTGTGACAAAAGCACACAGTAGGAAGCTGTTCTTAGCCATAGCACATACCTGTATCTCTTCAATGAAAGCTGGACTGTGCTTGATGCTGGTAACATGATGTATGACTCGCTGCCCACACACCACATCAGACTGGCATTTTCATCGTGATGATGTACCATGGAAACGTGAGCCAGCATTTATATAAATCATGTTATTTAGCTTATATAGTTTGTATTTTGCATCTAAGCAAAGAGAATGCAGACTTGCACATAGGGAACATTATAATGTGATGAAAATGCATGTCAAGGCCATTGCCCATTCATGTCAAAGATAAAAAAAAATAAGTAGATACAAAAATGAATACATACATTGTCAGTTTTCTGTGGCCATTATAAAAAAAATTAACAAAATGCTCATCTTAGACATATCAATCATGAAGAATCTATTTACCTCTCAGCAGCCTTCAAAATGAGCAATTATTAAACTGTCAGAGAAGAGAAAAGCGCAAGGAATATGTTATGTGTAATGAAAGAGATTTCAAAAAATGGGAGGAAAACAGAACACAACGCCTCATTACAATGTCTAGGACATTTAGCATCATGAACACTGTAGTATTACTGTTTCAGTCTCTCTTAAGGCAAAGAATAAAATCACAATGGTAAGAATAGGGGAGATAATGAAACATAGGCTATTAAATGTCATGAACTGAATTACACAAAGTAAACCACTAACTCACAGCTGGATAAAACTAGGAATGCACCGCCAGACCTGGCTGCAGCATCTCATCATTGTATATGTTAAAAAAGTTATACCAATAACGAATGTGCAAGTTAACCGATTAAACTGGGTATTTGCCATCAGTGACAATGGTAGTGTAGAGCTCTTTACACTAAGTAGCAAGGATGTCATAAAATATTGATGTATTCATTATTGATCGGCATGTTATTTTATTGATATATTTTTTGAGGCATTGATATTTTTTAATTAGCTGACATTTAAATTAGAAGCACAATTTGCATGCTTTCCAGTTCACTCTGTAGGCCTCTGCTTAACAGACTGGTGTAATAGTATTGGGAGATCACAAGAGGGCAATATAACATGTATCTCCATCTCAGGGGGCCTGGGTAGCTCAGTGAGTAAAGATGCTGACTACCACCCCTGGAGTCATGAGATCGAATCCAGAGCATGCTGAGTGACCCAGCCAGGTCTCCTAAGCAACCAAATTTTCCCAGTTGCTAGGAAGGGTAAAGTCACATGGGGTACCCTCCTCATGGTCACTATAATGTGGTTCTCGCTCTCTCTGGGGCATGCAGTGAGTTGTGCGTGGATGCCAAAGTATAGGAAACATAGCGCATGTGGAGGCTTCAAGCTATTCTCTGCAGTAATTCGCTCAACAAGCCACGTGAAAAGATGCATGGATTGACGGTCTCAGACGCGGATGCAACTGAGATTCGTCCTCTGCCACCCGGATTGAGGCGAGTCACTACGCCACCACAAGGACTTGAAGGGTCTGCCAATCAGATCGTCATTACTAGGCAGAGAATACATGTCAAATTTAGACACCGCATTGACCTTTCTATAATCCACACAGAACTGGACCGTCGATCTTCAGAACCAGCTTACCGGGCTGGCTCAGTCACAATGTGATTCTTCTATTATCCCCATATTGAGCATGGCTTTTAATTCTTATCAAACCACTTTTTTTTGTGTTTGGGTAATCGGTAGAGACAATTGCATACCACAACCCCTGGGGTTGTTCAATATGGTGTTTTATGAGATTCGTACAACCTGGAAGGGGCGAGAAACGTCTGAGAATTCTCTTTGTAACCAGGCAACGTCCTTGATTTAAAATGGTGAGAGGTGGTCTCCGCAAGTGACCACAGTGCTGCGATTGGCTTTTATGTTCACCTACGGCCCGAGCTCCTCCCTCTCCAGTACCACCATTGCCAAAACCATGGGGACCACCTTCCTCCACGGTTTTAAGAGGGTCTCCGCCCCTACCCATGAGTTTAACCTCATAATCAACTTCCCCGACTTGCTGTGTGACCTCAAAGGGCCCTTGCCACTTTGCAAGTAATTATGAGCTTGATGTAGGTAGTAATAAAAGGACATTATCTCCCTGTGTAAATTCCCGTAGCCAAGCTGCCCTGTTATCCAGCCGGGTCTGACGTTCTTGAGCCTGTAGCAATTGAGGTGAGGGAACCATGGCGGCATTCTTCCTCCCTTAAACCCCAGGTTTTGGCAACAGTGTAACAAGGTTCTAATTTAGGGGAAAGGAGGAAGCGGGAGATGATGTTTATTTTAAACTAAAAAATCTGTTTAAACTTAAACTCAGAAGATTTTGACCAACTTTTAAGTACAGCATGTCCAATGATTTTATGCAATACATACATATATTTGATTGAAAGATTTACAACTGTTAAAGTGTAAAATTAACAAAAATATTGAACATGAACCATGTCTGAGACTGTCACTCTGCCTAATATCTTCTTTTGTATTCCACAAGAAACAGCAAGTCATAGGGTTTTTTGAACAGTGAGTAAATTATGACAGACTATTCATTTTGTTTAAACTATGTCTTTAAGCTTTCATTGGACCCAGTTGGGTTCTCTTAATATTTTTTCCACAAGAGATATTCTACAAGTAATGAAACAAATATTACACCTTGCTCAGAGTGAACTATTACCAGAGGTAAAAATGTGAAATATACATGTAATTTATACAGTAAAAGGTCAAAATTAAGGAACGATAAGGAGGCCTCTGAAAATGATTAAAGGTCAAATCATCACGAGAACGATGAGCATGATATCACTTGAGTCATCGAAGCAGTTTTAAAGACCTTCACTCTTTACTGGATGGCATTTTCAGAGACATTTGGAGCTGTGTGGTTCAAGCATCTCCTTTTGTTTTAAACAGGAAAGAAAGATTCAGGTTTTTAGCCTCCCTGAGGCTACTTCAGGTCAATTTCAGCAGCTCCAGAGGTAAAGTAAAGGAGCGCAGCAAAGCCTGAATGCCTTGGTGCTCATGTGTCAGTGTGCTGTCAGTGGAAGCAGTGCACTCCCAGAAAAAGTAAAAGGACCAGAGGGGGATCACGCACTGTCCATTCTACTTTCCATTAAGAGTGTGCAAGTACACACTCTCACCATAGGAAACTCAATAATTCAGCTCTCCTCTCTTTCAAGCTTTGATGTACTCTTCGGTGCAGTTGATTTCATGTAGGCACTTCACTGTGAGAATGTAGCCTTTATATTAAGTATTAAAAAGGTTTGAGTGTTAATTTCTGGTTGCTACACGTCTCTCTCACACACACAATTCCATTCATTGTCTGAGCTGAAATTTATGAATTAAAAGTTAAGTGTGATTTTTCAGTGTCATAAGCATCACCAAATTAAATTGCAAAAATATTTTATTTCAAACAGATTTCCAAAAAAACTCCCTTACTGTTTCTGGTTGGACAAACAAAGGCCCAAACTCACGCAAATGGTTGAGTCAATGTTGCCATATCGGCCAACACTGCCACAGTGTTTGTATATTGAGCTGAGATATGAGAACGTATTTTAATAGAAAAAAAATGGAATACTTAACCAAAAAGTGCAGAGTTCCTAAAGCTAATTCCTACTTCCAAAAGCTTTTCCTCAAGGCAAATTCCTTTATAATCCCTAAATGAGTAAAAGGATGGACAATTTGTGTGAGTTTTTTTTTTTTTCATCCAAACATGAAACAGACATGGGTGATTCTTTGCAAAGTCTTGAAAAGATTTAAGAGACAATTTCCACATTCTTGTGCTTGAAATGCCTTTAACCCTTCCATGCAGTGGGCAATCAAGTAACATTGTAGCACATAGCGTGTCAAATTGACATGGTTGTTAAATTGCAATTTGCACATTTTCTCCCCAAAAAAATAACCAACCTTTCACAAATTTACAAATGTAATATTACTAATTTCATATAAAGTAAATGCTCCAAATTTATATACATACACAAACACACACATTTGTTTCTATTGTGGTCAAACAAATTTGTGGCCCTACTGATATTGTTTTCAAACAGTTCTAGGCTCAGGTGTAATTTTGATCATGTTTACACTGCATTACAATTTTAAAATACAAGTTCTTGCATATTACAGCATTCTCATAAGTCTTTATATAAACAGGTTCAAAATGACACGAAACAACTTCTTTGTACAGTTTTTATAGCATAGTTTATAAAAACATAAAATTAGATTAGGTCAGATCCAAATCACCTTCATGGAGGATGTCATGAATTTTCAGACAAAAAGTTACAGTTAAGTTGATGTTAAAAGTTTAAACGGGTCAAATTGACCTGGAACTGCATTCAAGGGTTAAACAGCTGCTTTGCCATGACTAAGTAGTCATTGAAAGGCTGTCATGCAGCGTTGTATGCTTTTATTCTAGCGATTGCAGCTGTCAAATATATGATGTATGCTAATCTCTGGTTAGTGGCAGGAAATGGTGTCATTCATGTAATAATAGACAAGAAACAACGAAGCACGTATTTTATCCAACATAACTTGTGCATGCCTGTCACAGGTATACCAAATGCTTGTAAATACAAGATGAGAATGATAGCTTAACATATTACAAGCTTGCATGTGCATGCAAGCACACATACAGTATAGACACGAACACACATTTGTTTTCTATCATGCTTAGGATTTTATCTCGACTTTTATTGTTTTTAATATACTGAGCTAATTACATTTTATATCCCCTAAACATAACAGAAAGCTTCCTGCATATTTACATTTTCATTAAGCCTTAATCTATTATGTTAATTACAGCATTTTCCTCACGAGGACCCTTGGCTGATCCCCACAATGTAGGGGATTCCAGGTTTTCCTAACATTGAGGGGACATTTTGCTAAGTAAATATACCAATGGGACACACCACAGGCTTGTTTTTCCATTTTTATTTGAGTTTTTTTTTTTTCAGGATAACGATTTCATATTCATCGTTTTTACAAATGAGGACCTCCCAAAATGCCCCCACATGGAGATTTTGTCAGATTTAACTCACTTTTGGGGATAATTCAGTGCCCTAACTATAGTAAAGCCTTTTGGTTTGAGGGAATGTAGTTTTTAATGTTGTGTGTGACCAGGGATGTCGTTAGGCCTATTTTAGGGGGGCTGAAGCTACCCCAAAATGTTCCTAAGCCCCCCTAAATGATAATAAGAACAACAATAACAATTCGATTTATCAGTATCCTCATTCATATTTAGAATTAGACGCAACAAATGATATATATCCAGCTACAAAAAATAGCCGAAAAGTCGGAAGTTGGACAGAAGTACAAAGAGTCGTTGTGCTATCAAGATGATGCACCACACCGTCTCGTTGCATTGGTGTGAACTGTGGCAGCTTTCAGAGCGCTGCAGACCGGAGCGCTGCACGTAACTGGAGGATTCATCTCGTCTCGTCGTTACTCTAATTTGGTCTGAAGTTGAACTCGCTATCCACCCTCCCGCCCACACACACCGATACACACGCTAACGGTGAAAGGAAGATTGGTAAGTGTCGTGATGCAGAGTGAAACTGTAAGTTGTTTTTAATTACCTGCTTACCTTTTGCTACGTTTTCTTGAGGTAAAGGAAAGGGGATATTTTGGTTTGCTATGGAAAACTGTAAGTCTAGCTAGAGTGAACACGCAAAATACAAGAAATGGTTAACTTAGCAAGCTAATCACAACTCTTTATTCTTTGCCAATAATATAACCTATCTCTATAATAGGCATATAAAACAATATCAATCCCCATAGAATGTTGTTGTCACTGAAACCTAAATGTCATAGGGTCCCTGTTAATGCTATTACCGTTGTATCCTTCAATTCATTGAGCATTTTTTGATGCTTCCACCAATGAAGTAGATAATAAACAAAAAGTAACTGTTGACTGTGGTTTTGAAAATGATTTCATTCTTAATTTTCCTTTATTTGAATACTGCCTTTTTGTTGTTGATTTATATCATACATTGTACACATCATTTGGCAGAATAAATCATCTTTAATTGAGAAACGCTCAAACCTGTGTTGTCAAATTTCACTATGACCTTAAAATTCTGGTTCTTGGGTTAAACTGTCTGCAAGCCAAACTACACAGTGAAATTACACTCCACTTGAACCAATCCACAGCGCAGTTACAGTAATTAGAGTAATTAAATAGCATTCTGTGGACATAGAGAGGACTTAGATATAGTATGCTATTACTTTATCATACATTTACATGAGCAGACAGATGGCATTTAAGTCATTGCTTATAGAATAACTCATCAGGAGCAAAGTCTGGCCTAAGATAATTCCCCCATGCAGCTTTGATGTGTCTAAAAGCAACATTACAGTAACTTTTCTTTAACAGAGTAGAAATGGAAGAAGAGGATATGTCTGTCACGTTTTACTTGTTAACATCTTGGTTTCTTGACTGGTTGTTGACATAAGTGTAGCTCTAGATGTGAGCGCAAAGATTTTTTTACAAATACCCTGGGGGCTAAGCCCCCCCTGTCTTCCAATCCTAGTGACGTCCCTGTGTGTGACACACCAATTACAAGCAGACAATATCTCAACAGTTCTTTTACAAAATAAATAAATAAATGTTTCAAGAGGCAGACAGAAACAGAGAGACATGGTCTTGTCTTCAGTCATAGATGCTCATCTGTGCATGTCCGTGATCCATTTTTTATCATTCATCTGTTTTACAGTATATAGTCAATTTCAATGGCACACTTGGCTGCCGCAAGACAACACCTCTTACATTTCTTGGAGATTTTAAGAGTCACAGAGAGGTCTTGTGGTTTAGCCATATGTTTTGCCTTTGGATATCTTTGCTGCTTTCAAAGAAAGAGACACTATTCTGTAAAACTCCACCCAAAGAGACGGTCTTCTCAAAACACTGCTATGACACTGGAATATAAATGCCATATATCAAATTAAACTGATGCATAAAATGCATATTTTGACAATTCCATACCTCATCCGAGTTAAATTTTCAGACCCACTAAAAGTTTAATGCAACGGATCTTTGAGGATAGCATCTTTTCAACATGCTCAATAACTCTGATCAAAAATCTACCCAGACCGCATTTTTAGGATTGTCTCAAAAGGCAGGCAGCATATTTATGTCACCTTCAAAGATGCCTTCTTTTGGCCAAAATCTAAACAGCGACATGTGACGCAATGGTCAAAGACGTCCATCTAGTTCTTGTTTAGATGGAAAAACAATTGAAAAACTGAAAGATTATGCAAAATGCATTAGGTGTGAAGAGCCCTTTAGTAGTCAGTAGGTTTTGGAACAGAGCTTATGTGTAACGTTCAGAATAGTTTGATTATATTCTCTCATGTCAACCAGATGCTGGGCTCTTTTCTATGACCTCAATACAGCAAAATTATAATAAGGCTGATAACAGGTGAATAGGAAAACATCAGGTTTCATAAGAACCCATTAATTTGAAAGCAAACAGAACACAAAAAAACATCAGCCAGGACAGTGATCATCAACCAAACAAAAAGGGAAAAAAAAAAATATCTGTCAAAGAAACTGGCGATTTTCAACATAATTTTTAAATCAACTAGGCCAAACACTGAAGATTAATCTTATATGTTCTCTGTATTAAGGATTCAATCTCTAAACTGTTTTATTCATAGTTCAAAGGCACATTTTAACGTCATCTTGAAGATTCACATGTATGTTTTTGTGACCAATGTTCTTAAAAGCTTTCGCAATTTCAAGAAACACCACTTAACTGCTGCATGTTTAATAGTAGCAGTCGGATCAAGTATTCTTCAGCCGAGGTATTGCCAAACTCAGAACACATCATAGCCGTGGCCTCTGCTTAATCTGCAAGCTTTAAAATGGATTGACTTCCAAGCAGTGATGTGACAAGATGAACAAAACACTGCCTTTTTGTCCATCTCCTGCTGTGCTCTTCCATGGTCTTTGGGGTTCTTCCAAGTATTTCATACAACTGAGGAGGAGGAGGAGTAGGAGGAGGAGGAGTGTGGGGAGATGCAAAGATCTATTTGCTAATTCACTTGGATTTGCAACTATGTCATCCTGGCTGCCACACCAATTACACCTCAGATGATCCCTACACAGTCCTAACATCAAAAAGCATTGAGAATATCACATACATTTTTGGAATAAAGGAGTTAATTGGCAGCCTTAAGCTTCCAACAAAAGCCATGTGATAAGAGAGAGGTAGACATATCTTGAGCCTGTTTGCTAGACAAATGTGTCTGACATTCAATAGACGATCAATTAAACCAAGCAACTGATGTGAAAGTTTGCTCTCTGTCACATCTATTTAATAATACTCAGCATAGTTACATAATTTCCTCAACTTTTCATACCCAAGTGTTCCTTCTTGGAAAGAGTGCTTCACTTTATACAGTTATGCTTATCCGTTTACATATACTTTTTCTCATAAGTTTACAACCCTCTTGCAGAATCTATAAAATGTATAGCTTGTATAAGTTTAATATCTGCCATGTCAAATAGCTTAATCAAGGCCGTACTAAATAAATAAATACAAAATTGTATGTTCCTTTATTTTTTTAAGAAATGCTAAACACATTGCAGATTCTTTAAGGGGTGTGTAAACTTACAAGCAGAACTGGTTTTGTTGGATTTCCATGTTAAAACCATGTATCTGCATGAAAAATGAATAATAATGTAACAGAGAAAGAAGCAAAGATAGAAAGTCCTTTGCACTTCATATATACTTCAATACAACAACAAAAGTGTTAAGAGGTTTAATCAGCTCTTGGAGAGAATCAGTCATGACAGGTCATATAGCCTTAGAAAGGGGCACATCAGTCTCAGCTGATATTCAAACATCAAAAACCAAACTATTCACCTGTAGGAAGGCTGAATGGCCATTATAAATTCTGCTAACTGCCCTTAACATCCAAGGTTCAGCAATCACTCCACGGCATTCATGTGAACATGGAGATAACTTCATTTTAGCAATTGTCTCGGAGTATCAGTCTTGAAACACTTATTCTTCTTGAAATAGAAAACACATCCATTTCCCTCCAATTTCCATGTCAATTAAAATGGATTGTAAAGAATGAACAAGAGGAATTAGGAGAATAATGAAAACAGAATTTCAAAGCGTGTATGCATTGTTAAACTGACAAGTGCATTACTTTGAAGTTTGGTTTTAAATCAAACCACAACATGAGAGCTTGCAAAATAGCAAGCAAACACTGAATTGAGTCTATAATCAAGTTTAATTTCTATGTACATACAATTCAAAAGGTTGAACTTAATAATAAAATAAAACAGGAAAACATCCGATCAGATAGAAACTGTTTCATGACATGTTTTTATACCAAAGCAATTAAACTTTTTTAAACTGTATTACAAGAAATAAAGCGTATGCAAACACTAATGAATTGATATCAGACATTGTCAGATGATTATGTCAGAGAGCTGCTCTTGATTATCAGTATTTTAATATTTCTTTTATAAAATGTCAAATGGGATGCTCATAAGAACTTTGTGATTCCAGTCATGGGTCAGGAACAGTCATGGGATTCTAAGGCTTTAACTTCATCCCTTTAAGGGAATATCTTTAAACTGCTTGAAGAGATGCAACAAGAAAGCCTATTTGTGCTATTGCAAAACCATTTAAATCAGTAGAGACCCGTCGGAATCCTACAAGTTCCCACATTCAAGAGAGTTATAAAATCTCTAAAGGTGATATTTGTGTAATTCTTTCGATGTTAATGTTGCAGTGAGTAAAACCGGTTTGAAAACAGTAATTATTTTTGCAATTACATTTGGTGACATTACTGGTGAAAAAATTACACACTGCAGGTTTAAATGCTTTCTCTGATACCAACTTAATGTGCAGAGAAAAATATGCATAAGCCATTGGTGGCCATCATGTAAATTTTTTGGCTCGACCATTAACTTGAGTTTGAGGCAGGACTACATGTAATAAGCTATTGAGGAAATGGCTAGTTTTTCCAAACAATGACAGATGTGTAAAGAAATGAGAAATGTCTCTTCACTATCACAAAATATTAGGACCAAAATAAAAAGACTTTTCATATTACAAATAGACAGAAAACGGAGTAAAACATGAACAAACATCACCATAATGATTCCAAGACAACCCAACTTTATATTTCTTCTAAACCTGATGAAATTTCACAATTCTCAAAATTATCAATGAAAGAGTGTATCAACGAAATCAAAGATTGGATGGACAGAAATGTCCTTCTACTCAATTCTGACTCAACACAGGTACTAAATATTGAACCAAAAACCTCTAAAAATAAGCCGCTAATATATAATTAGTCTCTCGATGAATATACTGTTACGTCCTCTTCTACAGCAAAGAACATGAGTGTTATATTTGATACAAATCTGTCCTTTGAAAATAAAATTTCCAATGTTTGTAGAACAGCATTTTTCCACCTCCGAAATACTGCTAAATTACGACACATGCTCTCTGTTGCTAATGCCTAAAAAACTAATTCATGGTTTCATGACCTCAAGACTAGATTATTGCAATGAATTATTGGGAGGATGTACTGCAAGTTCAATAAATAAACTTCAATTTGTAACATTTTTCAAGTGTTTTTTTGGACCAATTGTTTCCTGGTAGGGTGCTACTGAGCATTCATACGGGATACCGGGGAGGAAGTTATTTTAGGAAGCACAAATGCGATTGCCTATGATTTCGGGCTTTTGTAGGCGATCTCCACAAAACTGTTGCCGAGTGAAAATCGGGCCTTAAATCGTGTAGTGTAAACTCGGCATTACACTGCTGGGTGTATGACAGAGTAACAGCTTGTTCGTTGCCTCGTCCACAACTCTGCATTTAATGGTGAAGTACAACGGCTTCTGGTTTATAGTTGTGGTTCATGCGATTCTTACCTTAGACAGAGTTTGTATCTCACGTTTGAATTTGAGCGCTTGTAAATCAAGTGGAGAGAGCAGATCACGCATCGTGTAGCATTGTGTCAGTGACAGGCATGGATGTTTTTTCATTCTTTAAATTAAGCAAGGTGTATTGCGGTTTAAACGAGGATACTCAGTGTTGTTTTGTTTATAGGGAGGGTATTTTGTAGGGATGTAATTCATTTTTATTTGGCCTCAAGTTGCCGTTTCATTTCCTTTATTATTGCGAAATTGCCACGCTACAAAAACGCTTTGTTTTGAACGGATTGTCTGGGCCCAGTAATTCAGCAGGTGATACGGTAAGAGAATAATATTGTTTTGTAATAATTGTTGAGTTTTTTTTGTAAATAATTTGTCTAACTATTATTGGTTGTATATATGCATGAACTAAATGCAACTATACTGATCATGCCTGGGTTTTTTTTTTTTTTTTTGGTACAGCAAGAATTTTTCTCATCCTTTTTTCCCTTTAACTTTGGAGCCTGAAGACCTTTTTACCCTTTTTTCCCTTCCCCTGGGTTTTTGTGAAGGATGTGTATCAATTTTTGTTTTTGCTTTCATAAGAATTGTCATGTGTCATGTGATAAATAGAGAAAAGATCAAACAGAATCTGTTTGAATCCTGTTCCTTGTGTTATTTTAAATTTAGAAGATTTTTCTATTACATTTACACAGACTGTCTTGTTAATTTGAACTGAATTTAATTTAATAACTGTGGTTGTTTTAACCCCTGGAACCCAAACCAAACCTATTAAGTCCAACACCACTACAAATTGTTCAAAACACAGCTGACAGAGTGCGGACTACAACCCCAATTCCAAAAAAACTTGGGACAGTATGAAGAATGCTAATAAAAACAAAAAGGTGACATGTAAATTATATTTCACCCTTTGCTATATTGAAAGCACTACAACTAAAAATTACATGAAGTTTTACCTTTTTAATTTAAAATCAGAAGACTGCAGCATGCTCCAAAAAAGTTGAGATGGGCCATTTAAGACTAATAACAATTTGACAAGTTAAAATTTCTAGGCAATGTGAAACAGGAGATGTTAAACAGGCGAGGCAGCCGTGTCATAGTATATAAGGAGCCTCCAAAAACGGCCTAGTTTTTCAAGAGAAAGGCTTGAAGAAGAGACTTGTCAATTTGCCAACAGATACTTCAGCAAATAATCCAGCACTTTGAGAACAATGTTCTCAACACACACTCACAGCAAAATTGTCAGGATTTGTATGACTTTTTTCATTTGGCTATATTGCATGATATTGTGCGACTGCACTCGTTTGTATTCTTAAGACTTTCACTACAGCCAATGACATCGTTGCCATCTAATACATGACAATTACTTGCTTCTGTCACACACAACAGCTTCCTATCATGTTTACACATGCTACTGATTGGTTAAGTTTAGATAAGGGGTTTGGGTTAGGGCATAATATTAGCATGTCCTCAACGCCTCATGCGTGGAACTCATGCTTACTTCCTAACTTACTAATTTATCCATCAACCCACAATTAGGCTGCTTTAGTTAGGTCTGCTGGAACCAAAAACATTTCTCAGAAAAATGTCTCATAATCCATAAATCTGCAATAAATTGAATGGCATCTACACTAATATTATTCTATTTGTTTCCCTGTCTCAACCTCGGGATTCATATCCCAAGGTTACTAGTGCTGGCCAGATCCAGCTCCATTCCTACTTGGTGTCGGAATCCACTGCTACATGTCACTGAGTGATGATGGCAACAAACTACAGCCGGTGCTAGCAAGCCATCACTTCAGTCTTTTACGATGGACTTCAGAGGATGAACTGATGCCAACTCCAACTTTAAGACATCAGATACTTCATATGCCACTGCCTGAACTTTGGATTTAGGATGGACCCAACCAAACCTCACTGAAATCACCAGTTACTCCAGGATGGACTTCAAAGACATTAGTCACATCTTACTGTTCATACAAAATCTTTGTTTAAACACTGCCTTAAAACTTACTTAGTTTACAAACTTTTAAACCATGACTTGCACTGCACACAAATAACTAATATTGGCATTATATTCTGGCCCCACAGTGAGCTTGGCTTCTTCCTAGGTTATTTATAAGATCTAATGGAGTTTAGTGATCCTTGCCACAGTCACCTTCAGCTTGCTCACTGGGGTTCTAAATACAATTATTATTGAACTACTTAATTATATATTTTTATACATAATTTACTATCATATTTAATCAAACAACACAATGATGACTCTAAGACTATTTAGATATTACAGTTTCATTTTCGGTAAAGCATGATTTTCTGTAAAGCTGCTTTGAAACAATGCGTGTTGTGAAAAGCGCTACACAAATAAAAATGACTTGACAAGATGGATGATTTAAAGCAAAGTGTTACATCTTTACAGACACTGAAACTACAGCATTCCTTCTTGACAAGTACGTTTGGCTAGGTCACCAACATTGTATAAGCTATACTTAGAGACCAGTGGTGGGCTCTTTTGAATTGTGCCTGTAGGGAACACCTAGCAACCAACCAGAATACCCTAGCAACCACCTACAACACACTTGTATCATGGCAGCAAATTCTCTTCAAAAAATCTGAAATATCTAGTTATATTTTTGTGATATTACATGTTGACATGTTGCTCCAATGCTCTTTGTGATGCACTCGGTCTAGCTAATTCCAAGTGATGTCATCTATTTGCAGAAGTACCTCTATAAACCCATTCCATACGTCAGCTATATGTCAGTCGGTGGTGAAACCCCTTAAGCGTTAAGGATCTGTCCTCTTTCCAAACTCTTGTGTTCTTGTTTTCTGACAGCATTCACTGTGACACATGCTCACAGCATCAATGCTGTCAGCTCAGCCCAGCCACTGTTGGCCTTTGATGGATTCTGCAAACACTTGTGATCATATGAGTTGGAAAAAATCTCAGCTCTGTGTACAAGAGGAAGCCCGCTAGCCACTTTAAGGAGATCTATCAGGTGTCATACGATGCATACCCTTCGTCTTTTTTCATCTCCGAGACAAATGCACTCTTAACGACATCCTTTCTGTCCTCAAAGAGCCAATGCAGACACTTGTCAGTGTTTGATTTTGGATGGAAAAAAGACTTAAGATGCTAATATTACACATGAATATTGCAGCGATTTACTGAGCAGAAAGAGGAATGTTATGCATTATTCTGTGCTTGGCTTCATTACACTGAGACCATCCCAATGGATCGAAAACTTTCAGTGAATCTGCAAAGCAGGTCAGAATTTGGTAAAGCACAAACATTGGGGCATTGTGTAGTCTTTTCGCAACAAGTTCAAGACAATACGACTAAATAATTCAATAGGTCTGACACAGTGTTATTATCGTTTATGGAAATTAAAATGAAAATAAAATGCTAACATTTTGTTAACTAAACTACCTGTAAAACACTTTTTCAAGAATATATTTTTACTTTACATTAAACGTGAAAATGCCACTAGATAGTGATAACATTAGATGGCCCTGAGAAATGTGTCAATGTTAACATATTTAAATTATTTCAGTTACAGTATTAACTTTGGCAGCCCTAAGATACTTAAACTAAAAATTCAAACTAATCTGAAACTCGAAAACACGGAATAAAAAACTAAAACTAACAGTCAGAGAGTGGACACTATGGAAACTAAACTAAATTGAAAAGACAAATTGAAAATTAAATAGAAATAAAAACTAATAAACCTGAACTGACAAAAGTTGCAATCTAATAAATTAGGCTGATTTTTGGGACGGATATGGCACATGGCTCCAAAAGTAACATCAATTACATAAAAAACATAAACCAGTCTGAGGAACACAGTATGACAGTTGTCACTTAACTGTATTAAGTAGATGTAAATGTACAGTATTTGTTGGCTCCAAAAACCTGGCCCGAAGTGAGTGACATTCAACTGGAGGGTGTGATGAATGAGTATAAATGTCTGGTAGCTAAAGACCGGCTGAACTAAATGGTTAGTCGAGCATCCAGCACTCTGTCAAAATATCATTCTGAGGAAATGACAACAGATTTCAGTCGGTGCAATCTTGTAACTGCCCAGCTTAACACTTGATGAACTGTGAAGGTGGTTCTCCGAGGCATATCTTCACCTCAGAGACTCACATCATGTGTGATTATTATTCAGAAAGATGACTGACCCATAATCACATGCCTTACATCCTGTAATTGATCTGCTAAACCCTGATTTTAGCGGGGAGAAAATCAATGCCTGCTAGTTATTTTTTGTTTTGTTTTTCGGCATTTGATTTGTTAAATTGTATCCATATTTGGAAAAAAGGCGAGACGTGACTTGGGTCTGTAACAAAGAGATAACTACAATATAAACTGTTTTATTTTTTTTTGCATAGCACTCTGGAATACTTGAATCTGATAGGTCAATCCTGGGATTCTGTTGTCAAATATTTTTGTATATTGACTGCTAAATATTTTTTTTTTTACTGGTGCCCCTGGATCTTCTACACTGTTGTAGTTCATCAAATCAATGTTTCATGTCCATTTATTTACTGATTTGGTAATAAGCCATGAAAAAAGTGGGATAATGTAATACAATAAAAATAAAATAAATTTGCATTGGGGTCCTGAATACCCTGTCAGTGTTTATTTTACGATAATAACTGGCTGCCTGTACATTATGCCCAGGGTTGGGAGGGTTACTTCTGAAATGTATTCCACTACATATTACAGAATACATGCTGTAAAATGTCATTTGTAACGTATTCATTAGATTACTCAAGGTCAGTAACATATTCTAAAAAATTTGGATTACTTCTTCAGCACTGGTAGATTTTTACTATAGAGTTTTGACTATAAAACCTCTGCTGGTACAGTAAGAAAAAAAATACACTAAAAATAAATTCTCTGAAAACCTAAATATCTTATGCAGTGTTGTTTCTAAAACAAGATAAATCAAATTGATCTTGTTTCAAGGAATTTTTGATATTTTTACAGGAAATCAATGCAACAATTATTATCAAGAATATGATTTTATCCCTAATATCAAAGGTCTAACTAGAAAAAAGAAAAATTATGATCTAACATGAATTCTCTTGATAAAACATATGATCGTGCCTGGTAAGGTGCATGTAAAAAGGCTAGGAATAGAATTTTAGCTTAGCGTAAAGCTGACAATTTATTGTTTATTTCTATTTCTTCTGCTCCAAACTTACTTCTCTGTCTACTCGTATGAAAGTAAAACATCATAAGAAAGTGTTTCACCGCTGTTCAAATGCACTTTGGATTCCATCATTTATATGTATAAATGTTTTCCATCTGAAGGACTAAATATTAAATGAAACAAATACAATAAAATGCAAAGTAATCTCTTCAGTAATCAAAATAATTTTTGAAATTAACTATTCTAATTGTAACTGTAGTGGAATACAGTTACTTATTTTTTGTATTTTAATTTAGTAATCAAGTTACATGTATTCCGTTACTCCACAACCCTGATTATACCTTCCTTACAGTTATTAAAACAATGGCAGAATTTTTACAGCTTTTCTTCCCGATTCTGCAGTGCAATGCTTTCAAGAGAAAGATTGTAATAACTAAAGGGATATTTTAAGGCATTGTGTAATTGTTTTCCTTCACTTATATGGTAAAGGCAATGAATGACAATGCGTTTCTTTTGTCATGTTAATTTCATTTGATATTAATGTGAGCAACTCACTGTGAATAAGGAACAATTTCCTTTCTTTTCATCAGCTCTCAAATTTAAAGTATAGAGCAATACTTTCTATGAAGGAGAAGATTTTTGTGTAGTCTGTGTGCAGTTTCATTTTTTTTAAAGGTCTGAATATAATGCTATTTTCTATTACAGAAGAGTGCAATAGACACAGTTAACATCCAACTACCTCAAGGTCAGAGAGCATGCCATTCACACATACAACATGCATCTTCATACAGGATCAAGAAATGAAAAACATGCAGGAGAGGAGATAAACAACATGTTTTTTTTAATGCATAACATTTCACAGCACATTACGACATGCCATTTCCATTCACTTTTATTTTACAAGAGCCAAATTATGTTTATTTCATTTTTCAACATTATCATGCACAATGCCCTGGGTGATTTAAACTCAAAAGGCTTCTCTTCCTGCCCCTGCTGCCCCATGTCACCTGTGACATTATCACAGGGGGTTTGCAAACAAACAATGTTTACAATGCTCAATTTAACTAACCAAATACAATTCCACAGCTGCACATCCGACTCCATGTCAACACCACAATGCAGACAATTTTTCCTCTACACATGAGAGCCATTAGCATGACCACTGAAATGGCCCCCCACCAAAACTGCTTTAATGCCTCTGCTTTAAACCAGTTCAAATGGTCAACAGAAGCACACATAAAAACAAAAAAAACACTGATTTGTCCAATTTCAATTTCATTGATTTATCCAATCCTGGTTATAAAATTGTTCAATGTTAGGAAGTTTTGGTTTGACAACACACTGTCCAAATAAGGAAATTTTAAGTGAACATATAAATGCCAAGAACGACACATCTGTGTCTCACTGAGCCACATTGGTGCACCCAGAGCCAACCGGTCTTGCTCCTTAAGAGCACGAGAAGATTAACTGCGTTTAAGTGCTGTGATGCACGTGCCATCTTTGGAGATTCGCGGCATAGTCCCACGGAAATATAAACAAGGATTTGGATAGTGAAAGCAAAGCGCTCCGGTTTCACTTTAACTCAAAGTTCTTGTTGTGTCAAATGTTCTTGGTCATTGCGGGTTCATACACGCAGTGGCACAGAGACACCTGCTTAATCTTTTTCTGTGGAGATGATAGAATGAAGAAACACAGAATCCTAAAAGGTCTTCATGAGAAATAAGAAAATAATGCTTTAAAGTGAAGAATTTAGGACAGAAAAATACTACTGTAGTGTATACTTTATAATATAATATAATATAATAACACGTTAATTGAGTGCGATTAATTTGACAAAAAAATTTACGCAATTAATCGCACCATAAAAAAAAGAAGATTCCTGAGAAATGCAAGCTTGTAGTACCAGCTGTTTACTCCAGAGGGCAGTGAGTGAAATTTCAGCTGTATGAGCAACGCACAGTTTATACAGTGAAGTAAACACTCCAGTAGGCAGAACAACGCAAACATTTTACATTCTTTCGTTCAAAACACTTGAAGGAGCGCAAATGCGTACTAAGGATTCTCAAGATGTGTTTAAAGATTGAGTATTAAACTATATTTAACTTGAAACAGTGAACTAAACATTTTATGTTTATGATGCAACACACCCGAGACATCTGACGTATGTGTAAATTGACGGCCCCTTAAACAAACCCTCATAATAAATCTCCAACTGATTGACAAATTCACTTGTGAAATGGATTGCTGTGAACTGTATGCCATTGACTGACTTGCGATCAATAATATGGAGGTAAACAATACATTGTATTCTAAAGCCGCTTTTTGTATTGTCTTATCAATGATGAACTCTTCTGCTACAGAAATGTAAAGCATTTCAATGATCTGAATATATAATATATATTTTTAAATATTTAAAGATAACTGTATAATTATATATTGATATAAATATGTATAATCTTTATATATTGAATTACTGTTATATGAGGGGCTTTCTCAGCAAATATTTGTATATGCGATTAATTAATCGGGACACAATGTTATTAATTTTATTAATCATTTTAATAGTTTGACAGCCCTAATAATAACAACATATAATCGTTCTTATGGTTGGCTAAGTTCCAAAACAACAGTCTAAATGTAAAATGGACCAAGCAAAAAAAAACTTTAAGTGTTTGGATATATTTTAATATTTAAAATATTTTTTATGTCATTCATAAGTTTTTAAAGACTTGAAGGAAATCATGTATCCCTATTTTATTATATGATTAAATAAAAGTTTATTTTAAATATGAATAAATGACTTAAGGTGAATGAAGCACACATACACTTTAAGAAGTATGACAATTTGTATGACAGTTATTTGTGAAAGCCCTAAAACAGACAATTAATAGTTATAATCGCAATGATTTGTTTGACAGTTAATCGTCAATCAAATGTTATTATTGTGACAGCCCTATCTGAAAGTTTAAACTAGTTTTAAAAGTTTGAAGGTTGGACGGACAAATGGACAGATGGATGGATGGACAGACAGACAGACATACAGATAGATAGACAGATAGTTAAATAAAGAAAAAAAAAGCTAGAGAGAGCTTACATTTGAATTTTTGACCATTGGAGTTTGAATAGCCCATCTGAAAATTCAGTCAATGTAAGTCAAAGGGATTTTTGATCACCTGCTATGGAAAACCTAAGGTCCGATCAGTTATAAAAGGCATGGCACTGAGTCAGAACAGTTTGAATGTATGTACCAAGTTTGGTGGATGTAGCTTGAAACTGGAGTCAGAACTGATATTTGTACTCTTGGTTTATGGATTCTGGAAAAACACTAAATCATGTGATGGCATCATTACTGTTGGTTACATTATAAATGCCAAAAGTCAATGTGAGATTATTAAACTTCTTAAATGATGTAAAATCTTAATAATTTAAATCTTACACAATCTACAAAAGGGTTTTATCTTAAGGATAGTGCTTTAGAACAAACCCTAAAAATATTGTTTGAGGAAGTTAAGCAAAATCTAGCCATAATATGAATGAATACTGTATGTATGTAGGCAATATTTTAGATCCCCCTGTGGTCATGGAGACAAGGTAAATTATATTAAGATTAATAGGCTATAATTGTAAGTGGAAACGGTGTTAACAGGGTGAGCATTCAGGGTGACGGAGTGTTCAATATTGCCACCTGAAAAAAACACTTCAGAGCAGAACAGCATGTGAGATCACACCTCACGTGTCAAACAGGAATTAATCTAGGTTTTGAAGGCAAATCAATAAAAACTGCTAAAAAAAGCTAACCTCGGATGTTTCGAAAAATATTAAGGCCTGGGATGTGGGCAATGTGCAAAAATCAAGTGCGGTGGGTCAGCAAGCGTGTGGCGTTTATTCACTGCTATCAAAAATATTGCATTCAGAGGACACGGACACACCAAAAACACCAAAAGAGGAACATGTTTGTCATAAATTCACTACCTGACCCATCCAATGGTGTTAAATCAAAACACAGAGCACATTGAATTACAGCACCCCATCCAGTTATCGCAGCACTCAGTCACAAGCGGAAAATGTTCTGTTGTGCTCAAGGTCCTGCTTATTTCAGAAAAAAGGTGACAAAAAGATAAAAAAGACTCCATCTAACAATAACAAATACTTTGCAAAGTAACTGAACACAACCTTGTTCGGTGTTGAAATGGAAACACTTTGATAACTCACACAAACATGTGCCCAAGCAAATGAGCCATTAAAAACGCTTCTGATTTTTGACGCAAGCACACTCGTGTTGCAGAACTGCATCATAGCTGATGAATTTTGCAGCAAGTAAAACAAGTTAATGAAAAATCTTCTCTTTATGCCTGTCATTTTATGTGGTCATGCGTATTTGCCCCTTAAGGAAAAAGTGAATTCTGGACACTGGTGTGGTGCATGAAAGGTGATCTGATGCAGTACAACTTACATGTAAGGCCTACAAGAGCCACACGGATGCTGAGGTCCACCAAAAATTCCCATCTGGGATTGCATCGCGCCACCGCTGGCGGGATGAGAATTTCTGCTGACACGTAGAACTGTAGAGCGTATGTGATGTAGATTCCAAAAGAGTAAAGCAGCTTCACGATCTGATATAACCTACAGAAGAGACAGAAGTGAAATTTAGAGATGCAAATGGGTAGTTGACATGAAATACTTCAGAGAAGTTGACGTCCGGCAGTGTAACATGATATACCCTACTTAAAACTATTTTGTGACGAGGAGGAGGTCGTGAACGGGCCGTGAAGATGCACAGACGGGCACCAAGTCACCTAATCATTATGGGCCGGTTGCACCAGCTGTGCGTAAATTCAAACTTAGCCTAGGTGTAGCGTAAATTTTTTTTTATTTTTTTTTTTTATTGATCAATTGTCACACATTATACATACATTTCTGCATATATACAGTGAAATTATTTATTTTTCACATATCCCAGCTAAGCTGGGGTCAGAGTGCAGGGTCGGCCATGATTCGGCACCCCTGGAGCAGATAGGATCAAGGGCCTTGCTCAAGGGCCCAACAGTGGTGTCTTGGGCACTAAGTCACAATGTACGCACACCTAAATATTTGAGCGTTGCACCATTAAACTTACGTAGGACATAACCCTACGAGTAAACTAAATATTTACAGTAGCCTTAGCCCATGAATAATGAATGGATGAAATGAGATGGCAGCACGATTAGAGTACATCGATGAGATGATCATTGATAATGAAGATAATGAACCATTGCTTTGTAATGAATGTGTGTATTTCTGAATTCTAAAGCCATTGATGTCAATTTTTTCACAGAATGCATTAGATAGTTACAGCCTTTAATTGCTGTTAAATTAAAAATGTCAGCAGTCTTATGGAGAGAGAGAAAAAATATCAAGTATTTCTTAAAAAAATCATGAAAATGCTCTAAGCGCAAGGAACACCAATCACTGCACTATCAACTAATAACAACATGTGAATAGAAGACGATCACCTCTGCCACTGCTTCTGCAATTTGCATGGAACTCACACCTTCTCCTTTGAAATCACCATTCCCCGCAGATTTCACCATACTGACAGACTCAATTGCAATGGCCGTTTTTGGGCCTGTGCCCAGTTACTAAGTAGTCTTCCGGTCAGCATTTTTGTTCACTTGAGCCCAACAACCAATATCGTCTGTATTTGCCTGCCATTAACAAGCTTATCTTTAAGAACTCTGTCACTCTAATTTCCACCATATCCCAAATATTGTACTGTGATAATCCACGATAATTTATCATTTATTTATATGGGGGGCTTGGTTGATTTTTTTTAAATGGGTGCTGCACAATTTATTCAGGTACAATGAACTTGGCTTGAATAGTTTTCGTGCAAAAATATTTTTTTTGTGATATTTTGAGAGTAATTTATACTTTTGTGTCATTTTGTTACTTCTGACTTTAAATAGGCCTTAAAAAAGTATACTTAGGTCACCTAAAAATTATAATTTTGGCATTTACTCACCCTCATGTCTTTTGATACCTGTACGCCTTTATTTCTTCAGTGAAACACAAATGAGTTATTTATAGAAGAATGCCCAAGCTGCTATTTGTCTTTTTCATTCCATTCCATGAAAGTGAATAGTCATATTACTGTCAAAAGAGATTTTCAAGGCAAAATTTCCAGTGAATAACGTCTTAGATTTTGGTCTGTTCCTTGCACAAAGCTGATGTTTGGTTTCAGAACAATAGTGGAATATAGTGCACGACTGGTTTAGAATTCCTATATGGTGTTTTTTTGTGTGTCTTTTTTGGAGCTTTACTGCATCTGGGTTCCATCCACTTTCATTGTATAGACGAGGGTAGCTCGGACATTCTGCTAAATTTCTCTTAAAGTTAAAGAAAGATAATTTTCATTACTGGGTGAAATCTGGAAAGTCTGGGAATTGCGAATCCACTCAAATATTAATTTTGTACACCAAAATATATCAGGTGCTATGTACTTATAATCAAAATCTATGGGGCAATAAATCATTTTGGATCTGCATTGGGTCACCACTTGACATCCGATGTAAAATCTGTGTCCATTGTGAGTGCATTTCTGAACACAAATTGGATTTAAGCTGGTATATTCCTTTAATTCTCTTACCAACACAAAGGTAAATTTAAAGTGATGCTGCCCCGAATATTCTCTCCAAAGCCAATGTAGCCGATGGTGCCCAGAGTGATGTAGAGGGTGGTGACGATACCCATGCCCAGATACAGAACCGTGGTAAAGTTTCTGGGATTCTGCATCTTATTCTCAAGAGGCAATACCTATAAATGACAAAGATAGAGTGTGACACCTTGTTGAATTAATGTTTTTAATTCATTAATTTAAATAACATTTCCATTGTGTCTACAAACATGTTGTTAAAACAATAGCAAAACTTACAACTCCAATTCCCTCAAAGGCGAATATTGCTGTTCCAAAGAATAGAGGATAGTCAACTCCTCGTCCCGCCAATGGAAGGTCAATTGGGTAGGGGATATTCTGGGAATGCAAAAAATGGCAGGATGAAATGTCTGACAGTCTGTGACATTGATGTGAATAAAAAATAAATAAGTTAAAATTAATAAATAGGACAGATTTTGAATAAACACAAATTTTTAACACAATTGTGCTCCCTATACAACATTGAACCTTTTATGAAAAGTTTTCAATGCAAGAAATAGCTGACACCAGTCAAGTCTTGATTGATTCAAGTCTAACAGATTTTTACTTCATAAGATCACATTGTGTCTTGGAAATTTTCTACCAAGCCTTCATCATTAGCTAATTTCACACAAACAGCATTTTCCAGGAAATGTACTGTAGTTATCAGGTTAGAGGTCATGTGTGAACGCCACCCTTTTAAAAATACTGGTAAATTTTGCTCTGGCAATTTCCCTTAATGATGAGTTGTATCATTAATACCTATAAATACCCATTTTGATGGTTTGTGTGAACAGCACATGTGGTACATTTACCGGTAAAGGCAACCCAACTATTTTCCTGTAATTTCCCTGGTTGCGCGTGTGAAAGGGTCTATTGTCAGGGAAGAGCATGCTTGAGATGATATATGAGACATGAGATCACAGTAAATATCACATGAATATTTATTTTGTGTGTCATTTCAGATCAAGCTGTAATTTTGTCAGATCATGCAAATAAGTGAATTAATTATTATTTAATTGTGTGCATTTAGGATACATAAAACACAAGCTATGAAATTAGCCTTAGCAAGACAAAATAATCAGATATTTTATTAAAAAAATTATTAAAATGTTATTTACACCACATCTCATATCACCAGTCATTTTGAGGTGGAAATGACATTTGGTGAGTTTGAAAAGTGTGTTTCGAGAGAGTTCAATTAAAGTCCACAGTGCCAAAAGTGTCCATTGATGAAGAAACACCCATCTGTTGTGCTTGTACTATGGTTTAAGAGGCATTAAGAGGAATGTTCTTTTGGCAGCTGTGTAAACACTCTTGAAACCCTTGACCGTTCACAAAAAAAAAAAAAAAAATGTCTAGCAAACAACAAACCAATCAGCAAAATGCAGCCAGCTTCCTCTTTCCATTCCACCATGACAAATTTTCTTCCCCTTACTGAAAATGTGCACAACCCACTTGCCCATTTCTCACTGCATGCAGCAGTTGCCTGCTGATTACAAGCGGAATGAATGATTTAAAACATTTAAAGCTGTTCAAGAAGAAATAGGCTTTCAAAATTATGAAGCCCTGAAACCTGTCATTTACACTTAAATCTTCATCAATAACATCTAAGACTTAATCAGGAGGCTATGGGAGCAAGGTGTGTCCAGAGGATTGCATTGTTTCAACATGGATGAGAATGATCAATTCAGCACCACTTGCCTTTAATCATTGTGCAGTGGCCTCAAAAATATTTGGGAACTTAGGCCACAAATGTATGAATTTCATTATATCAGAAACAAAATAAAAAAACAAGCATCTGCTAAACAAAGATGCTAGACCTTTCCTTACTCACCTCTTTGGATTACTTTTCTTAGCAGTTATTAATTTTTAGTGGATGTATGAAGTCAGTTTTCTTTATGTTCACACAGGTGTCCCAGCAGAATAACTACATGTATAGTTAATCACATTAACTCTAATTCAGCTAAATTTGACAAATAGAAAGTGTCCCAATTCATTAATACTTTTCATTTTGAAAAGTATTTGTATCAGAAAATCAATTTTTTCACATTTTGCTTGAAAGGTTTGCTTGCATTATTGCTTTAAGTAATTACCACTTGATTTGATATTATTATCTAATGGAATGCTATTCATACATTCTGTGTGGTTTAAGCATCTGTACACTTTTCGGGGCCACTGAATGATAATGTGATGCACTCAGGATGTTGTACTATAAATAGGCTTATTAGTGTACGCATTATATTACAAAAATGATGCAACGTATAGCAAAATTTGTTACTAATATAGGGCACACATTGAAGCACTTTTAACATACTGTGTGTGTGTGTGTCTAAGAGTTTGTTGTGTGTTTAAAGTGTAACAATGCACTCTTACCGTCAGACAGTAGTAGTATATAAGGACCAGGCTGATACACATGGACAAGTTTGCTATGAAGGACAGAGGAGTCAAGTACTTGAGGTTGCGGATAAAAACCAACAAGATGACAAAGGGCAGGAAGAACAGCATGTAGAGACGAGAGTCATAGCTGGGAACAATCACTGTTGTCTCGTTATTGTGACAGTTCAGGGTTGTACCATTGGCAGTCTCAACCACCTACAACGTGTGAATGGAAATACAGTATTATTGCGATAACAGTCATTCTTTAACAATTCAGAAGAATCAGCCTTTTACCATTTAAACTGAAAGACAATACTGCTCTCTTGTGGTGAGGAAAATAAATTCATCATTGTCAAACTACGTTTCTGTTACATATTAGTTTATTATATTTAAATATATACAATAATAGATATTTTGATTGAGCGTTTCCACAAAGAAATACTTAATGTGGCCAAAAACCTTTAAGCATATTCTGAAATATATTTCTTCTGGTTGAACATAGTTTTTAAAGGTCTCTCACCTGTTTGACATTGTCACTAAGAAACACAAAGTACACACAGCAGAAGCCCAGCTGGGTTATATTGAGGAACAAATTCACCACACGCCTAAAAGCCAAATCATAAAACAAAATGAGATTCAATATATCCACGTCCAGTGATGTTGCACAGAGATCAGGCACAGTACTCATGTGACAGTGCAAAATACAAGTCAACTTTTACATATGACTGATTTTAGAAAATGCCTTGTAAGCACTGAAACACTGTTTGTTCATTTACCTTCCCCAAAAAGAGTGTCTACTCAGCCACGGTACATTCTCCATCCCGTACTCCACTGCATCACCATATGACAGGAATGGCTTGCCCAACCTAGAGACAGAAACAATCCAACTCTGAGGTTAAGTATTTTTAATAGTTAGATGCATGTAGAAACAAACAAAATGCATTTAATTTGATATTTTCTAGTTTCAAGAAGAAATAACACGGTTCCTAACAGTCACTCTAAATAATAACAATTTAAGTCATTGTTCACTGATAATCTTCACTGCTCCAAAATCTCATTTGTGGTCATATTTTCAAGCTTGCCACATTGCAACTGGTAACAAATGATGAAAAACCTGGCGCAACGCAAGGTGTTTTTCTCAACGATTTAGATTTGAGAGCCGTGAAGCAAAAGATTATCAGTGAACAACAACTATAATTTTGGTCTACTCCTCACACATAGCTACCACATAGCTTTATAAGACTTGTATTATACTGCATACGGCCCATGCAGGCATAGATTAACCATAGTTAAGTCTGGTAATGGTAATTTCCATTACCAGTGGTTATTTCTGTTCACAGGACTGATTCACTAAAACAACTGAGAGACTTTTATAAAAATTACATTTGTTAAAGAGCTGTAACCATGCACTCTAGATTCTGGGTATAAACCATTATCCAAAATAACCAAGTAAACAAATCATTTTCCTCATGGCAAACTAGAAAATGACCTTTTTTACAGAATCATATAATTGAATCAGTTCATTCTTACTTTGCACTTAGATGATGTGAACATTTCACAAGGAGGTTCATACAGTGTACAGCCACAATGCCCATGGCCAGAAGACTTAAAGGCCCCACCTGCACAATAAGAAGTGACAGAGCATTAGAACATTCATAAAACTTTTTGCATTCACTGGTTACTTGGTTAAAAGCATCTTACTGGAACAGTCTAAGGTAAAGTCTCTTACAAAAGGACACACTTGTGGTCATAGGACATTAAGGGGACAATTCATAATTTTATGGCTTATCAAAGCTGTATGCGAACATGAACCCAATATTCCTGTTAACAGCCCAGCTCTGCCTGTACTATCACTATGAAATCAAATGATTTGGCATTTTCGTGACACGCAGGTGTATAGTAGTACAACCACAACCTCTTGTATATTTATTCAAAGTGCCATCTTGATAGTACACAATTGAGCTTTGCAAGGTCCTCAGTGATGTAGATATGCATACTCTATGATTAGGAATCTGGAAAATGTGTGGTGCAATGATCCCCAGAACTGGACAAAACATCCCTTGAAAAACAACTAGCAATGTTCAGATCAAAATATTTCATAAAAAGTATGTGGCATCTTTCATTAGTTGGAAAAAATTGTCAGAAATTTTGGGTAGCCTGGGTAGCTCAGTGGTAAAAGACGCTGGCTACCACCCCTGGAGTTCGATAGTTTGAATCCCAGGGCGTGCTGAGTGACTCCAGCCAGGTCTCCTAAGCAACCAAATTGGCCCGATTGCTAGGAAGGGTAGAGTCACACGGGGTAACCTCCTCGTGGCCACTATAATGTGGTTCGTTCTCGTTGGGGCGTGTGGTGAGTTGTGCGTGGATGCTGCGGTGGATGGCGTGAAGCCTCCACACGCTCTCTCCATGGCAAGGCACTCAACAAGCCGCATGATAAGATACGCTGGTTGACGGTCTCAGACGCGGAGGCAGCTGGGATTCGTCCTCCACCACCCGGAATGTGGCGAATCACTACGTGACCACGAGGACTTAAAAGCATATTGGGAATTGGGAAAAAAAATTGGGAAAAAAAGGGGAAAAAACTATGAATATGAATCCCCCCCCCCCGTATGTGCTGGTAAATTTTACGATAGCTGCTACACCCCTACTTGCACATGACACAGTGGGAACTGAATAACAACCCTTGAACACACAAGCTGTTCTCTAACCAGTTAGCTGCATGCATGTTTTGTCTCTTTAAAACAACAAGATGTGACAGATCTAATGCGTTCTTAAATATCACAACTCTCATGAGAAACATAAGAGAAGTCAAAAAGGAGAGGATGTCACTATTTTGACATAAGTAGATCACGTACATAAGAACACTAAAAACTGCCACAGTGATGCAATACCTGTGTTAAAGCAATGAAAAGGCAACAAGAACACAAGACATTCAAAGAGAAACAGTCATCATCGTGGGCGTTTATCTCCAAATGCAATTAAACTAAATTGGATTTTGTGTCCTACCAGGAGGCCTGCATTCCTGACAGCCAAAGGCAAGCCGAGCAGTCCGGTGCCAATATTTCCTTTCAGTAAATGAATTAGGGTCTGAAAAAAACTGTAGAAGCAAAAATAATTATTAACACACAATATATTGTTTAACACAAAACAAAGATTCTTAATAGATCATTTATAGCAGTGTTTATTGACCCAGATATCACACAGGTCATCAAGTACTGACCCAATACAGTGCCAAAATTGTTTATTGTGCAAAAGTAAACAAACGTGATAATTTTAAATTAAATAACGGCATTAATGTTACTACTTTACTAATTCACTAAGTTAAGAAACCATGTCCAATCAAATGCTTTCTAGTATGAGAATGCACCCTCCCCCTACAACTGTTAAGAGCATCTGGCTGTGCTCTAACTTGTGCTGATAATGCCTTCGAAGGGAGCACAATCCATGCTGTAAGGTCATTCCAAATAAGCATCACTTCAAAAGTGAGTTCTGAATGACCGTTATCACCTTTCAGCAATATGAATCTCTCACAGTGGAGGGTAATGGTCTTTAAAGGGAACAGGCATAGGGATGATCACTTCTGATTGAGATGTGCCAACACCGGAGCTGGATGCGAGGACATTTGTTGGTGTTTATTACAAATTTTTGTGCAATCTGATGTTTTTTTGGGATATACAGCATAAGTAAAAAAAAATTGTATCCTTTATGCTTAGTGTATCGTGATTCAAAACATGGATATATGATCTTTTACTCGCTTGTTTCTTATTCATCAGCACTGGACTGGCACAACGGCTCCAGCCTCATTGTAAGCAAAACTGTGATGTGCTGTGTGCGTCTGTGGGCTGGTAATGGATTAATGTTGTCAGTCAGATCATCGTTCGGTTCTCAAGTCTTTGAAAAAGCTGGCTGGTATTGAGATTGCTTATCAAATTTCCCCAGTATGCAGCTCTTACGGGGTGGAAGGAGCATGTGGGTGTGGCTGTAAACTTACTGCTATTGGCTATTTTTTTTTTTTTTAAATAAGACGAGACACTCGACATGTCCTGCCCCCACTTCCTGTTTCTGTAGGACAAAATGTCAAAACACCTAATCGAACTGTGCTCATCAAGACAGGGACTTTTATTAGCTTGCTTCTACCAAGAGACAGATGAATTTGTACCAAAATACCAGTGTTTGATTGGATGTAGAGCCCTTGACATCTACAACAAAAGAAAAACGACAAAGCCAATTTGCATGCACGATCACATGGTTACTTCCATTTTTAAAGTTGTATTTAGCATTGTTTTTCCCTGATATCTGGACAGTTTCAGAACACAGCTGTGACCCATTTCTGGGGTGCCAACCTACCAACTGAGAACCATTGATTTAAACAAACAGTGCTTACGAGGATCCTGTCCTTCCTCCGATTCGCTCATATTCTGTCTGCCGTGGAGAACTAAGTGAATGGATAGGCTCATCATCAGCAGGGCTCTCATCTCTTCTAGAAAACTCTGGGCCTGTGAACAACACAAAAACACAGCTCGAATAATGTCTCAAACATTGAAAAACAAATTCCATTATAAAACAAAGCAGTCACGACAATGTTTTTTTTCCATAACACAAAAGAAATTGGTTTACCATCCTGATAGTTGATATCAGAGGTCATGGTTGCTTTGGGTAATTTGCCACTGATAGCTTCACTGATCAAAAGCTTCCCTGTGGAGATGCTGCATCTACAGGCACTGTGATCACAGACAAATGAAGAGTTATTAGCCCTCTCAGAACACACACATGACGCACAATGTGCCCTTTCTACATCGTTATATCGGTTTAGCATCTCTCAAAGCTACAAACAATACGAGGATCTCAAACACGCCAAATCTTATGGTGACAAGGGACTATACAATCAACATTAGTTATATCTGACAGTTTAATATAGCAGTGAAAATGTTCACAGAGCAGCTCAAATGAACTAGTGCATAATTGACAGCAGTCGTTGTATCATTATTCATGTAGGCCACTAATATTCGAGAGTGTGAAATAAACCACATATGTGTTGCCAACTGAGTTTAGATAACTGTTTGTTTTTTCTCATTACGCTGTTGATGGGTAAGAGTTGTATCAGACCTTGTTTAAACATCAACCGATAGATTTAGACTATGCATAAATCCATAAAGCTGTAAAAATAAATGAATAAATGAAGCCTATTTATTTTTCCTATTGATTGTGAGCATGAACAACCACACTGTGATATGGAGCTGCAAGAGGCATCTCTATTTCATGCAGTCACACCTAAAATCAATGTCTGACTTTGGAGTGGCCAGTAAATTGCCTTGACCACATTTATCATTGATGCCCCAATGTCTTGGTATATAAAAGTCAAATCAATATAAAAACAGCTAAATGGGCCTAAAAATAAATAAAACAAATGTCAGAAAAGGAAAATAAATTCTGGCATGAGAATGCACTTCATTTGTTCTTGATATTTGTCATGATAAAGAAAGGTAAACGGTAAAAGGTAACTCATAGCTGTAATATATGTATACTTAGAGCAATAGGAAACAACCAGTAAGAAACACAATAGGTCAGGCATGCCATCTAATGCAGTTAGCATCCCGTATGTTTTCAAATGGTCTTTCTAAAGACGCTTAAGACCATACATATGCTTTCAAGTATGTCACTATTTTGATACACTTCCTACTGTAAGATCATGTACAAGCCGTAGTATAAATTGATAATTGACAGTTGAACTCACCGTTAGCACAACAACAGCTCCTGAAATTCAAACTCCACCTATATAAAACTCATAATATTCATATCGGAAACAGGACGTGCCATGACAGCACAAAATATAACAGGTAACCGGACAGTCCTCCTCAGACCTCAAACTACAGTCATCCTGCGTGTTATTCGCTGTCTTGCGTCCTCCTACTGTTACTGTCACATGACCACAGACAAATGTCAGCTGATTTCACTTCTGCAACTGCAAAAAGACATGACTTAGGCTATGTTTTGTGGTTCTATGTCAAAAACCAAAGCTTTCAACTTCTGAGTTCCATCCGCATCATTTGCTGTATTTTCTACTGCGTGAAACCAGAGACTATTTAGCAGAGACGGGCCACTTCTATTAAAATGAACAAGAGAAACGGATGTAGAAAGGAAGTCCCGCCTTAAGGATAAAACAGCCAATCACCGTTTATCTTTTAAAACAGCAATTTGATTTATAGTGAACTCCACACATAGTTCAATTCCAAAAAGATTGTTTAAATTGTAAAACATTTTGAAGATTGGCGAACAGTCAGTCAGTTCATTAAATGATGAGCGGTTCCTCACTAAAGCTGTTTATACAGCACACTGACGCATCTCCTCCATAGGCATCCATTTAAAGAAATTTGCATTTGGTCTCCTCCCCATACACCCATAGACATATGCCTACGCATAGACGGAGGGCTTTGGTTGTCGCGGGGCTAAAGCCAGTATAAGGGATCATGTAAAAATTACAAGTCATGTGTAAAGATTGTGCATTTCTCGAGAAGTAGCCAATTGAGACTCAGTGCACCCGAAATTAGAAATAGTTTTGTATATACTCAGAAAATGCGGTCTATAACCGTATTTACGAACTTTAATCTGGTTACAGTGAACGTAGTGTCAGGATATGGTGGTAATTTAGAAATGAGCCCTTAATGAGCCCTGATAGCGTCACCTGACTGTAAAAGCACAGTTAACGTTTCAACAAAAGTGAGTCTGTAGAATTGCGCTCGCGGCATCAAATTGACCGATCATGACGGTAATTTCACATTTAATCATTAAACTGAACTCTCAAATATCTGTATATAGTCTACTGCCTGATTTCTGCCCCTTTATTTATGTAGGATATCTATTCTTCTTAGCTTTGCAGCTACCTTGTATGATGTTTTGAAATCGAATCACAGATGTTTAATATTTCTTGACAGACTCACGAGTTTTTTGTTGACATGACATGTGAAGGATGTTCTGGTGCAGTCTCTCGAGTCCTTAAAAAACTGGGTAGGTTTTTAAAAAGTTTGGAATCCCCTCTTAAGACCTTGGAACTTAATTCTGTATGTTAACTTCTTCATATTAGTTAAACCTTTCAGACTATTGTACATAAACGTCTTTTAATTTTAACTATTTAATTTAACATTATTATTATATTTTCATACATGCATTCTAGGAAAAGGACATTAGTGCAGTTTTAACCAGTGTGCTTTACAATGTATTGCTCAACAGATGTCAAATTTGACATTGATCTCCCCAACAAGAAGGTCTTCATTGAGTCGGACAAAGACACTGATGTTCTTCTGGAAACACTGAAAAAGACCGGGAAAACAGCTACCTACATTGGTCCAAAATGAAAAATTATATATGAAGGTGAGCAAAGTACAGATGCTTTTTCAGAATTAAATGAATACTTAATCATTAAGTATTATTGATCCCACAGACAAAGCATAGAAAGGTCAGTGTCCAGGGGCCGGATGCACCAGTTATATGTACCTTACAACTTAGATTAGTTGTGGCGTAAATGGGCACTAAGTCACAATTTACGCACTACTAAATATTTGAGCATTGCACTATAAAATTTAGGTAGGACGTAACCCTATGTATAAACTAAATACTTACGGAAGCCTCCGACCAGGACTAACAGATGGAATAAAAAAGCAGACTCACTTAATGCCATCATTGAGCTCATGTTTTGGTTGAGAGGCTTCAATCCTTTCGACATATATGATTATTTTGGCATTTACGGGAGAAAACATTATGTCAAAAAACTTAATTCTTCAGCTTGATTGAACCAATCTGATGGTGCATTTTCCCGTGTACTCTGCCCAGTGTCAAGTTTCAACATACAAAATATATAAAATATTAAAATGAATAAATTTCTATTTTTCCAGCCTGTTCTATTAGTTTTTATTAATTATCCCTTATTTTTTTTTAGATACCATTATTGAATATTGTTATTTACATATGTAATAAATATTTAATTAATGTTATATTTAGCCTATCGCATTTCAATGGGGATATCATTTATTAGAGCTGACAGTTACGCGAGCAAACAAGGTTTGAACATCAACCGTAACATGATCAAACCGAATTTCACAGCTTTTTAACAGTTCTGTGTACAAATTTGAAGGCTGCTTATTGGATCAATAAAGGTAAATGTTATATAACCTACTAGTTAAGTCTTGACTCAAGCACAGGTGGTTCAAATTAAGCACTGACTTGCATAGTTACAAACTAACTAATAGTTACTAAGCCCTTAGTTTTAACTAAACGTCTCCACTTAAGTGAGACCTTACACACAGCTGGTGCAACTCTACCCTGGTAACACTTTAGCTTACTAAACCTTTAAAGGCATAGTTCACCCAAAAATTGACATTTGCTGATAATTTACTCACCCTCAGGCAATTCAAGATGTATATGACTTAATTTTTTCATCAGAAAAGGATTTAAGATTTTTAGGAAAGCATCCCAGGTTTTTAGCTTCATCCAATGCAAGTGAATGGACACCAATTTCTGATGGTCCAAAAAGCACACTAGTCAGCATCAAAGTAATCCACACGACTCCCGCCGATCAAGTAATGTCTTCTGAAGTAAATCGCTAAGTTTGTGTGAAAAACGAATCGCTATTTAAAACTTTATTAACTTTAAAAAAAAATAGATTCCTGTAAACACTGAATGCCTCACGTCGCTGTCGTGTGACGTCATCACGTTGGTGTGTTCATGCAATAATTTAGAAGTTCCGATCTGTTTTCACGTTACACGAGAGTTCTGTCAATTCAAACAGCTACAGAGAGCTGGCAGAAGCACCTATTTAAAGTTAAAACATTTTACTTAGTAAATAGTTTTTCACACAAACATTGATTTACTTCAGAAGACATTACTTGATCATTTGGAGTGGTGTGGATTACTTTGATGCTGCCTAAATATGCTTCTTGGACCGTCAAAAATTGGTGTCCATTCACTTGTATTGGATGAAGCTTAAAACCTGAGATACTTTCCTAAAAATCTTAAATCCTCATCTGATGAAGAAAGAAGGTCATATAAATCGTGGATGGCCTGAGGGTGAGTAAATTATCAGCAAATTTGAATTTGTGGGTGAACTGTTCCTTTAAGTTACTAAAGATTAGTAATGTGTCACAGTGTTTGACATGTGAGTTACTTCATATTCACGTCATTGAAAAAACGTTTTCTGTCTTATGATCAAACAGGATTTACTAGTCAGTCCAAAGTTTCTTTACAGTGTAATGTAAGGTTTTATTATCCATTTCCATCCTCTGTTTATTTTACACAAATCAGTGCTGAGTCTGACTCTGCTTTAAAAAATATTTTAGAGCTATTCAGTTTATAGTCTGAAAACCCAGAATTCGCCATGGGTTCCCTCTGGATTTTCCTATGGGTTTTTATAAAGGGGTTTTTGAACTTATGAATATGTTTTTGAACTTGTGTTTTTTTTCTACAACATATAGTATATTAAACATTTTCATTCACATTCCTCAAATGTGAATTTTGAAGCCATATTGGATTACTTACTTTCTTTAAACACACGGCAGCTTCAAAATGGTATGACTGTGTGTCATTTATGTTGTAGAACAAAACGTCCACGTATCGTCAGTAAATGTTTACCACAGACATTATTTAAAGGTGCACTCAGTAATTTTGTCTTCTCATTTGAAAAGTTTAACTCCTAAATACATAAATTATCATTTTGCTATACAAGTAGGAAATGATGACCTCTCACATTAAAATGAAGACTCCAGTCATATCAGTAACCTTATAAAAGCTGTTTTATTCTACATGGGGAGGGTCCACACATGGGTGCTGCCATGTTAGAAATCACATGACCAGCCAAATACTACTTACTTAATCTCAATAACTGTCCTGTTATTTGACACCTTTACTCATTGATTAAAGTAATCATGGCTGACTGTGAATGCTAAATTTCTACAATGGCATCTGAAACTGAAACCATCCATCCATTGTCAACCGCTTATCTTGTGTACAGGGTCGCCGGGAAACTGAAACAATTGATTTTAAATGATGTTGCATCCAAGCCACGCTCAGTGTCCAAGATGACACAAAGACAAAAGTTACTGAGTGCATCTTTAGCTCATAAATTCAAAAAAACCCATAGGAAAATCCTGAGGGAACCCATGGCAAATTAGACTTCCGGTTTACCTACAATTTGACATCATGGCTGAACAGCTCTATACCCTAATATGCCTGTATATAGATCTTGTCATCATAGCCTGCCTTATGTATGTAAATGCAGGGTCTGAGAAGATTGTACAAAGTAGTGTATGGGTTGTGGTTTATATTTGTAGTCTGCGCTTTTGCATCAGTTTTTAGTTCTTGTGAATACAAGTTCTATCCTCTACTTTTCAGGAAGAGAAGCTCTAGTGCAGGTGTTTTTAAACTGGGGTCCGGGGACCCCCAGGGCTCCGCAGAGGGGTGTTAGGGGGTTCGTGGAGTAATTCAGAGAGAAAAAAAAGTCTACATATTTGAAATGATTAGAAAAGCATGAGATAATAGCAATAATTTTATTCTATTGACAGCCATTATTTTAAACCGTAAGAAATAAATATAAACCTGCATATAATTTAATATATTATGAACAAACATTTATTATTTGTAAGAAATGTACTTCAGCAATCTCATTAAAGCTGCTTTGAAACAATATTTTTTTGTGGAAAAAAAACAAAACTACATAAATACATTTGAATTTAATTGAAAATAATTATCTTCGGGTTTATGCATCTTACATTACTACATATAATAGACACACTGTCAGCTTAATAAAAAGTAAAGGTGTATAATTATAGTATAATTTAATTGAAAAATGTTTCATTAATTCTTTAAAGCCAATTTATTTTGCAAACAAGATGTCTTAATAATGTCACATTTACTATTTTTCTCAAACAGAGGGTCCTTCTTGAGGGGATCGTCATATTTGGGGGTCCTTAGCATCAAAAAGTTTGAAAACCCCTGCTCTACTGAATAAATGGCAACATTTATACTATCAAAAAGTATCTGTCGAGTGTAAACTATTTTGAGACTTCTTTTAATAAGCCTGAATTGTGCTGGGACTATGAAGTGGAACTACCCCATTGGACTGTACATGACACATCAGATAAATTACTTCATATATCTGGGACCACTGAAAGAGCTGAGCATCATGAAGAGAATGTACTAGGCTGATATTTTTGGCAATATAAATATGCTGAAATTTGCCTGTTACTTTGTACTTGTTGTCTTGACACAAACACTAAACACACACACACACACACACACACACACACACACACACACACACACACACACACACACACACTGCAACTCGATCTAATTGTGATTGTTTAAGTGCCCTGATGTCAAAATAAAGATTCCTGTATTTACTCAGCTTGCCTGCTAATTTATGGTCTTAATACATAGAACATCCAGTTTAACATATTCTGTTAAGATACTTTGTCTAGAGAAGCTTGGATTAGATGCTTTGTGGCGAATTAAATCGTACAACTCCACTTTATTATACTATTTACATACCTTGGGTCTATTTAAGTAATATACCTATTGGTTATGTTAAATCACATGTGTTTATCATTAGACGTGTTCATAAAAAAGGACAGCAACTGATATTTTTACTACAGTATTACACCATTGGGGGGCAATATTACCCTTTCAATGAAAGGAAGCAATTTTTTCCAAGCAGTATTTTTTATGACAAAAACCTCAATCTTGATACATCCCATTTCAAATAATTAAGCTTGTGTTTTAAGGACATGGTCATAAGAAGATGCAACCTAAGAAACCATAAAAAGGTCCTGTATACTTGCTTGCGTAGGTCCACCAGAAAACTACTCTACAGAAGTGCAAGTGTCACAAACACGAGAGCAATGGAGAAGAGCAAAAAAGCTATTTTAAAAATGCAACTTAGCAGACTCATCACATTGGTATCTAGTTCTGAAACTCAAAATGTATTTCAAGGAGCAGCTCAGGGGACAAAGTTTCAAAATAATACAAGACTCAACTTTTCATTGAGTTTGTCCTGTACCAGACTTTGGAACTGGATGTAGGCAGATTCCAATGCATGCATTTGACATATTTATGTAAAGTATTATGATTTCCCAGTTGTGCCGAACACAGACACCCTCAAAATGTGTTGCCTATTGTTCTCATCGATATGAAACAGGTTCTTACCTGAAAAGAACATGTCACAGTGCATCAATGTCTTGTTTTGAGCTGGTCTAATTGCTAAGGGAGTAGCCTATAAAAGCACAGAGGAGATGTTAACACGCAATGCAGTTGTATATACTGTAACTGTAAGCTTATGATGTTAGCAACATTGTCACCACCACTAGCAGTTTTAAAGTCACTCAACTCTCTATTGAACCCAAAAGTTAAACTGTCTTGTGTGGTTTCTTTCAAAACTTGTTGGGTTTTAAGTGTTGAAAATTGAGAAACACACTACTGTGTAGCAACACAATTGATCCTTTGTTGTCTGGAATGACTAGTTTGAAAAGAGAAAATGTAAGGAATGCTTGGCCATCCGGGCTTTGTGTAGTGACTGGATAAGCCCTCATAAATGCAACAAGTAGTAAAAGGGACCCTCACTGGTTACCCCTGGTAGGCAAGGAAATCCACTACAACAAGAACTCTATGGACACAAGTATGCATCACTAACTTAATGCTGAACAGAGAGCCGGTCGTAACTTTTCTTTTTCTTTGCATGACAAACGAACTCTCACCACACAAATCTATAGTACATGGTTAATTCTTGATTTATATCTGGAACTTTGCCTCAAGCCCATTAGAATTAATGAGTCCCTAAATGTGAATGATGGGTTTTGTCAATGAGACATTGCAGATTACCACAAGTTCAGGTCAACTGAAAGCTTTAGTTACTTTGATCACAGTTTTTGGTGCTGTATTTTTGCTTTATTAAGAACTATAGAGTTACTACCTACACAGCTCAGATAGCCTTATTGTAGAGGTGTTGACATTTCTTTGGAAATGGTTAACTTTTAAAGTCACTTTTCGACTATCGGGTCGAATGGTTCCAGAGGCATATCCACTTGCAGTAGCGGTTCTAGCTTGGATGGTGCCCTGGGCGAAACCCACTTCAACGCGCCCCCAAAGTTGTTTACTGGGGGGGAGCCACCCCTAAAGTTGTTTACTGGGGGGGAGCCCCGCCCCTAAAGTTGTTTACTGGGGGGGAGCCCCCCCCATTTGGCAAATTGACAATAGTGAGTCGCCACACATACTGTACTAAAGCCATTCCACCACCATGGTTGGGCATGTTTATGTGGTCTCTTTGTTCTCAAAAGCTTTGGCAGAGAAATCACCAGACACAATAGGTATCATACATACTCTCTGGTACATGACTTCATACACACACCCTCAGAGTTTACTGTACATATGTGTAAAGCAGTTCAATGGAAAGGAAGAGGTGAAAACCAGCTTGACAATGTAAATAATAGTTTAATGATAAACTAAGACACGCGCGCACACGACGGACATGTTCGTAAACAATCTCTCTCTCTTCGCACCACCGACTGCCATCGGCCTTTATCCCTCTCAGAGGCTTAATTAGCCTGATTAGGGACCGGGTGTGTATAATCACAACCCGGCCTCGCCCTCCGCCCTGCCACAATATGTTTTTTGTTTGTTTTTACAAAATTATGTAAAGGCAGAAGTCAAAATCATTGGGTGGTAATCAACAGCATGCCACAGCAGTCCATAGACATTAAGTTGTAATTATGATGCTACATTTTATGACTTATTTGTAGGAAATGGAATGAAGTCTCATGTTACAGAATAATTAGATTATATAAATTTGACTTTCATAATTAATTTAAATAGCAAAGAACAGAGATTAATGCTCGATTTTATCAGTGATAAGGCTATTCCTAATGCCTGGCTTTCCTCAACTGCAGGATGACAAGGTTCATTTAAATTTGATTCATAGTGAACATTTTACTCATTTTTGATGACCATGAGTCTGTTTTCATTGTCATCTACAATGCACCATATTTGGTAAAACAGGACACCTGTTTAGACTGTTTAAAGCTAAACAATGCTCAAGTAAGCACATTAAACAAATATTATGAGTATGGTGGTAAGTGCATTGCATATGGATGTCGAGTAAATATTTGAGAGAAAATACTGCTTGACCGTTTACTTCTCACACCATGTTGTCACTAAAGTAACTGAACTGCTAACCCTAATCCAGTCTGAGCCTCATATACCAATTGATACATACTTTAAATGGCAAGATCTGGAGAAAATGAACAGTTACATTTACAGTCTGTTTGACTTCCAGGAGTCAGGATGCACAGGTTTCTGAGGTTCAAGTCATTGTATCAAGAATTTTGTTTGAGATTACTTGAAATGAAACATAACTGTAGGCTCATACTCCACTTAGTTTGTTCTGTGAAAAGTCATTACACATTTTCGCCTTTTTTTTTTTTTGTCTGAAGATCCTTTCAAAGAATACTTCAAGGATCATCTCGTAGCATTAATAAACAAAAAATAACATTTGAGACTGGGAATCTTTCAACTAAACCTAACCCTCATTCAAACTAATGAATTAGTATAAATTATACACTAAATTTGAGCCAACTCTTTCCCAATCCAATCTGATCCCAAATCCTGAGCAGTATCCTCAGCAATACTGAGCAGTCCAATCCCTCGTATCCTTCCCTTTTGTAAATCTCATTCCAGTTTCAATCTCTATTGGCTCTTCCTCTTAAATTCTGATCTCAATTTCCTAATCACTCATTTTGTCTAATCCCAAGAGAGATTCTGAGCCTCATTTTGGGATTCCTGGTTAGTCTTGCACAATAGATCATTGTAATCAATTTTAATACAGAGCTTCTCTATGATTTTCTTTGTCAGTACAACCCTAAAAGTCATAAATAAGAAGATTAAGAGTTACAAATGCAAGTCACCAATCAACTAGATGAGGCATCCAAAAGATAGTCTGCTCTAAAATTATTTAACCTATTACCTGAAGCATTTGAATATATATTTATTTTTCTCCCTTTCATGATTAATGACAATTTCTATTTGATTGTGTAAAACAGAACACTACATCAAATAACTAAAGCTGTATTGTGAGGAAGGTCTGCTAATTAGAGCCAGAGAGATAGAAGATAAAAGATGTTTAACTGTGCAAAGCCCATGAATCAATAGTATCATGTTCAGACACAGTCACTAAGTGGCAGGCTCAAACAGGGCTCTCCCTGTTCACATTAACTCCTCCACAAGTGAACTGCCAACACAAGATCAAATTAGGACTCAACATCCACCCTGTAAACTGAGCAAGAGTACAAGTACGATCTTGGCAAAACTCAACGTAAAACCACGGCTGCTCTGGCAAAACTGTAAAATGTTTGAACTGTCAAGCAGAACTACTGAAAATAATTTCTTCTTAATTTTTCAAAATATTGAGCCTGCAAAGCATTATTGTAGAATTAAATGCCATACAGGTAGACACAAATGTAATCTTCCTAGCTAAAACACAAACAAAAAAAACACAACCAAAGCACAGAACACCCTGTGTCTGATTAGAGTAATGCAAAGTTCTCCTACTCAGCAAATTTCAAAAGCATTCTTAACACAAAATGCACTACAAATGGCTGGTATAAAACATTTAGCTTTAAACAAGTATAAAACCAAATCTTCCAATGGAACAAGACAAATTACACCTGATAAGTTTTATGAAAACTCAGATTTACACATACCAAAAAACTGAAATTTTATAATAAGCTGAAAAAGTAATTTTGAGCCGTTTTAAATTAAATATGTTGCATTTTCTGCAAAGCATGCTTTTTCTAATGAAAGACCAATTACTTACATTTATTCATTTGACGGCTGCCAATTACAGTTGATATTAGGTAAACATTTTATTACTTATATGTACTCCCTAGTTTCAAAACCATGACCGTGAAATAGTTAGTACCATGCTCTAGTTTAGCTACAGAAACAGTTGCAATAACACATGTGAAATAAGAGTTTAAGATTAGATTTAAGGTTATTTATTGCTTAAAATAAGACCAGTTTGGAAAATAAAATAAAAAAGGTTTGGAATAAGATATTCAAGATACATTCTCTTGAGTCTTAAAACAAAATGTAGCTTCTTAACTGATTTTATTTAGTTTTTAAAAATGTTTAAGATATTTTTATTGGAACAGAAAAGCAAAGAACCTGATGTATTGATGTGCATAGGGTGAAAATTACACTATTACCCTCATCCATACAGTAAATTAGTAAATTAGAAAAGGTTTGCAGTCATTGCTTATGCGCTAAATTAACTGTTAAAAAAAGCTTTACAGATGGGGCCAAAACCGAAGCTAATTATGAAGACTATGGGGGTTGATTAAATGTTGCATTAATTTCTTTGTTTAAATTTAATTTAGTGGGAAGACTCTATGGATTATTCATTCAATACAGATTTCACGAGAAAGCTGCTGATGTGGCAACATAAGGAAATTTTTATGAGATCATATTTCCACTTTTAATATTCTTGTTATCAGCAGTGTCAAATGTTTCAAATGTGCACTGTATTCAAAGGGCCATTGTGGGAATTATTTAGAAATAATTGGCCTTCAGGATTGTCAAGATAAAAAATTAACAGTATAAAAATGTAGTTACATTTAGATTAATAAAATGGTGCACACATTAGGGGAGAGAATGAAAAAGGGAAAGACTGAGAAAGTGGACGTTAGGAGCAATGAAAAGAAAAGTTTTGCAGTCCTTCTTTTCAGCCTTAAAGTTTTCAGGTTAAAGTTAAAGATTTAGGTCATTACAGTTCTCTATTTTAAATATGTCTTTACAAACTGTCATGGAAATGGCTATTTTGTCATTGATCCACAGTCTTATCCAACACACTCTCATGGCGAAATCGTTAGGATTCCTACAACTTCTCTACATTTGGCTAATTTGTATGATATCATGCGACTGCACTCGTTTGAATCCCTATGACTTTCACTACAGCCAATGACATCACTGGACATCGTTTCCATCTAATACACAACAGTTGCTTGATTCTGTTTCAGCTTGACAGCTTCCTACTCATGGCGAAATCGTCATGATTTGTACGACTTTTCTAAATTTGGCTAATTCGTATGATATCATGCGACTGCACTCGTTTGAATCCCTACCAATTTCACTACAGCTAATGATGTCACTGGACATCGTTTCCATCTAATACACAGCAATTACTTGCTTTTGTCACACACAACAGCTTCCTATCATGTTTACAAACTCTACTGATTGGTGAAGTTTACAGTGGTGGCCACAATTATTGGCACCCATGGAAATTTTTATAAATAAAATATATCTGAAGTATATTCGCATTCATATTTAAATTTTTTTTAGAGCACCTGGGTGACAAGGAACATGAAATTGTTCAGCCATGGCATCCTGTTTCACAGGGGTATAAATATGAGGTAAGACACAGGCCAAATTCCCTTAATCATCAATCACAGTGGGTTAGACGAAAGAATATAGTTCTGATGTGCGGCATAAGGTTGTTGAGCTTCACAAAATGGGAAGTGGCTATTAAAAAAATAGCCAAAGCATTGAAAATGCCCATTTCCACAATCAGGGCAATAAGTAATATGTTCCAATCAACTGGAGATCTTAAGAATAGGCCTGGAAAAGGATATGTGTCTATATTGTCTCCACACACTGTGAGGAGGATGGTTCAAGTGGCCAAAGAATCTCCAAGGAACACAGATGGAAAATTGCAGGAATTAGATGGGTCTTGGGGTCTGAAAGTAAAAAACAATACAAAAAATCAGACATCACCTACATCACCACAAGTTGTTTGGGAGGGTTTGAAAAAAAAAAGCCACTGCTCTCATCCAACTACAAAATCAAGTGTCTTCAGTTTGCCAGAAACTACAGGACCTTCAAACGCGACCGGGTTCTATGGTCAGATGAAACAAAAAAAGAGCTTTTTGACAGCAAACACCAGAGATGGGTTTGGCACACACAGAGATAAAGAAGTACCCAATGCCCACGGTTAAATGTGGTTCTTTAGAATTTGAATGGATCTTTAATGTTGTGGGACTGTTTTTTTGCAAGAGGTCCTGGACATCTTGTTCAGATACATGGTATCACAGACTCTATCAAATACCAACAGATAAAAAATGAAAACCTGGCTACCTCTGCCAGAAAGCTTACAATGGGCCATGATTGGATCTTCCAGCAGGACAATGATCCAAACATCAAAATAAACACAAAAATGGTTCACTGACCACAAAATCAAGGTTCTGCCATGGCCATCCCAGTCCACTGACCTGAACCCCATAGAAAATTTGTGGGGTGAACTGAAAAGGAGCATCCACCAACACGGACCTCTGAATTTGAAGGATCTGAAAAAGTTCTGTATGGAGGAATGGTCTCAGATCCCTTACCAGGTGTTCTCCAACCTCATTAGGCATTATAAGAGAAGACTCAGAGCTGTTATCTTGGCAAAGAGAGGTTGCAAAAAGTATTGAATAAAAGGGTGCCAATAATTATGTCCAATGCATTTTGGAGAAAAACATTTATTTAATAATGAGATATTTCCGCTGTTTCAATTGTTTTACTTCAGTTAAATGTTAGATATTATGTTTGTTTTGAATGAAAGATCAAAAGGATAAACTATGCAGTTTTTTTTTTTTCAGCCTTCTTTGCTCATATTTACCAAGCATGCCAATATTTCTGGCCACAACTGTAGATAAGGGGTTTGGGTTAGGGCAAAATATGAATAAGTATGTCCTTAACGCCTCAGAACTTATGCTTGTTTCTGCATTAGACATCCAGGAATTTGCATGTGATGAAGTCGTACGAGTTTATGCAAACCACATGGTGCTAGACCATACGAAACTCGTAAATTATGTACGACTTTTCATGAAATCGGGCTGATTTTTAAAAGGTTGACAATGAACAATACTGTTATTATTATACTTAAAAGTAAAGGTAAAGCTCTCCATTTGCTTGCCACATTCTGTTTTATCAGGCAAAAGAGCAGCCAGATCAATTTCTAGGCAGCAACTAGTCTTTGATGTACACGTCACCTGGTCACACTTACAACCCATCCCAGCCACTTCATCATCACACTGCACTGCTGCATTCTGATCCACTTAGCAACTCCAGAAGTAGAGAACACATGAGTAGAGAATTGAGAACGAATCATGACATGCTCACTATTCTGTCCATTTGCTCCATCTGTCAGCTAATCATTATTGTCTTCTTGGATCGATGCCCAGATGTTTTCTCTCCGCCTCTATCTGTCCAAGTCATCTGTGTAGAAATGGAAATAAGAGATGCAGAAGAAGAGACATTTTATTTTCTCTAGTGTTCCTATCTGTTTTTTCACCCATGCAGAGTTCTCACCATAACAGTTTTCTTAATACTGCAGCATTTCTTTACTGTTGGATAAAATGGCCGAAGATTACATCTAATCCTGGACTGAAAAGGATTTGCACTATCACTGACAGTGCTATTAGGTCCATGCTTTATTCTCCACCTAGCAAGCCTCACACAGTTTCTGGAGATTAAGACAAAGCTTTGACTATATAGAGCTGTTCAGTTTGTAGTCCTAAAATCTGAAAGATATTTAACATTTCTGAGCCATGGGTTCCCTCTGGAATTTAGAATGGATTTTAGATTTTCTTTTCTTCTAAAAAGAAAATCTCTTGGTGTCATAGTTGTGTCAATATTTAGTGTGACATTGAGTGTTTACATGCACGTTCTTACAGCAATTATTCTTTATAAGTTGACAACATGTGTGGTCATGTTAACACATTAAATGACTTTCCTTTATTGTTGTAAGGTCATAAAATCACTTAAGATTAAATTGATCGATACGGATAGATTTTTGCCCAGCACCCCGATTTTGCATTGCATGTAAACACCTTTACCAGGGTTCTTCCTAGCTTATCCGATGTACGCAATTGTTGTGCACATGCCTCTGCGTGGTTTGACATCAATAGCATAGAATAACTTGTAAATTTAAAATCTTGTGTAAATGTAGTTTTCTTTCTTTGTCAGATTTTTTTTAAATAAACTGATTTTTGGGAGTTATCTGCATATTGGTGTGCATGTAAACAGGCTCACTGTTGTGAAATCAAGCCCCTCTACTGAATTACTGACAAACAAAATCCCCCATCAGACATTTTTGCATCAATTTATATGTGATCTCCTTTCCCTTTAGAGTTAGCGATAGTGCATTACATAAACAACATCGGAAATACAGGTTCTGGTCCTGTGGGAACCAGGAATTAATTGTGTTTACATATACAATGGTGAGTGCAATTTAGAGGTTGCATTTTGGCTCTAAAATCACGTTTTAACTCCACTAATGGTTAAGTTTAAGGTTGGGGTTAGAGGGTAGAGTTATGCATTCTTGATGACTGTATTACATTATTTACAACTTAAAATACAAGCCGCTTTTTGTGCCACTATGTGGATATTTTACTGGGAAACTGTAGCTCACAGGTTGCCATATATTTAACAACCCTTTCAAAAATCGAGAGTTGATGTCAAATTTGCCACTGATTATTTTTTCACAATTTCGGTAAACACAGGCCTATTTCAGCTGCAGAACTTTCAACCTACTGTTGCTGAATTCTCAGTATGGTTAGTCTAAACCATTGTAGGTCTTATACAGCAGCTTGTTAGCAACTTACATTTTAAAAGCACACAATGGTTTCAAAATTCATATAATGGGCAGGACTGTAATTTATGCTGTAGAGCAAAATGGGAAAGTCTTTTCAAATAATGTTAACCACAGACCTTATTTTACAATTAAGTGTGGTCACACATACCTTCGCATAGCAAAATTCTGTGGGCAAAATACTGTCATCTCAATGGGAATCCACGCAATGTACCTTCGAGTTCAAGTTTGGTGAACTTTGACATGCGACTTCACTGTGTTGACCAATGGGAAGTTGCTTCAATTGGCAGTGACCTCTATGTGGGTGGTGCTTCATACACAGTCACACTAAAAATTCACAATAGACAAGCATTACATTTTAGCAGTGAGTTTATTTTCAACTTAAGTCTTACAAAATATAAAGTGCAGCATTAAAAAGAGGCTGTTTGACAACTATATTTTTGCTGGTTTCACACATGCTCAATATCCACCCATGCCATCTTTGTCATGTTTAATCTGTTGTTTCCTGTTTTTTGTTTCTTTTATTTCGAGAATCTAGTTTCCCTTGTCATGTGATTTCATGTTTCCCCTCCATGTTCATGTGTGTTGTTTTCAGTGGTTTATTGTTTCATTATGTTGTTATCAGTTCTAGTTATTTCATTGGTTCATGGTCATTGTCTTGTTATCTTGTTTATTAGTTCAGTCTTATGATTTGGTTATCTTGTTCATGTGTTCTCCCAAGTCCATGTATTTATACCCTCATGTTTGCCATTTGTCCTTTGTCACGTATTGTTAATGTAACACTGTTTCGTTCACGCCATAGTTAAGTCAAGTTTGTTCATTATTCATGTTAATGTTTTGTTTAGTTCACGTTTTATATTAGGGTTACTTGTTATCACGTTTGGGAAAAATAAACTGCACTTGGGTTCTACACTTCATGACATCGTCTTTGTCCTTGCCATTAACATTTAAATTGTTAACTTTTTTTTTTTTGTATGATAAATTGTTTCTCATTTGAAAGTCACTTTGGATAAAAGCATCTGCTATATGATCAATTCTAAATGTAATCTATTTTCTTTTGACAGTTCAGCTAGATTCAATCTAGATCTGGCCTCAGTGGCTGCAGTATGAAATAATGCAAATTATGTTACAAAAATAGTATTTTCATTTTGTGGCTGTAGTTCGCACAGTGGTCCAACTGGCAAAGATGAGGGATCTATCACCAAATTACAGACCAGTTCTGAGACAATGAGATGGTTTAGTGTGAAAAAATACATTCGCTTTGTGTGGGCTTTTGAGTTGACGTAATAAAAAATGAATGGTTTCTCATCTTTATGCCATCACGTAAACACATTCTGTCATTGTTTTTGTCAGTTATTGCGAAAAGAACCCAAGTTCAGATCAGTGTGACTCTGAAAATGTATTTATAAAATCTGAAAATACAGAAGTCAGTAAACGACAGGCAGAGTAGGACCCAGGAAACCACACTAGGCAAGATTCATAAAGGGAATATAAATGGAAGAAAATCAGGTGGGTAACACAAGGGACAGGTGAGGCAAATCAACTAATAATCAGATGGGGAGCACATGGGGACAACAACACACAAGATCAAACAAAGTCTAAAATATCGATGACAGGATCTCATCAATAAAAGTAAACCTAACCAAATATTAGTGTCTGTATCCTGAAAGTTTTTACAGTTGTGAAGCTTATAAAGTTACATTACATCACAACTACACACTCAAATCTAACAGTTTGAATTATATTTCAGATTGATCAGAATATTGCAACCAAAACAATTTATTAAAAGGCAGATAATCATTACAGTATATGATTTTTGCGCACTTATATGTGTACTGTAAACTAATATGCAATGATGTATTCCCATCTGGTGTTGATATTATTTGCTGGTGCTGGACTTATTGCGGCCTAAATTTACATAAAGTCTAAACAGGAACTAGGATGAAAAGGGGCCTTGTTCCCTGAAGGATGTGAATCTTTAAAGAACCTGTGGAACTTTATTGAGGAAATGGTGGTTAATATCCCACCGTCTGGTGCGTAAATCCGAATCTAGCTATTTTCAGTCTGGTCCCGAGAGAGGTATTTCCTATAAACTAGCCAAAGAGGGGCTCTTTCAAAATAAATCAAGGGCCAGTATTTGCATTGCAATATTTTTTGACTAATTTCAAAACAAATATTATTTGACAGTCAAATATAGTTATGTAACGATTTTTAATGACATTTCATAAATTGTGAAGATCCAAAAGAAACATTTTCAGCAGAACAACAGCATATAACCAGCAATGGTTATCAAATGGTTTCAATTCAAGACCCAGATTTAGCAACGGACATCCAAAGGCAACCGTTTATCACAACTGTTTATTGTACAAAATATTTTAAAAATCTAACATTACATTTTATTGATACTCCTATGAACTGTAAATGCACATGCCTTACAATATGCAAAAATATTCAAATGACAGCCTTGATGTCATGATGAAGGCTACATATAATTTACTGCTTAAAACACATTGTGGTCAGCACAACCCATGTTTATCCTCGGTGCAACTGAACCTGTATTTAATGTGGTGTCCCTGTTGTTCATGACCCAGCAGACCTACCAGAACCACTGACCTACAGGTCAGAAGCATTTGTTTCCTTCTTGCATATGATAATATATAAAATCAAAAGTAATTGCATAAAATATGACATCTTTGAATGTAATTCGATAGCAAATTCCAGGGAGTCTGTGACCGTTGTAGAACTTGTTAGCTCCCACAAACAGCGCCACGTCCGCAGTACATAGAATAACTACTACCCCCCCCCTTCATGGCCTGCTTTGAGTGTCTGCAGAGGCCAGAATGGAAAATGCCACGTTGCAGAGAAGCTATTTTTTTCCAGCGTTGTCTCATCCAGATGTTTCTCTCCTTACTGCTCTGTGCACTTAAGAAGTACAGACATTAGCAATCTATAGCAGAGCAAACCTTTTTGACTGTGAATTTGAAGCAGATGTCTCGGGGGGTGGAATTGAATTGGTTTAGTCTGGTGGTCAGGAGTACACAAAACTTAGAGACAGTACAGTGGGAAGGGTCCCTGGAATTTCAGACTTTTCAGATATTTTTTTTTTTTCAAACAGGTTTCAACCATTTGACACTCAAAAATATCTGTGCGGCACATCTGAAAAACATTCAACATTGTGAGCCCACCATTATAGAGCTCGACACCTTTATCAGATCATAAAGGCTCCTTTGGATAATGAATGAGTTTAGTCAAAAGTGAATCACATGGGAATTCCATTTTATTTTATGTGTGATATCTAGAGTTCCACACATCACTGCTACTGTCAAAATATATTAACTGAGCACCAGAAAAGTGAAAGACCAAAACTTTTCGCATATGGATATTCTGTGATTTCTTCATTTTTTATTTGTTTGTATCGTTTGGAAAAGAAACAAATCACAAATTTATTTGGGTCGCTAATATTTGTTGAACAGGAATTCATGGCAATGGTGCATCAGAATTTTCCCATCACAAACAACATGTAATTTTGTTGCATTTTTACCATTAAACAGGAAATTTGTTCAATTTAAACTGTTTTTGATACCAATAATTCCTAATTTATTCATAAAAATTTTAGTGGTTTATTAGTGTTTTTCAAATTGTATTGGTCTATTAAAATGTTTGATACACTTTTTGAATTTTGAACAAGAGTATATATATATATATATATATATATATATATATATATATATATATATATATATATATATATAAAACATTAAAATGTGTTTGTGATGTTATTCAGTTTGAGGCATCCTGTTGCTCGTGCTCTGTCTTGGCCTTTCTGTACTTCAATACAACTGACCTACATGATCCAACATGAAACTTAATTCAATAATACTTAGCTGGAAGGGCGAGTCTTGTCAATGCCTGGATCAGACATAAATATCACAATTATGAATTAGCCTATTATGCTGGCCTATGTTTGCTCAAAGTGGAGTTCAGGCAACTAAAATGATTCTGTCTTGTTAAAGAAATATTTTTTACAAATAGTGAGAAAAGCAGTTAATCTTCCTAAGGGAATATTTCAGATTCAATACAAGATAAACTCAAATGACAGCATTTGTGGCATAATGTTGAATGTTGGATTGTTTTTAGGCAGAAATGTGAAGCTTATAATTTTATAAAAGCACTTACATTAATTATTCTGTTAAAATTAATAGATTAATTGAGCTGTAAAGCTCAAAATCAAAATTTTTAGTCATTTTAGGGTTTTAGGATTTGTTGACATTACATTGTGAAAACAAAGTTCACAATTGGCTATAACTTCAGACAGAAAAGTTTAGGAAGTGATTTTATCACACTAAAATGTTAAATGTGTTAACAAGCATATTTTTTATGTCTTATGTCTAATCTTTTGAAACATTTAGTATTTTAATATTTACATATTGACCCCATTCACTTTCATTTTAAGTGACTCACTGGAACCCAGATGAATATTTTGTTTTTTTATTTATTTATTTTTAAGAAAAGGACGGGCAAGTCAAAATAAATTTTGTGGTAATCAATATTATACCACACAGATTGTCGATTGAACCGGGAATATTCCTTAAAACCATTTTTTGTAGCAAAGGAATCTTTTACCCTAACCCTAACCCTTACATAAAAACAGAATGTACAGTAAAGTTCAAACATGTACGCAGATAAAACTCTGTGGTGGAGAATATAAAATGTCCACGTGAGTAGAATATACAGAGTTAACTGTGGGACATCCCACCCTGAGTAAGTGAAGGGGGTTGACTGGGCCTGCCCACAGTAAATGTCTTCTGTGTGAACTTGTGTTGCTGTTAGATAGTTTCAGACCTTTTCACCAGCTGACATCTCCGCTGGCTTCTCTGTGAGACGGACAGAAGGTAAGAGCATTCCTTTGCCTCCTCTTCACACACCTATAGGTGTGTCTATAAATAGATCTATCAAAATTCATACAATCAAGTGTTGATTTACTAATACTTTAAAAACTAGTGTCAAAACAATTATCACAAATTGTTTGATTTTCCTTTTTTTTGTTCTTTGGGTCATAATTGCATATTAAACTACTTTTAAAATACTTCTGATTTGAAATTACTTTGATGGAAGCATTTAGTATGGATGTTTAAAAGCAGTGATTTATAGAAAAGCACACACTATAACATTTTCTATAGAGCAGGTGTCTATTGTTTCAAGTACATTTTGTGTCGCTAAATGATTTATGAAGAAATCTTCATAAAGTTTAACTACAAGACAAATGTGCTTTCTGTGCTGTTAACTTAAGTTTGAGACTTAAAATTGTACTATGACGCTCAAAGCAGCACAATGTTGAGGTATTGTGTGCCACATATGCAGCAGGAGGGGTGGACAGAGTCAGGGATGGAGGGGGATGGGAGACAGAGAAAGATTTAGACCCCTCCCCTTACAATTACTCCCATCTAAAGGAATGCATGTTTCCATGGCAATTTTTTACCAGCTGTTTGAGACCATATCGAAATGAAGCAGATGTAGCTTCTGTAGACAAACAAGAATGGTGTGAAAACAAACTGACTGTCCACAGCTGCCAAATGAGACAACAGAAAAGTTTTAAAATGAGCATTTTATCAGGAAATTATATTTTAATCTGTTAAACATATTTTAATGCAAGATGCATGGTACTCCTTCATACATTCTGTGTGTTTCCCCTGGGCGCTGAAAAAAAATGGGTGGGTGAAAAAAGGAAATAAGGTTTATTGAAACTTACAAGCATTTTATGTGCCTTTGGGTGAAACAGAAAAGGTTAAATCTGTTTTTTCATCTGTAGCAGATGGAGATTGGTCTACGTGCGAGAGTTCTGTAGGCAAGGGGTTTGTATTCCAAAGGAAAAACAAACAACAAATCAGACTTGTGATTTATGATTCTGCTGTTGAGGCTTATGTTTACAATGCATATGGATTAAAAGTCATAAAAGTCAAATGTAAGTCCAAAACTGTTCAAAGTGAACGCTTCTGTTTTCTAAAATTTAAATGAAGCTGCAGGAAGTTGAGGGGGCAAGAAATCAGGTTAAGAATGTGGATTAGCACCAATCTGGTTTAAACCAATTTTATTTACTTGACGGCTCACTTTAAAGATCAGGTGTGAATTTAAATTACTAAGCGATATTTTCTGGGCCACAGATAAGGTCTTTTCAAGGTTGTACACTTGGGTTAAAATGTATTTCCTTTCCCACGGACAGTTGGCCTGTTCTTCACAATGATAAAAAAAGAGACAGTTCGGGTATTAATAACAGAGAGGTTTGACTTACAAACAGATGTGGGGGATTGGGGGGTTACTTTTAAAGGTCAGATGATTGTTAACTCAGGTTACATGGATCTTTCAGCTCAGTCACTCTCTTTTGACTGTCTTTTGTCTACTTCTGAGGTCCCTGTGCTTGGCATACCTCATCCGTGTCGATAGCAAGCTTTTCAGTAGAGGATTAGTTTTCTTGATGTGGCTACCTAGTCCGCCTTTTTGCACAAGGTTTAGCTTTGTAGTAGCTATTTCTTGATACAGAAAATAAGGTAAGGTTACAAAGAGACAAGTTTTCATTTCCTGTGAAACAAGACCTCATCAGTACCACAAACGTGGCATTTCTAGAGCTGTTGTAGTCAACAGTAGTTTTTTATCAATAGCTTAATGTTTGGAACACAAGTTAAATATATATATATATATACATATGTGAGTGTACTGCTGGCACATACACTGTTTGTTTCAGGGGAGCTTTTAACGAGAATTGGTCTGTTTTTCTGCCTAGCGCAAACTTGCACAGATGCACAGTAATGGACAGGTGGCTTGTGCAGGGGTATACCTCCCATGCCAAGTGGCTTCCTGCTCCATAAATCAAGCATGTCCACCATGCCAAATTTTAGATCCCAGAGCTGGGCATTGCCGATGATAATTTATTTGTATTTAACAAGCTAAAATGACTTTGGACAACATTTCACCCCCTTAAAGCAGGGAAAAAGCATGTTTGTTTGCAAAACGAACAAAAAAAGATTTTGCATCTCAAATGTGCATACTGTATTCCAACTGATTTGTTTTTCTACTCATTGAACCACTTGCAACATCACTCTGGAGAGCAGAAAGTATTCCACCAGCCTGCAGAGCTTCTGGAAAATAATCTTTGAAAAAAACGTAGTACTAAGCCTCTGTTTTTCTCCAAGTGTACGCCCTTCAACCTGCTTACCTAACTAAACTCTAAATTAAATACTGGGCAAAAAAGGCATCCTTTATGCCGCAGACTTTTCCTCGGTTTGGGCATGTTTGATTTTGAACACGATCTTCCAAATAAAATAAGTTGTTTTTCTCTAAAGTGACTCCACCAAAGTAATGGACGTTTACCTCATCTTAAAAAGTGACTAATGTAAATATGCCAAAATGTCTCCTGAAAGGAACAGAGTGATATATACAAATTAAATACAGGAGATGATGTTGGGTCATTTCCTTCTTCCTATGTCTCACACTGCTCACACCATCAGCCTGTTTTTACAACAAATTTGTAAAAAACAAATTGTGAATGGATAACCTAAATGATTCCTTGCCTGCCACATTTAGAGGCGTCAGCATTTGAAGAGCATGATAGAGTCTCTGTATTTTTCCATGCTTAGGTCTATTAGAGAAGTGAGCAGGTACTTTCTCTACCTTTGCCAATAAAAACAGGATAATTGAAGAGATGACACCCTGGCTTACCACGTTTTCATGTAATTGGATAGCATGAATACAAGTGATCATACCACATATGCCCCCCTACAAGAGTTGCTTATTGAATTGACACCACGATTACTCAAGAATCACACATCAAATCAAATTTAACAGATGATCCATGGATTTCCATGGCATATTTGAAAGTTATCTGAAACTTCAGAGGACAGTCAGGCTGACCTGGCCATATTTTTAACTCTAATGTGCATCATTGTTGCTAAATTCTGGGAACATGTGACTATCAGAAACTTATAAAACTGATATTTTAACATTGACATTGCACTCAACTAAATGCTCTTTTAAACTGCTGAGCTAGAATACACCTCAAACTAATTTCTGCAAAGAATTTAACCAATCTCGGGGGCTAAGAATTCCTCACCCTTGGGCAAAAAGCCAAGGAGATTCTCAGTAGTTGCTGGGCAAATTATTACTGGGTCAGTAGTTTCAAGAAGCCCCTTTAATTCCCATAAGATTTTTACAACTCTGCCAATTATGAATGTGCAGATAGTATGCAGTAATCCCACCCTCTCTCCACTCATGCACAAACATGCCCATCACCGCTTGAGTGGTGGAAATTAAATTAGATTTTATTTACATAAAAAGTCAACCACCAAGAAAACTAGAAGTATGTCATCATGGCTTACATATGAATAAAGACATACAGTATATTCATCACACTCACAACATGAACGAATTTGGTCAATCTTAAGAACATGTGAGTTGGGGTGATGAATCCTCCCTCAATAGCCACATTTTTAGCCATGACAATATTTGGGTAGTTTACATTTGGGAAGTGGAGATATGTAAAATTCTAGACTCTGAAACTATTGCACATAGGATTTGGTTCATTGTTGTATAATTGTTTTATAGCTTCATATTCATGGAATTGTATTAGTACTTTTAAAAATTCCTTTGTAACATCACAGGACCCAGGGGCGCATAAATGCACAGGCTTACACAGGCCCGTGCCGTGCCTACAACTCCCAGTGGAACCCCATTCGCAGCATCCGCCACCATATTCTCCCCTGACGGCATTCATGGGAAGTGCGCAACTGATTGTGTTCATCTGGATACGTTGATATTAACACGGAAACAGTGCACAAGTGAAAGCCGTCCGTGTAGCGCATGTCCATAGAAAAACTGTCTGCACCCTCCCCCGACTGGTATGGGGACCAGCGTAACAGTCCCAGGACCCTGAAGTACCTTTATGCGCTCCTAACAGGACCAGTTCAAATTAGCTGGGAAGGTGTTTAAAAATGGTGAAAACCCATAGTATCTTGTAAATTCGTCACAAAACTGAGATGGAAGACTTAAGTCTTATGAAAACCAATCACACACGCTCCACGAACATGCATTCGGAACCCAGAAGTATAGCTTTCTTCCATATTATACATCAGGCCTTTTAACATTAGTATCATGATTATGTTTACGCTTTGGGAAGAGTAAGGTGTTACACTTTATGGTTAGGTTTAGGGAGTGGTTTTGGGTTTAAATTTACGAAAACACAGTTTTGGATTAACATAATGCAAATGCCACATTGGGAACTAAAAGGACACGAGGGAAGCGTCTTTCATTGGTGGCTGTATAACTGGTACTCTTTCATACGAATTAACTCACCACCTCATATTGTGACAAATTCTCATGATATAGGGTTGTAAAAAAAGCTTTAAAGAAATGGTGAACAGTTACAGGACCTAAGATATACACTTTCCCTGATACATCCACTTAAAATTTTGCCTAAAATCTGGATGCTGATAAAAACGGCAATTGACCCATTATGAGTCATTTTTATCTCGCATATGCTACATTACTATCTCAAATACTAAAAAGATTTTTAAAAAGGCATGCCTTTCATGCTTAGAAATGGCGGGATAGGTTTTGTTTGGAGACAACAGTGTCTGGCTTTCATCTTTAATGTCGTTCAGTGCATCCAAAGTGCAGCAGTTGATACAGATCTTTAGTACAGAGAAAATGGGAGAGAAAAAATGTGTATACTTTCTGATACATAGCCCCTATCACCAAGCAGGAGAATGTAGTTTCTCAAGGGGAACACATCACATCAGACCCTCTTCCAGTGGCTATTTGAGTGAGAGGAAGGCCATTGAGCTAGCAGAACAAAGACCAGCAGAGCTCTTATCTCAATCAGCTTCTGTCTGGAGACACTGACTTCTGTACGTTAGTCAGCCGGCGTTGAGCATACAGAGCAGATCTAAAAAAGCTTAGGTGTTACAATGCTCACTTTTAGTCTATGAAAGATCCCAATGTTGACCAGGTGTGATATTGGTCACAAGACATCAACTGACTTAAATTAAAGGAATATATATGGCATGTTTGTGTGTGATTTTGTTTTCTGCAATCCTCATACTCAAGTAACACATACAAAACATGCATTCTAACATGATCATGTTTGCTCTTATGCTTACATGTAGGTTGTGAGGCTTTGTAAATACATCAGATGTTTTTCTACATACATAATATATTATTTATAGTGTTGTGACTATAGACATGGAAGATGATGTACATTTTGCTTATTTTCCTTAGGCTGAAACTCAAAATGAGGGTTTGGATCTTCTTCCTTATTTGCCTCGCTGGCAAGACTCTGGCTGCTCCAGTAAGTCACTCCATGTAAAAAATTGTGCATTTAGGAGATGCTTTTATCCTAAATGATGTATGTGCATTATCTTTGGAACTGAACCCATCTTTACCATTGCTAGTGCCATGCTCAACCAGTTCTTATATTATACTATATTATATTGATTAACTAAATATAACTAATTATTTGAATAAAGTAAATCAATTTAAAAAGGACAATTGAAAATGACAATTTTAAACTCATAATTTCTCACAATGTTGTTTTATGACTTAACCTTCATTCTATTTTATATTAATATTTTTTGCAGACTGAGGAGGAGCCAGTTGTTGAAGAGGTATGTTATATTTAATTTATATTTAAAAAAGCTAAATCTCTCTATTCTCTTAAAAAGGACTATGCTGCATTTTTGAAGAAGTCTCGTTAAACCAGCCACTGGCCAAAAATAGGAAACTCAAACCCCAAAATGGGACCAGATGTGATTTCACACACGCATGTTCAGTTTCCTGTTAAATTCCCCAGGGGACTGAAATCCACTAAAGATTGTAAATATATCTGAAACGGAGCAATTATTCACAAACAAAACAAAATTTGGTCAAAAAAGCAATACTACTGGTGGGGCTGGGCAGTAATAAGGGTCATTTATACCCATTTGGAGTTTGTTTGAATTTCAGCCTCTTTTAAAAGTTGAAAGCAGTGTTTAAAAAACTGGGCTTGGTTATACAGGCAATACTCTCAATGCTTTGTTTTCATCTAATTCAGGAGGTGGAAGTGGGTGCCAACCCAGTCCAAGTGGAGACCGGAGAATTTGATGAGGCCATTGAAGTCGTGGAGGATGTTATTGCTGAGAGTGAGTTAAATAATATTTCCCCAAATAACCACAGGTTGCGGTCTTCAACCTGTGCATTATCATTTTCCACACCTCATACAATTTGCAATCGCTTTGAGGTTGTTTCACTCATCACAGGGTTTTGTACAGTAGCAAGATTTATTTCCCCAAAGAGATTTATCAGTTGTTTGAATAATGTCTTCCTACTGTGTATAAGTCAAGTTGTGATAGTGCGTGCAGATTATACAGAAGTACAAGAGGCCATGGATAATAACAGACGGCATGTTAGTCAAAAGTAGACAGCTATAATTATGTGTTCCGACAGGCTATGGTTATAACGGACTACGTTAAGGTTCCAGTCATCCAGCCACATGATGTGTTTGCCAACCACAAAATATCTAGGATGGGGGGAAAATAAACCAAAAAAAAATCTACCCTTTAAAAAAAAAAAAGAAAAGAAATGAAAAAATGTAGTGACTATTCTAAAAATGGTCCTTTTAGTCACTTCTTCGGACTGCAAGGGTGATTTAGGCCACTAATATGGTTTTGGTTGAAAACTTAGTTTTCAGTTTTTAATGTCATTGTTTTCCAAAGTATGCAGTACCATAGAGCATTTTAGAAAGTCTATGTTTTCAGTGAAAAAATAAAAACGGTGTTCCAGCATGATTGAGAGGCGTAAACATAGCAAAATCTATGCGCTTTCAGTCGAAAACATATTAGTACGGATGTGGCCTTTCATTGTTTTTCAAAAGAAATGAAAAAAGAGATTAGGCTATGTCCACACTAATACATTTCTAGTTAAAATCTCAGTTTTCCATTTCCTAAAGTCATTGTATTCCAAAGTATGTGCTAATCAAGAGGATTTTTGAAAGTCTCTACTTTTGGTAGAGAAAAACATAGTTATAGTGTAAATGAGAGGCATTAACATAGCAATATTGTATGAGTGTGGACATGGCCTCAGAGGTTTCTTCTGCATTGTGAAACATTTCCAATTTCCACAATGTTTGAGTCATTTGGATACATTTTTGACTTCTTGAATGCCACAATATATTGAATATATCCAAGTTTGTGATTAACACTGAAAAAACTATATACAATCATCAAAAATCTATTTCAACTAAATATCAAAGCACACAGCAGAAGGTCTAGACTAGACTGTGTGCACCAAGTAGACCACGAATCTATTGAACCACCTGGGCTTTAAAACATTACTTGTCCTGTAGAGGGAACACTAAAAAGAGAAACAGAAATATAAGGTTCTTATAGAAAATGTATTTATACATGTTTTGTGTTGTATTTTCCTTACAGACCCCTGCTTAAACCATCACTGCAAGAAGGGCAAAGTGTGCGAGGTTGATGACAGCAACCAGCCAATGTGTGTGTGCCAGGACCCCCTGACTTGTCCCGCCCCCGTTGGAGAGTTTGAGCATGTGTGTGTCTTCAGTAATTGCCATCATTTTACATCTGTCTCAGGTCTTCACATGCATAGTGACAATGCCTGGAAGCACAGGCACATCATTTTAGGAGTTTACAGTGGTTGAAACTGAATTAATTCAGGAAGCAATTGTACGTCGACAACAATGACATATATGATTCTTCATACAGTATTTATGACATTTATTTCAAAGGTCTGTGGCACTAACAACAAGACCTATGAGTCCTCCTGTCACTTCTTTGCCACCAAATGCGCCCTGGAAGGCACCAAAAAGGGCCACAAGCTGCACATGGACTACATCGGACCCTGCAAATGTAAGTGCACGACACTGCAGGCAAATATGGCAAATAAGTTAAAAAAGAACTGTCTGGAATGTTTGCCGCAGAGAACATCTAACATTTAGACCAGCCAGCCTCAGTCATAAAAGTAAGTGCTTTGGTGTGATTGATGGCTTGTAGCTTTGAGGCGTCCCTCTTGCTCCCTTGCACTTGCAGAGCACAGGGCAGGATTGAACTTGCCAGGGCTGCTCCAAAAAGCACACTGAATCCCCGCTAAATCTGCCTCCTCCTCTGCTCTTGTATGCCTGATGGGATGATTTGGGACTGAAGGGCTCAGATGGAGCTCCTGCTGTGGATTAGTCTCATTGCTAGGGAGGGTGTCTTAGTCGGGGATGAACTATGAAAGAAATATGTTTCTGGCATAAACAAATGAGATTGTAGCTAATATTAGCCAAAGGGCTGTAATTTCCCCCTTTTTTAACTGCAAAGTATATTTTACACTTTTGTAATGTTAACTTGAGAGCATTGAAGGCATGTTAGCGTGCTGTTTTTGTTTATTATTTATTTAAAAAAATAATTTATGTTTGAATTTTTCCCCAGTTATTGCCCCCTGCTTGGAAAATGAGTTGAATGAGTTTCCCCTGCGCATGAGGGACTGGCTGAAGAACGTACTGGTGACCATGTACGAGCGTGATGAAGAGCATAACCTACTCACCGAGAAGCAGAAACTCAGAGTGAGTCCAACCTTTGGCTCTTAAAACATATTATATTGATTAACTTTTTAACTTTTGTACTTTACATGTAACATGTAATGCCATGTAAGATAAGTATCAGTCTCCTTTCATGAAAGGAATTTGCCTGGACTTGCCCCAAATTTGTGCAAGTATAATTGAGCAAACATGAGGCCAATAGTTAAAGTTAGTTGAATCTAGATGGCAAACCACTGAAAAGCCAGCTAACATAATGTCTGTTTCTAGGTGAAGAAGATCTATGAGAATGAGAAGAGGCTGCAGGCTGGTGACCATTCTCTGGACCTTCTTGCCCTGGACTTTGAGAAGAACTACAACATGTACATCTTCCCCGTTCACTGGCAGTTTGGCCAGCTTGACCAGCACCCTGTTGATGGGTATGTTATGTTACTCTAGTTTCTAATTTTCTAAGCTATTCCAGCGAGTTTTGCTCCATAATTTAAGGTGAAGTGTGTGATTAATATATGATTCCGCTGAAGCCATCAGTCTGCATTATTTTGACTTAATTTTTATAGCAGAGAAAGATCCATTAATCAGAGAATAGCAAACGTCCACTTCTATGAAGCACTATCAATGATGCAGTCGAGTCTCCCATCACTCTCAAACTACTTACAGTATATATTGTACATATCTGAATATTTTGCAATAAACTTAAAATACATTGTTTCTATACTTATAATCAACAACTTTAAATCATAGTTTTATTTTTGTCTGTTGTTTCTAGTTCAGTTTTCTTTTTCTAATTTGCCATTTACAATGCTACATGGTAACTTGTATGGTCTTGTAACTTGTCTAATTTTCATATAATTATCTGCTTCAAATCGAAGTTTGGATTGTTGTAATTCATCTTGGTGCTGGTTAGTTTGGTTCATGGCTTAGAACTCTTTTTTTTTGAAGGAGTTTATAATATACCCATCAAAAAAATGAATGGGGTGGGTTCTTCCAGTTCCAAGGGGGGGGGGGGGGGGGGGGGGGGCGTTGGGGAATTCAAATTACAAGTGGCATAGTATTTTAACATTTAAAAAAATTAGACACTACACCTTTAAAACATATAAAAGAGGATATTGTATGTTTACAATAAATGTTATCATGACGGTTCAACTTTCTGCTGAGCGTTTTGGTAACAGAAGCTGATGTCATATCTAATTATTAGATGAAACGTGAGCTGTTTCTTTCCAACCATAGTAATTTGAACTAACATAACAAACTTTATTGTGTGTTTTTTGTGTTCTGACAGATTCCTGTCCCACACTGAGCTATCTCCTCTGCGCGCTCCTCTCATCCCAATGGAGCACTGCACCACTAGCTTCTTTGAGCAGTGCGATGCTGACCAGGACAAGTACATCGCCATTGAGGAATGGGCCAGCTGCTTTGGAATCAAAGAGCGTGAGTTTCTTTGTATTTGACTTTTTTACTTTGCTACGTTTTTAAGTGTCGTTCAATGATTTTAATTTGGACTGTTTTCTGCTTTCAGAGGACATCGACAATGACCTGGTCATCTAAAGCACATGTACAGTTGATGCTTCCTAGTTAATATTGGGACGAGGTGCTAACCCTTAAATTAAAATCAAAGTAAAGGTGCTAAACGCGATTTCTAACAACCTGCATATACCACTAAACATTCACTAAACATCAATGTTTTAAAAAAAGTGCACACATGAAAATCACAATGAGTGATTGAATACTGCCCATTTTTTGTCTGAAGTTAGCTGAAGTGGTCAAATAGATGCTGGGCAAGCTGTTTTAAATCTACAGAGTTAAGGCTATGATGAACAATGTATGTTGAAAGACATCATTTTTGTTTCAGAAATGGATCTCCAAATCAGGACTTGAATTTAATGTAAATTTGGATGGTGGAAATGTACAAAAACAAAATAAAGTTTCCAAATAAATGTTCTTTCTGCTTGCTTTATAAACTTAATAGTTTTGTTTGTTGCAGTCTTTGGTGGTGGTTTTATCATTTTGATTTCTTTATTAGATTTGAAATTTGAGCCCTGATGATCTACAGGTTGTTGTTTTTATTTGCGTCTTGTTACCTGTCAGAAAATCAGGTTGAAATGTTGTGTTTTTAAAATTTAAATAATAAAAGAAAATATTATTTGAATTCAAAGAGGAACAAATCTCGCAGGATGAGATTTGTTTTCACCCTCTAACATGTTCACATACATTTGCAGAATTTGCCACAATGTGAGCACTATGAAACTCTTTACATGAATAAAAGCTATACATTTCTAAACACAATCTTTGCATGCATTTCTCCATTTTTCTTTGTATCTCTTTCCCCCAGAAATCTGACTGCATTACCTGTGTACACTTTTATGTTCTGAAACTCAGACAGATGAATGTTGTTTCTGCAGAGAAGTTTATAGTAGGGCTAAAATTCTAGAACACATATGTTAGCAGTTTCATTGAGGGTGGAGTGGATGCTTACGTAATTTCCTTCTTGCCGTTTAAACATATATCATTTGAGACCCTATATTTAAAGAATTATTTTTAAGCGTCAGAGCCAGCGTGGCTAGTGTTTAACTTTGTAATGCAGGTTACAGAAAACAGTTAAATGACAATCAAACACCCCTGACAACAAAAACATGCATTTCTATTTTTTTTCTCTAATAAATTATACTAATCAGAAAATCTACAATGTATGTTTCTCTGAATACAAGTTTATGTATATGTTACTTGTTTGACTAAAGAACTATAGTGTAATAGCAAAGAAATGGCTACTTGCTTCATGTACCAAGACTCGTGTGGAGAGGATTTTCTGGAACATTTGAACATTTTAGATATTGAAGAAAATAGGGCAATTATTATAGCAATGATATACCTTTTTTGTTGTTTGTTTGAATGTTAAATTCCATATTACTATAGTAATGTATTTACAGTAAGATCAATAAATACACAGTATTGCATCCAGGCTTACATGCTGTGTAAATTATTCAAATATTGAAAATTCAGGTTGTATTATAGTGAAAAACTAAAACAGATGTCTTAAGTATATGGCATGTGATGCACAAAGCAGTGGAAAAATGTGTTTATGGTCTCACAGGGATAGACAGTCATTGGAAAGCAGAGCTACAGAGAGCGTTTACCCAGTCACCAGTCTTACCCTTCCAGCCAGACACTCATGAAAGGAATCTCAAACAATGGCAAAGCTCCAGCCAGAACACTGAGCTTGGTTCAGCCCCCTTCTGTAACAGGGAGGGGTGGAAATGCTCCACTTCTTCTTAACCCTAAAAACAGAATGGTTGTACGGATCACAAACACCCTGGCACACACAGTTCCTAACCTCAACTACTATCCAGATTGTGAATGAAACTCCTCTCAGAGCCTGAAGTCCAATCTAACTTTCATAATCAAGCTGGTTGCTTTCATATCAAATACAAAAGGGCTTGAGCTAGCAGTGGGTCGTATCTCTGCCTGGCCAAACATCTTAAAAATGTGTTCAGTTAAATACTCCGCAAATGAGAGCTGTTGAAAATGTGGTGGGGTTCAATAGACATGCTTTATTTACAGATAGTTAATCCTCAATTATTTGCAAACGAATGATCTGGATCTTCTACAACCGTCAATAGTTCATCAGTGGGAAGTGTGTCGCCACCGAGTGGACAATAGATGATCTAATTATATAGTACGTTATATTAGTACAGCATACATTGCGTAGTACAATTCCCAAAAATCACCAATTTGTAATAATTTTTTAAATTTTTTTTTTATATAAGCAGTAGATAATATCTCAATATTGATATCAATTTAATTAGAAAAGAAAGCCATCTTTACACTAAGGTGTCACTATGCTGCATCTGAAGTGGCATACAGTATATGCATTTACACAGCAATTACAATTAAATAAATAATGTTATGAGATTAATGTTTTAAATATAAAATTATTAATATAGAAATATTAAATAAATGGCAATTTGAAATTATACTTATAAATATGAAACTAAATTATGTTTACCTACTCTACATGGTCTGTCCTGACAACAACGAAGTTTAAAGGGATAGTTCACCCAAAAAGGAAATTTTCTCATCATTTACTCACCCTCTTGCCATCCCAGATGTGTGTAACTTTCTTTCTTCTGCTGAACACAAACAGAGTTCTTTAGGATAATTTCTCAGCTACGCTGGTCCAAAGCAGCATAAAAGTAAACCATATAACTCCAGAGTTTAAATTCTATATCTTAAGAGGTGATATGATGTCGGTGTGAAATTCATCAATATTTAAGTCCTTTTTTACTAGAAATCTCAACTTTCACATTCTTCTTCTTTTGTTTTTGGCGATTCACATAGTTCGTGCATATCACCACCTACTGGGCAGGGTGGAGAATAAATAGTAAAAAGAGGACTTGAATATTGATCTGTTAATTGCTCACCCACACCTATCATATAGCTTCTGAAGACATGGATTTAACCATTGGAGTCGTGTGGATTTTTTTTTTCTACCTTTATGTGCTTTTTGGACCTTCAAAGTTCTGTCCACCAATCACATGCATTGTGAAGACCTTCATAGCTGAGAAATTCTACAAAAAATCTCAGTTTGTGGTCATCAGAATATAAAAAGTCATACAGATCTGGTATTGCATAAGGGTAAAGAGAATAAATGATGAGAGAATTTAAATTTTTTGTGTGAACTAACAAAGGCTGCTCTGATGCTCCATTTATTTACACAGAACAAAAGCAGCCTCAGAAATGCCTTTGATGCAAGCTTAGTCTGGCTTTTATGTTACATTGCGTCTTTTGAGAAGGCACAGAGCAGGCTTAACTTGGCTTTGTAAAGACATCAGAACTGCTGGTTGGACTGGTCCTTTAGGAGACCAGGCTGGAAGACCAGCTTAAACCAGCAAAGACCAGCAAAAACAGTCTTTTTTTCAGCAGGGCCCCTTCCTCTGTATATTATTGTTAGTGTTTCTGAAGTAACAAGACGTAGACTAAGACGTTTGTTTGTGGTGTAGCGTTTCTAATGTGCATAGCCATTACCTGGCAACGTAATAGTTTTCACAAAACAATACAAGTCAAGTGTAAACTCCTGCGCGTATGATTTTATTACGCATGTTCTTGCGGGCCTAACAACCTTGCTTTGATCCGTTCAGTTTCGCTTTTAATAGGCTACAAATTATAATCAAAGTCAACGTTCGTTGGCTGATTTCAGGTAATTTTCAAGTGATCGAATGCTGATTGGATGCACCAATCCTGTGCAGCAAACTGATTGGCTGTCGGTTATGCAATCAACTAGCGATTGATTTAGTAGCAGCTAATGCAAGACACCGGCAAGCAATTCACCGCACGCGCTGCCAGTGTCTGAGCTAAAGTCTCCACAGCTCTCGGAACAGGACGTGCTATACAAAATCACTTAAAACTAAACCACAAATATACATTAAAGATTCCCTCCTGGTAAGTTGTTTGAATATGAAGTATTCTATTTTAACAACACGTGCCGTTTTTTCTTCGCGATGTGTTTTTGTGTTCTCGTACGATAGCTTATTGATCCTCTGTTAGCTCGTGCGCAGCTAATAGACATGTGCTTGATGCGATTTTCATTTTATATAAATCATGCATTCTTTCAGTTTTGATATGAAAACATCACAGGTAAAATATAAAATGTTCAGTGTGGGGTATAGTGGTAAAACTTAACATTTGGCCGCCTGAGTTGTTTTTAGTTGGACGACGCGGTGAGGATTAGCATTAGCCTCACCGCTAACCGACATTTCCGTCAAAGAGAGAGAGTCTGCCGTTACCTCGTGTTTTACACCATATTAATTTTTTTACGTCATTGTTACGTTTTCGATTATAGTAGCACACCTGTTAAGCTAAACTAAGCTGCATTTATTTCCCCTGCGTAAAACAGTTTTTTTAAGTAGACAGCGGTTATCTGATCCAAGCTAATGCGACAAAGTGCTAAACACGTGCCTTTTTCGTCAACTCTGTTTTAAGAACATTCAGCAAGTCGGTTAGATTGCGGTGCGGCGCATGTAAATACTTAAATTTTAAGTCGTTTGACCTATGACGTGATCACCAAAGAATCGGACTCAATATGGCAACGAGGCGTCTGATGGTTTCTGATGAATGGGCCTAGTTGAGCCCATCTCATAATGGATAAAAAAAAATTCCCGTGGGGATCAATTCACCACTATATAATCACCATCTAAACCAGCCGAACCACGCCGATTTGACAGCTGTTCGCATAGGGTGTGACTTAATTTTCAATGGAAATATATGAGAATGGTTTTGACGCTAACGGTGTCGATCTTGATAGGATTAACAAAATGATTTGTTTCAGTTTTACCGAAAGGTCTCATGTTTTTTATTGACGTGTTATTTACCCCACATAGAGCTTGATGTTAAGTCATCAGTATGCCTTTGTTAAATTTTAGTTGAAACCAGTTGACCAAAGAAATGGTGATGGAGAAGCCAAGTGCCCAGCTTGTCGGGCGAGAGTTTGTCCGACAGTATTACACCCTTCTAAACCAGGCTCCCGACTATCTGCATAGGTAAAATGACTTGCCTTCATGCTCAGCTGTTTTCATAATTATAAATTGAACTTTACAGTGACTGTTAGATGTCACTAAAATTGATTACATCTGTGATAACAGTAACTTTAATTACAAGGAGCCCCTCTGAAGTTGGTATAATAATTTCTTGTTAATGTAAGTGCAACTGAACAATGTTAGAAAAGCATGCATTTTTTCTTTTAATATGCTTTTTTTTTGAAGATTTATCAATGATAATGTACCTAAAAGATTTGTCAGTTTCTCTTATCTTATATTTAGCTGGTTAAGATGAAAATGAAACTAATCATGCTTATTGGAATCTTTCTCAGGTTTTATGGCAAAAACTCCTCTTATGTACATGGTGGCCTGGACAATAATGGCAAACCAGCTGAAGCAGTCTATGGGCAATCTGTGAGTCTTTTAAGACCAGTGCTTGCCTTGCTGTGAATTATGCCTCAATGGTGGTTATGTTTCAGAGGTTTGATGCAATATTTGTTTTTGGACAGGAAATCCACAAAAAGGTAATGGCCCTGAGTTTCCGTGACTGTCATACTAAGATCAGTCATGTTGATGCCCATGCCACCCTTAATGAGGGAGTGGTGGTGCAAGTCATGGGGGAGCTGTCCAATAACATGCAGCCCATGAGGAAGTTCATGCAGACATTTGTTCTGGCACCAGAGGTAAGAACATTCCTTAATCAGCTGTTATATATAGCATCATGACCTTAGGGCAGTGGTTCTCAATTTTTTTTTTGTCACACTCCCCTTTAAAACAAGAGAAACTTTCACGACCCCCCCATCCATATAGTGGAATCGAAAATCATTGTTTTTACTGGAAGAAAATGCTTTAAAAATGTTTAAACTAGGGCTGCACGATATTGGAAAAAACTGACATCACAATATTTTGTTTTTCTTCGATTTTATATATTGCGATTGAAAATGTATATTTTCAATCGCAATATATTGCGTTTATTGATTTTATATATGAAAAAATACACGATGACTTCACCAAATAACTTCAATAGCTCTATTTGAGAAGAATGAATTATTCTAGATTGATTGGGGTGATTTTGTAGGGCTTTTGCATCTTCATGGAAAATGTAAAAAATAAACTGAAAATGAATTATTTTGGGTAGTTAACTCGACAAATGACCTGTTTTTGGTCAACATCATCCTGTCTGTATTCGGAACATTTCCGTATAACTGACGATGTGTTTCGGAGGGTGCTTGGCCGCTCAGAATACCGAATCCTACATTCATCTGCATTTAACTACCAGAAATTTGTATTAGTTATTTTTAATGCACAATGATAGCTGCAAGAATTCATATGAATGGAAATAAGCTTCAACAGTCTCTATAAATGTTTAAATAAAATTATAAATCATTGTCATATCCTAGCCAGCACTGAAAAAAGTAATGAGTATCACGTGACCGCGCCATCTATGTGCTGTTTCGGTAGTGGTCAGGACCTCTGGACAATAATTTGCACCTGATTAATGATTCTGAACTTTAATAAAAACAGACCTTTCCACCATCTACTTGCCCTCATCATTCAAAATCAGTGTTACTTTTTTCATCTGTGAAACACAAGATTAAGGCATGAGAGGATCGTGTTTGTGGTTGTTCAAGCTCTGAAAGCGCATACCAAAGCACCTTAAAGTCTCAAACACTTGTGCCTTAGATCTCAATTCTTCTGAAGTCATAAAGTGTGTTGTGTGAGGAAAATACTTGTTTATATGAGCGCACCTGACATCAACACTTGTCAAGAGCTGCAAGTGGAGTATGCACAGTGGTGCCCGGCAAAAGTTTAAATTTGCGCACATTACCTATACATTTCCTTATTGATTATATGTGTGACTAGCACAATATAGAAATGTTTCATTGGAATTTTTTTTTTTTTTTTTTTTTTAACTTGCTAGCAAGCTATTGTTGTAAGCTGATTTGTGATATTTTGATTTTCAATTGGCTCCATTTAATTCAATTTTAACAGTTCACTAACCAGTCTGAATGACTCAGTAAACTGGCTTGACTTTTTTTTCCAGTAATTATACCACTAAACAGGTCATGAAAAGTAATTGTTCAAAAACTGGGAATCCTGGTTTCACAACATTTAGGCAGTGTTATATAAGTTACAGCTCCTGCAATTAACTAATTGCGAAAAGTGTCAATTATATCATTGCATTTAGATCTATTCCTGTAGTGTAAATATTTTCTATTTACAACATCATTTGGTCCATTTGTGTACATGAATGCAATTGACATAAAATCTCTATTAGCAAGTCAGAAACGTCATCCTAGTATTGTTGTCGCATATTTTGTGTAGAATTTATTCAAAATGTTGGCAAAATTATTTTTTTTATGCAATTCGGGACAATTCTCAGCTGCTTTTGGATATTGTGTCCCACATAAAGAAAATGGCATGCAGTTGCCTCAAAGTATTTTAATCAAAATGAATAGTTACAACATCAAGTGAAATAATTGTCAATTATGATTTTCCTCAATCATGCAGCCCTACAATATTTCTAAGGGCCTTCTAGGCATTTTAGGGAAGCTCTTCTGGATTGTGTAGGTTCTGTTAAGGGAACACTTAAAATTGAGTAATTTGCAGTTTATCAAGACATTTTCCATTGTTGGACAGGAATAAGGTTCAGTGTCTTTATTTGCATTTTACTATGTAATTTTTTTTAGGGTACGGTTGCTAATAAGTTCTACGTACACAACGACATTTTCCGGTACCAGGATGAAGTATTTGGAGACTCTGACTCAGAACCTCCTGAGGGTAAGCAGCTGAAATTGATTTATTTCAAAGGCCTTTAGTCTCACTGTGAGCAGAAGATTTCATTCATCTCCTGCTATTCGCAGAGTCTGAGGAGGATGTGGAAGAGATGGAGCGAGTGCACTCACCAGAGGTGGTCCAGGAGGAGCCTGCTGGATACTATGAACAGTCACCTTGGTAACCATTTTTCAGCGATTCAGTTTTGCCAAATGAGCAAATTCCTTTTGAAGTAGTTCTTTTGTTTGTTTGGTAATTATTTAAAGGGTTACTTCTAGGGATGCACCGACACCACTTTCTCTTCCGATCCTGATATCTGAAATCTCAGTATCCTATACCAGTGTTTTTTCATGATCATTTTAGAATATCTATACCTCACTGAGTGATATTAATTAAAACAAACCTTTATTACTACACATTATTTCAATATAAATATGCAAAATATTAAGAAAAACAGCGGCGCTTCCATGGAGTACTTTTCTCTGGTCTTGATAATTTGGCCACAGACATCTGCCGGAAAATGCAGCAAAATGCATCTGCCGGAAGCTTGCAGCCTCTTGATGCCATCTCCAAAAAATGCAGATACGTATCCACTTAGGCAGCTGGAACTAAACTGGTGGGCTTAAAGCCCCTGTATTTATACCATTTATATTACTGGAAAGTTCCAGAAGTTTACTCAGCACTGAATCTATCTGGAATGTTGTGGAAAATAGGTACATTTGAAAATATCACTGTGCTGTTCACAAAAGCAAAGCTTGTTGGTAATATTAGCCATTTTCTATACTTTTTGAGACAAGCAATTAGTAAATAACACTTACTACAAGGAACAAAAATTGTGTTACATAGTACTATCAATTTACGAATCAAACTCACTCAGAATGGCAACAGTTTTCAGTACATTTATTATATCTGCGTGTGTGGTTACAGACGAATCTCATAGAACAGTGCAATCACGCGCACACTTCTGTTGCCTGCACTCGACTCCATTATCCAGACCTGCCAACCTGTCCGCATTTTGCGTAGTGGGTACACATTTTGACCTCAAAGTACGCTGGTACGATTTGTCACTAAAAACTACACACAGACCTGGTGACGCCTCTGTGCACACGCAGTGCCCAAAACAAGCAACAGCAAAAGATTTCGACCAATCATAACAATAAACCTAAATAAAATTGAAATCACTATATGGCTTAGTGATTATGCAAGTGCTGTGATTTTAAATATTTTGATGCGCTGCGTGTTTCATAGTGAAGAGTTCTAGAATTGTTCAGGCATGATCTGTGCTCTCACACAGTGTTTTTCTGTCTCAGAGCAGCTCATTTCACTGCTGCTCCTCACAAACTCATTTGGTGTGAGTTTGTGCCACTTATAACGTGCACTTGACCGCAAGATGCGCAAACATTTACACTGATTTGTAATGAGAATCATTTACAACGGTTTAACAACGGTTTTACCATGTAGTAAGAGTTTATTTTTCTTTTTTTGGCAGAATGAAGATATTAAAGACAGACATACAGTAAATTTGAGTATTGTCCTAGTTTTGGTTAGACTATGACCAGTGTTTACTCTGTGCTATCCCTGTTAAGGCAGTATTTTAAAGGTGTGAGTGAGTGTGTGAGTGAGTGTGTGAGTGAGTGAGAGACTGAGTGCAGACCTGCTATCCTTGGAAAATATTTAACATTAATAACATTATCCTAATTCTACGTAATTTGCAAGCTAGCTTGCTAGTTCACCTGGGTCCGGTTGCACCAGTTTTCGCAAGTTAGAACTTGCCCATTTACGCAACAACTAGGCTATGTCACAATTTACGCACTACTAAATATTTGAGTTGCACCATTAAATTTAGGTAGAACGTAAACCTATGTATAAACTAAATGTTTATGGAATACTCCAACCAGAAGTAACGAATGGAGTAAAAAAGCAGACTAATATTTCTTGACATTTAATGAACTCCTGTTTGATCAATTATTTCGACATGCAGCATGATGTTGACATTTACACTCGTTTACTTTTACGAGAGAGGAAAAAAAGCTAACTTTTAGCGTCTCTTCTGCATGAAACCGTTCTAGCGGTGCAGTTTACAACACATTCTATATATATATATATATATATATATATATATATATAAAATGAATGATATTAAAATAAATATCTATTTTTCCAGCCTGTTTTAATATTTATTTGTCACCCCTTATTTTAGGTATAGTTCCTATATATTATTATTTACATGGGGCAAATATACCATTTATTAAATCACTTATTTCGCATTGCATTTCAATGGGACAATTTATTACAGCTGACAGTTACTATCAAACTGAATTTCACAGTTTTTAACAGTTCTGTGTACACATTTGAAGGCTGTTTATTGGATAAATATTGGTAAACATCATATTATGCAACTACGCATCACTTTATGGAGAGCTTACGACCTACTAGTTAAGTCTTGCCTTAAGAACATGTGGTGCAACCAAAGTAAGCACTGACTTAGTTACAAACTAACTAGTAGTAACTAAGCCCTTAGTGTGAACTTGATGGCCTAACTTGCGAGAGAACTTATGCACAGCTGGTGCAACCCGACCCAGGCATTTAAGTTGGCAATGTAATGTTAAGTTATATGCTCAGTGACCATGTGTCGCAATTTGTTAAACGTGACTTTATTTGCGTTCATAATTATTATTAAAGCAGATTATGGCAGGATGGGAAAAAGTGAGTGCATGTGCAACAGAAATAATGTTACCTAGAAAATTACAGAGATGTGTGCGTGCATGTGTGCCTTGCAGCTAAAAGAAAAACATGACATCAGATGAGGACACTGACACAGAGAGAGAGAGAGTGTGAGTGAGTAGCAGGCCTAAAAAGAAACGAGTCTATGCCCCACAGCAGTTCCTCACAAAGTATCAGGAGCAATGGCCGTGCTTCCGCCTGTCAAACTGCTAAACCATGCATTTTGCACGTTGTGAAATTACAATTTTGACATTAGCCATCAAGAAGCTTCAGGTAATAATTTGGCTATCTAGGAAGACCTACGTTTCTATATATTTTTTTTCAATTTAATAGGCTACATTTTTCATTTTGCCTGTTTCAGGATGTTTAACTATAAACTGCAGGATTTCCATTTTGTTTAAAACTAAATCACTCAAACTTGGAGTTTACTCGTATCTCACTGACATTGTTTTACATCACAAAATAATTAAATTTTTTTTATGTAAATTAGAGACGTGCAAGACTAGTCAACTAAATGGTACAGCTGCTGCTAGTCATCATTGGAAATAATAGCCAACTAGTCTGTTAATATTGAATTCCCATAAAACATCTTATTTACACTGCGTTATGTTGTTTTTATCATTAATTATAAAATAACAATTTTTTCATAAGCGTTTACCTGGAGGATGATTTAATGCTTCTCTTTCACTCTTGGCGTGCACAGAACAAGGTCCTGATGAGCAAAACATGGTGTGTTATCAAACCCCGTGTGCAGTCACAATGATGGCACTCAAACATTTTTCCAAGGTTGGCAGGTCTGCATTATTTCAAAGGAGACGGATGATGTGAGATCAACTGACACTCTTCGCTCCTATTGGTTGTCGCTCCTGAAAGTCTCTCCTCATTTGCATAGTTAAATATTTAAAAATTAGCAATACACTGCTTTATTAATACGAGTTTTTTAAAAAAAATATATTTTTTAATTAAAAATTTATTTAAATGAACAAAAAGTGACAATATACGTTTTTGATTTGGCTTGTTTTCCAATACAAATATCTGAACTCTTAAAACAACTTTAGCAGCTATACTGCAGAAGAAAAAAATAGTTATCTGAGAATATTGAAAATAATATAAAAAATTACTTAAGATGCATTCACCTGAGCAGCATATACAATATTTATACTTGCTTTTAGAGAATAGACCCTGAACATAAGTATATTTTGTCTTTACTGCACTCAAAGCATAACTTATTTAAGATACATTTTCTTAAACCAAGTCTAAGTATCTTGTATGTTGCTTCTCAAGTAAATTTATCTTAAGGATTTTTAGACCATTTTAAATAGATAACAAGACAAATGCATTATATCAATGTATTTTTTGCTATGAATTTCTTAACTGAATTAAACAAGTATGTTCCCTTTTAATTCAGTGAATATCATTTAGAGGTATTTTAAAATATTATTGTCATTATCGTTAGTAAGCACATTTAATACAACCTTTAAGTCTGTGCACAAGCTGAATAATCAGGTAAGCGCTAATGATTAATCGTTGCAATAATTATAGAATAGTTGAATAATCGTTATAATCATTGTTAGATTATCAAAATAATCGTTAGTAGCAGCCCTAATTATAATCATATAGCCTGCTCTGGTAACATGATTTGATTTTCAATATCACAATTATTGTCATTGTTTTTAGATGGGTGATGTTTGGCTTATTTTGCTAGAAGAGCCAAAATACAAATAGAATGGCACAAAGGAAACCTCAATGAAATTGTTTCCTGAAAATTACCCATAGAATTATCCCCTCTAATGAATTAATACAGATTCTTAAACTTGGATGAGTGTTTTTTTCTGTTGGTAAACAGTATCTAAAATGTGCGGTTTAACAAAAGTGTTGGCTTTTGCAGTGTGGAGCCTGAGGGCCCGCATGAGGAGGTGTCTGAAACCCCAGAGCTCCAGCCTGAGCCAGAAGCAGAAATGGAGCCTGAGCCAGCAGTTGTGGAGCTTAAACAGGAACCAGTCAGACAACCCGAGGTTCACATTGAGGAAAAGATTCAGAGATCGCCCCCTTCACCCACACCTGCTGACACTACACCACCCACCATGCTAGAGGACAACCGGGTAAGACCACACTCATTCCTCTCCTTTCATGTCAACAGACCTGTATTTATAATGTTCAAATGTCGTCATAAACCAGATAAATGAGATCACCAGTGTGTATACTTGAAAGTAAACTACTCTTGCATTCTTAGCCATCTTCATGGGCTTCAGTCACTAGCAAGAATCTCCCACCAGGAGGTGTGGTCCCAGCCACAGGAGTCCCTCCACATGTTGTCAGAGTTCCACCTGCGCAGGTAGACTCTCACAAATGGATCTTCAACTTTATTTGAGGAGTATTTTGTGCTATTCAGAGTTGTTTAGGATTAGGTTCAGACTTGACCAATCCAAATCAGATAATGTATAATTTGTCAGGGGCATAACACGAGTACCACAAAGTGATATGTATTCGGTTTCTTTGTAGTGGCCATTACTGGGTGCCAATATTGTTTATTAAGCCATAATTCATTCTATGGAATATCTAAAATTTTCAGCAGTTGACCCTGTTACTTTTTGCTGGTACCCACTATCTAAATGATTGTTTTTTTTTAAACACATATACTGTTATTAGGTAACTGTAGGTTACAGTTCTATTAAAGGATATAATTGTTATTTGGGTGATCAATGCAATCATAACTCTAGTGTTGTGTTCACGTCCATAGCTGCGTGTTGAGATAAAAGCAGAAACCCAGACCACAGCACAGAGACCCCAGAGAGACCAGAGACCACGTGAACAAAGACCAGGACCCCCTCCAGCACACAGAACAACAAGACCAGGAGGTGCGCTATTAAGCATCTTAATCTCCATAGAAACATTATGCAGAAGAGGTCTAGTAGCATTTAAGCTGTTGTCCAGTACGTTCAGCTATTTTAAATAGCAATATTTTTACGTACTGCTTAACTTAAGTTACAAAAGACTTATCTGACTTGGTAACTTTTATTGTTTTGGTTGCTTAAGCAAAAGTGCTTAAGGCAGCCTGAGCACAGTCTAATGAACCTCGCATCTGCATATAAATAGCATCTCTTCCAAAAAAATTGGATGTTAGCACATATCATGGCTTGGTCCACTAGCAACCTAAAAAGATATACACTGATCAGACACAACATATAACCACCTGCCTAATATTGTGTAGGTCCTCCTCGTACCCCTAAAACAGCGCCAACCCGCATCTCAGAATAGCATTGAGTGGTTATCTGTGTTACCATAGACTTTGACAGTTCAAACCAGTCTGGCCATTCTCTGTTGAACTCCCATGAACAAGGCATATCCATCTGCATAACTACTGCTCACTGGATGTTTTTTAATGTAAATTCTAGAGAATGTTTTGTGTGAAAATCCCAGGAGTTCCAGAAATACTGAAACCTGCCAATCTTGCACCAACAATCATACGTGTTGTGTTTTTTTTTTTTCCCCCCCCCCTTCTCCTCTCTAAACAAATCATGTGGCAGCAGTGCATAAAATTGTGTAGATATACTGATCAGGAGCTTCAGTTAATGTTCACATCAACCATCAGAATGGGGGAAAAATGTGATCTGTTATTTGGAGCGTGACATGAATGTTGGTACTAGAGGGGCTGATTTGAGGATTGCTGTAACTGATCTCTTAGGAGTTTCACGCACAACCGTCTCTAGAATTTATTCAGAATGGTGCCAAAAACGTCCAGTGAGGGGCAATTCTGTGGATGGCAATGACAAGTTGATGAGAGAGGACAACAGAAAATGGCCAGACTGGTTCGAACTGGCAAAGTCTACTGTAACTCTGATATCATCAAAAAGAATATCATCTCTGAATGCTATTCTGAGATGCGGGTTGGTGCTGATTTGGCAGCACGAGGGGACCTTCACAATATCAGGCAGTTGGTTATGGCTGAACGGTGTATATCATATGCGGGTTACATTGACATTTGTCTAATGTTTAATCTTTGGTTCACAGTGCGAGAGGGTGAGAGCGGTGAGTCTGAGGTGAGAAGAACAGTCCGGTATCCCGACAGCCAACAGCTCTTTGTTGGAAATGTACCTCACGATGTGGATAAGACTGAACTCAAGGAATTCTTTGAACGTGAGTCTCATAAGCAAAATCCGTTTTAAAGTGATAGTTTACACAAACATAGTTTACTTGTCCTTATGTTGTTCCAGACCCATATATTTTCCTTTCGGGAAAAATATTTTGTTAGGGACAAACGGATTCAGTCACCATTCACTTCCAGTGCATTTTTTTCATACATTAAAAGGGAATGGTGACTTAGTCTTTCTGCCTAACATTGTACTAAGTCATATGGATTTGGAACAGAATTTGGGTAAGCAAATTAGTTTTAATATTTTGGGTGAACTCAATCACTTGTATCTGATTTCAGTTGATTAAATACGATTTTAATCCAATCAGCCAGTGTAAACGTACCTGTTAATTCTACAGAATATGGCACAGTCCTTGAGCTAAGAATCAACAGTGGTGGCAAGTTGCCTAACTTTGGATTTGTGGTATTTGATGACTCTGAGCCAGTGCAGAAGATTCTCAGCAATCGGGTACGTCTGACAGTCAGAAGTTGTGCATTACACAACTTGCTCATCTCTTGCATTATAACTAATGTAAGATAACCAGAATGACTTTTTCAAATGTGCTCTTTACATTGTAGCCCATTAAACTGCGAGAAGATGTTCGGCTGAATGTAGAGGAAAAGAAGACCCGCTCAGCCCGTGAAGGTGACCGGCGGGACATCCGCCCCAGAGGCCCGGGGGGACCGCGCGACAGGATAGGCGGGTCAAGAGGACCTCCTGCCCGTGGAGGCATGGCTCAGAAACCTAGTTTTGGAGCCGGACGCGGCCAAGGACCCAGCGAAGGCCGCTACACAGGACCACGTCAGTGAGGCAGCTCCCACATCATTCAATGCTGATGCGAGTCACCCTGGTTAACACAGATGGCTTCCCTTAATCCCTGTCCATCCTTCACTCCAGGACCCAGGAGTGCGAATCTTCTTTATCTGGACTCTCCTTTTATTTCTGAGTTTGAACTTGAATTTGTTGTAGAAAAACAAAACTACTTGAATTAGGGAAAGGAGAAACCTAGCATTTGGTTTTAGCGTTCTCTCCCTGTTTCTTAAAGGAACGTGTTTTTACTGCTTGGGCAATCCTGTGTATTGCTAGCACCCGCTTTCAGGTCAATTGCAAGTATGGTTTTATTTGGGATTGTTGCCAAGTCAAATCATGTTTGTGTTTGAGTGACCATCTAGCATGTAAAGAATCCTGTTTGCCTTCTACTGTTGCACTTCATCAAGAATGACAACATATTTCAGCAACTCCACCAATGAGAGAACAAAATAAACTCTATGTACTATTTTGAGGCATGTGTGTGTCTTGTCTGCGGAAAGAACGGTGGAAAAACATCAGAATATATGTACATTTAATTCCTAAGAAGTACAAGCACCTGTCAAGCCCCCCATTACTGCCAGTGTAGCATTGGTCATCATGAAAAATTACGTTTTGCACCAATAGACATCACCCAGCCACCGAAATTATGAAATTCTGCAATATTGTGCTGCCATTGTCAACAAAAATTAAGTTATATTGCGGCAGCAGTGTTCTTCCACCGGTACCTAATCCTAGGGCTCAAGACAGCCAATCATTCCATTTTCTCTGTAAAATTGTTACTGGTCTTTCATAAGATTACTGGCCTTAATTATGGATCACACTAGAATCACAAATTTGCCTTAAAAATTGGGTTAACAGTCAGTATGATTTGCTGTGGCCATGGTTTAGAGGAGCGTTGACCAGCTGGTGGCCCTACATTAGTATTCATGGAAGAGAGTTGAGAAAGCAATGCATGCAACCTCTCTGTTGCTTTATTTTGAAGCCCACACCCCATGACCCACATGAGCTCAAGATGTTTTGATACAGCTGGCAACAACCAACCAAGCATATGGCCCCCCAACTGGACCTTCGCAAGGCCTTATCCGCAATAAGCAGACATCCCAGCTTTTTAAAAGTCGTATTACCATCCGATTCTGCATTGTTTAGCCTTTTTTCTTTGTTTTTAAAATGTTGAGAGCCTCAAGAGTTTTGTTTTTTTACCAAGATCTTAAGTGTCTATAGCAATATATGTGCCACTGTTTCCAAGCAAGGACTAATAATATTCATTTCTCAAACACGGAGAAAAAATTTCTGTCAAAGCCTTCATGTTTCACTGGCTTCAAGCCCTGCGGTGCCTTTCAGTGTCAGCTGTAATATAATTTTAGTCCTCTGTAGCAAAGCACCGGACAATCAGAGGGGCCGGGTGGTCGTAAGTTGGGGGAGGGCTGTGGGGTCTTCCATGCTACTCAAGCAAGCGGAGAAATTGAGTCTTTTGTGGTTCATAATCCCATTGCATAATTTAAAAGTCTTAGCCCCAATGGCCTTAAGAGTCAGAGTATGGATTTTTTCAAGCGCAGCCATACTGGGCCTCTGGGAATTTTTGTTTTTAAAAAAAAAAATTTAGGTTCCAGTGCCTGAATCCACTTAATTGTCTTTCATCTAAAATTTTATTGAAGTATATAAACCTACACGTAAACAAACAAATGCTGCAAGGTAAGTATATTAAAAAGGAGCCAATATTTTACTAGACTTTGACTTTTTAATTTAAAAAATGGAAAGTGCTTGTTGGGATCAGGCAACAACACAAAAATAATTGTTTGTGCACAGCAATACGCAAAAAAAAAAAGAAAGCTTACCCTCCCCCCCCCCCCCCCCCCCAAAAAAAAGTGACTGTGCAAGAACTGATAATGTAAAACTTTGTTATAGAATGCAAAAGTCTGGTTCCGGATGAAAACAAATCCTATACATTTATTTCCCATAGAGGAATTAACAATAGCTTGTAAATGTTTACAGCTACAGTGAGCTTCAAGTTTGTCAAAGGTAAATACATCTGCTGAAGCCATCAGTCCTAGTTATTCATTTAATAGAAATCGTTTAAATTGTGGAAATCTTAGTGGAGAACTACAACATCCATGATCCTGAAGGAAAAATCCACCAATCACAGTCCTTGCTAAAAAAGTCCAGCAGTGACCATCCACTTCCATGATGCCCTGCAAATGATGACATTGAGCTGGTCTCCCTACATTCTACAAACTAACATATTTGTAAATATCGGAGTACTTTGCAATAAATTAAAAATATTTTGATTCTATTTACAAATTTAAATCAATAGTTTTAGTATTATTCCATTATTTTATTATTTAATTTAATGTTAAGAGTGCAACAGTCTGGTTCTGAAAGTAAAAATCCCATAAATTTTTCCATAGACAAATTGGTTTTCAACGATAAGACGGAGCTACCATGAGCTCTGAGGTTGTTGAGCGATGGTATGTGTTTCCACTGAAGCATCAGTCAGCGTTATTTCAACTTTATTGTTAAAAACTTGTGTTTGATAGTGGTTTTATTGTCCTTGTGAACAACTACAATACCCATGGGCCATTAGAGAAATCTTCCCCAATCATAGAACCGCAGTCAACAAAGTCAGTGAAATGTGCCTCAGAGCGACCGCCCACTCCCACTATGAATGACGTAATTGAGTAAACTACTTGCCTATTTGTGCAAATCATAATATTATGCAATAAATGTAAAATACTGTTTCTATAATTATAATCAAAATCAACAAAAACAAATCAATAGTTTTATATATTCCCATTGTTTTTATTCAATGATATCATTCGCAATGCTTCATGGGATTGTAGTCCATGCCCTCGTGAAAGATGGTAAGTTCACAGTTTTGCACCCTTGTCTTTTTGTCCAATTTTCAAATATATTTTGCCTCAAAATAAGGTTTGTGATGTGATTCACCTTGGAGCTGGTTGGTTTGGTTTATGACTTCCAACTCTTTTATGAAGGAATTTACAAAAGGCCTATGGGAATAATATTTGTGGAACCCCAGACAGCTGGAAAAGTGGGCAGGTACTGTTGCGATCTATTCTCCGTTTTGACATCAAAACACACATTGCATAAGCCAGAAAGAATGCAGGTAAAGGTGTTTCCAAGCAATGCAAAATCTGGGTAATGGGTACAAATTTACCTGTGCTGATCGGTTTATTCTTAAGTGGTTTGTGGCGTTACGCCGATAAAGGAAAACACGCCTGTGCTAACATGCTCAATCATGTTGGCCCATAAATATCCAAATTAATTTTCATTCAGACATTGAAAAGAGGTGTATTCAAGTCATTGCATGTATGAATTACATCTTTAATGCATTTTGGAATAAATTAATAGAATAGCGTATCCTAAGGACGAAAGATAGCAATTGTCAGCCACCTCTCACAAACTTTACAATTCTCACAAACAGTTCAGATATCTTAGTTCAGAAAACCTTTAATAGTAGAATTAGATTTAGCATTATGACATATTTCAATAAATACTGTTATATACAGATATAGCAGAAATTGTACATTCCTTTTTTTTCTTCTTCAAATAGCTGACATTTCTGTACAAGCCAAAAATATGCCATTTTAATTCTATTCATGCAAAATTCCATGTTTTAGTATTTGAACATAAAAATAATGATTTGCTGTTCTTTTCACTGCTTGGAAGTGCACTCCGATTATGACATAAGCAAATCAACAGATGCACTTTGTGCCAATACACAATATAAGCAAATAAACACATAAATTAAGGCCATACCAATTTGTGCAAAATGAAAACTTTCCCCGCAGTTTTGCGTACATACGTTACATCTGATGCCCATTGTCACTCCATTTCTTGGGCAGTTGCAATAAAATACAAAGTGGCATTCAAAATAACAGATAAATTAATGAAAAAGACAAAATCAATATTATGCCTCGATAATTCAGAATGACTGAAATAATCTGGACATTAAACTGATATTTGCATGATTATATTAAGCCAAAGAACAAATCCTTGTTGCATTAAGCACATATTTCACATCACATTGTATTTGTATTCCCAAGTCAGTTTTAATCTTAGATGTTCTTGTCTTTTAAATTTCATTTAGCGTGTTGAGTGTGTTGGAGGGCCCAGGGCATGACAGTCCAGCAGCATTGTAGCCTTAAGCAGGGTTTTGTCATTAAAGAAATTTGTCTTTAACAGCAACATTAAGCCGAACAATATATTGTACAAATCTTCTTTAAATGTGTTTTTGAATACATATTTGAACTGTCCCATTTCACAGTCTGCATCAAGAATGAGCACGTCAAAAGCAACATTATCACCTTCCACACTGTACACTGATGTATATTATACATCACACGCCTCTATCGGTCTCAAAGATGAGTTAAGTGACAATGTAAAATAATCATGATTTAAATTGTCTGGAATGTAACAGATGTGTGATGATTCAAAAGACATGTAGAAATGCATTCATGCTACATTGTGCTGCTGTTGGAGGTAAAGCATGTGGATTGTTTCACATCACAATGTCTTCCTCCTAAAATTCAGCTTCTGTGTTAGTTTGATGCATCCTAACTAGAACTCTAATTTGTAGTCTCCATATCTCCATTGCTGAGACAGAAAACAGCTTACAGAACATATATATGTCAATACTGTATCGCAAGCCGATTCAGTTGGAGAAGATTTGATCTTGATAATCAAAAATAGCCCTTCAAATTTAACATGATGTTTGGTCATTTAAATAAACGTGTAAGAAATAAAATGTCCAAACAATTACAGGCATCATTAATCAGTTAACGTTTGAAAATATCTAATTTAATTGCTTGCATCAAAACGTGATAATATCAGTAATTTGACTAGATTGTTTTTCATATTTCTTGGTGGTCTCTACCATTCTGGGTAAGAGTCATACAATGTCTAATTGGATGCTGAGTATGAAATTAGCATTTTATATTTCTTAATTGTGTAGGTTTTCTTCAATACAAATGAGAAAAATATAATAATCACAAATGTTATAGGTTTAACAAATGAACATGTCAGGGTCAAATGCATCGGGATGAAACAGGAAATGGAGACACAAGAAAAACGGACATAAACTGTTTGAAAACCTGAAAGGCATTGACAATAGATTAAAAGAATTGCTCTTTGGTTTTAAAAACAGTAAACAAAAAAAAAAAAATGTTACACATGACAAAAGCTTGCATATCCTACAGAAATCCTCTTTCAACCTGGGCACCATGCACAAACTTTTTTTCCCTTTATAATGGTGGATTTCTTTAAATTAGCAGCCAATTAAACAATACAAAAGTGAAAATAACATCTATATCATCTGTACCTCAAAAAAGCCGATTCATGCATAAACACTTTTTTTCAAACGTTTTTAATTTTTTTGCAATGCTTCAGTCTGCAAGTGAGGGTGACTGGATGTAAGAATAAAAAGCATATTTTTGAGCCCATATTTGACAATAAAAACTTAAGATAATTGCATATAAGATTATTGCATAGAGAAGCCAGATGAAGATGCATTCTAAATTTCATAAATGAAACCTTTGTGCACTTATGTATTCTGCGGCACAATGTACTATGTATTTATACATATAGTTTGAAAAATCAGAAATATACATTTGGTTTTAAATATAGGTCTACCTAGTTGTATCATGGCACTGGCTGTACTGATAAGTAACCAAGCTTATAAAAATAACACTTTCAGCTGTTAGGAATATGTATAAAATATGTCATGATTTATGAAAGATCCCATTGCACTTTCTTTCCGTGTCCGTTTCTGATGCATTCTGAGATGTGACGAAAATGCCAAAACAAAAGAATGTGGTGAAAGAGAGAGCGAGAGAGAGAGACAGAGAATAAAACACTAAAAAGACTATATTTATTTATTTATTTGTATTTTTTCCCCCCACCCAGCCCTCAGCAGGGTTACTTCTGCTTTTAATATTTTAATACAGAGTCCCTAGAAAAAAAAAAAGTGAATTCATGAATGAATGAATAAATAAATAACACAAAACAACAAAGAATGCAAGTGAGATGTCTCTTTTTTTGGTCAACCTGAAAGTAAGATGTATACAGAAACAACGTTTGGCACATGTGACGGTGAACATAATCTGATGTTTAAAACAACAACAACAACAAAAAAAGATTCTGCAAATGAGCACAGATAGAGGAACACATTGAGCACAGCTTAAATAATATATTTTTTTGTTTTGTTTATTTGACTAGCACTCATCAAGATTTCATTAGTAATTGATATCAGAATTAAACATCATGAGACCTCAGAATAGTTTGACAAGTGCTTGTAATACATATTTCAAAGCAAATCTCCATCTACAGGACCCGCAACATTTTCATTGTATATTCATGGAAGCCCCAAACTGCCTTAAAACCTCGAAAAATGCTTTTTAAAGACTTTCTCGTGGAAGTATTATAATTTAAATATATGATATATTACACAGCGATAATGTTTCTTCATATTCTCGCGATGCAGTACGTCTTCAAGTTGCAAAAAAGAGTTTTACAAAAGCATCTCCTCTTGGATTCCCAGTCATCAGTTTAGAAGTTCTTAGACACGTTTTGTAAAAGTTTAATATTTACTTAAGTCATTTTCAATTTTTTTTTTTTTTGTAAATATATTGCCACATTCATATATCATGCATTTTACTGCATTGCTATTGCACAGGTCCGGATTATTCAGAAGGACAAGAGAGAAGAGAATGAGACAAAAATAAATAAATAAATACCTCTGCCATGGGCTCATCATCACCAAAAGCAAGTGAGCACTGCATTGAAAGAGAGAGGCTGGCGCAGGAAGTTATGGGGAGGGGCATGGAAGCAGTTATACTCAGAAATGACTCCCCTTTTCATCTCTTTACTGCTTGTGAACATCCTCAATGCGAATGATCTTGTAAGTGATCCAGTAAAAAATGTTAAAAATGAGGAAGACCAGCGGAAAAGCCACACGCGACACCGTGTCGATCCGTTTGGCGCGGCCGATGAAGAGTTTGCGCATTTCCTCCACGGTTTTCTCAGGGGGGTTAGTGGAGGTGGGCGCGTTGTTGTTGTTTCCCTTGATGGCCATGCCGTCTTTGGCCTGCAGGCACGCCGGACCCATGCCATATGCGGCAAAGCTGAAACGGCCATCTCCTGCTTCATCCTCCTGCAATACAGTACAATTATACAACTGTTAGATTTGGTCCTCTAATTTTACTGGACAATTAAGAGTGCTGATATTTTGAATTGCAGCACTGGGATGCTTCAGTTATAATCAAGCTACGGTGGGTTTTTGTGTGATCAAGCTGCATGCTTAATCTGTTTTTCCAAGTGTACATGGTAGGGCTGCCCCCTAATAGTCGACCAAACATTAGTTGTTGAGAAGAGTCTTGGTCAACCAAGTTTTGATTGGTCGGTTGGTCACTGAAAAAAAAAAAAACTCCACAAGAAATGGATGAACACATGGTTTTAGCGCTGGTTGGATGCTATGTGGTACTATGGGGTAATTTTGGTAAAGCAGGGTTAGCCCACACAATAAAACTGATTTTATTTATTTTAACTAAAAATTCAAATGGGACTGGAAAAAAATGAATTGCAATTAAAATGTGTGTTGTTCATCTTTTTGAAAGATGGCTTAACAACTGTTTTGAAGGGCAACATCTCTTTGGAAACTAACCTACTTCATCTGTGCATTCTCTACCGGTTGGGAATTTAGTTGTCCAGGAAAATACATAATGTGTGTGAATAAATTAGTCTTGTTCACTCCTTTACGGTATATATATATATATATATATATATACACAGACACACTACCGGTCAAAAGTTTTGAAACACTTCAAAACACTCATTTAGAATAATAGTGAAGTCATCAAAACTATGGAATAACAAATGGAACTATGGGAATTATGTTGTGACTAAACAAAATCCAAAATAATAGTTATATTTTAGCATCTTCAAAGTAGTCACCCATTGCCTAGAATTTGCAGACATGTACTCTTGACATTTTCTCAACCATCTTCTTGAGGTATCACCCTGGGATGCTTTTTAAACAGTATTGAAGGAGTTCCCATCTATATGTTGGGCACTTATTGGCTGCTTTTCTTTATTATTTGGTCCAAGTCATAAATTTCAAAAACTTTCAAAAAAGTTTTATAATTAAATAAATTAATATGGTGACACAATTATATTTTTGTCTACAAAACTAATTTCAAACATTTAAGCATACGCCTTCAGATCAAAAGACTTTTAAGATCATAAGAAACATTTCAAGTGTTTCTCCGTAAAAAACCCTCAGATTGTCAGAGGACGATTTGTATTACTCAGTATGAATAGCTGCATCAGAATCCATTAATACCATACAAAAGCTCATTTGGAACGAACATTTGTACTAAACAAAATGGGTTTGGTGTGAACAGGCCTTAAGTCAGTGATTAATTTGGTTGCCCCAGCAGTTCTTATAGGGGTCATGTCATGAGGAATACAATTTTCCTTTATATTTTGACATATAAGAGGTCTTTCTATGATAAAATCATACTGTAAATTTCAGAAATCAAAACTTCATCCCCAATGCAATAAAAGCATTTTTTAAAACCATGCTGCAAAAATGCCTTGTTCCCTTCTACTGCAACTTCATAGTGTCATTTGGGGTCTCATTAATTCATGATCGCATATACATATACAGTGAAATCCTTTTCTTCGCATATCCCAGCTAATCTGGGGTCAGAGCGCAAAAACATCAACACCTACTGTTAAATCAATGCACCCTTTGCCCCACCCAATGGTGCTTCAGTTCGTAAACTGAGAGAGAACAACAAATAAGGCCTACTGTGGTAACTATTCCTGAACACTAAAGAGGACCCATTGGGACTATTTTCAATTATTGTTGTATTTAAACATGCCAGACAGATGTCTTTGACCACTTGATACATATCTTGGGCCACTTTTAAAAGACAGTGTCTAGTTACAACTCTGAAGAGGAGAATATATTCTGTCATTCAGCTGCTGCCTCTCACTGTTTTGAGCACAAATGCGTCATGGAGATGTTCTTCCGCCCATCTGTGCTATTTTAAATTTTTAGTGTATGGAAATGTGCTGGATGTAAGTCTTTGACCATTTAAATGCATTTCTGGCAATGTGCAATGTGCATTTCAGTGCACGATGATACTGGAAACTGGATGTGTGTGCATCTAGTTTACACCATGCTTTGGACTACTAATGAGTCATGCAAATGTGTCTTCAGTGTACTTCAGCATGGAATTGTGTGTCAGTGTGGATTGCATGTGAACCATACATAAAATTATTCAAGTTTTGCAAAGGTACTGTTATTGTAGGATGTGGCAGATAAAAACACTTGGACCTGAGGCAAAACAATAAGTTAACAGTTACAATCACAAATATTTCAAATGTCATGACTGATATTTTATGGTGCTGACACCTTGTTAACACCGGGCTCATCAGTTGACACGATGCAATGGATTGAGGATGTCCACACCAGGCGAGATAAAATAAACTTTCTAAACTTTTATTTGTGTTGTTGGCAGTAGTAACGCCTGCACGTGCATTGCAAAATGGAAAGGGAGATCTGTTTACTGTCGCCGCGGCACAACACGATGTGGCGCAATGCGATGCGCTGCAACGGACACTTCCATGGTAGAAAGCATCATTCATTATAATGGATTCTATTGCTTTTGACGCAATGCAACTCTTGAGCCCAGTGTAGACAGGTTGTAAGTTTTAATAGTTGTGCTTGAGATGAGCAATTAAATTAAATTTCGGATGCAATGTTTTGGATAATGCGTTATGTGCAGGGCTGGACTAGTAATGTGGTATACCGGGCATTTTCCCGGTGGGTCGATGCACTTTGGTACCAATCAGGGGCGGACTGGCCATCGGGAGAACCGAGCGGGTCAATGGGTCAGCCGCGAAATGTGCCAAATGGACCGCGATAAGCTAAAATGAGCCGCCGCATTATTCAGAACGGACCACAAAATGGCGCAGCGATATGCAGAAAAGGACAGCAAACACCTTTGAATCAAGTTCAAGGCTCTGATGATGGCATAAAGCACACTCACTGGGTCTGCGCCAGCTTACCACAAATCATTCATGCAAAGCTACTTTCCCATCAGAAGGCTGCTGTCTGCAAATGAGCAGTGCCTTGTGGTACCAATATAAAGAGGCACTTTCCCAGACTTTTGGCTTCACTGTACCTCGATGGTGGAATGACCTTCCCAACTCAATCTTTGTAATGCTCCATTTTTGTATTACTGCCTCCTTAAAGGGTTAGATCACTGAAAAATGAAAATGATCCCATAATTTACTCACCCACAAGCCATCTTAGTTGTATATGACTTTCTTCTTTCAGCCAAACACAATCGGAGTTATATTAAAAAATATCCTGGCTCTTCCAAGTTTTATAATCGGAATGAATGGTACCTTAGATTTTGAAGCCCAAAAAATCGATCAAAAAAGTAATCCATACAGCTCCAGGGGGTTAATAAAGGCCTTCTGAAGCGAAGTGATGTATTTTTGTAAGAAAAATATCCATATTTATAACTTTATAAACTAGAATCACTGGCTTCTGGTAACAGCCGTCCACACGTTCACTGGCTTCCTCTATCCTCTGCGCTTTCACGTTCATCACTTCAAGTCATACGCGGAACTCGACTCGAACGCGTGGACGGCCATTACTGGAAGCCAGTGATTATAGTTTATTAAGTTATAAATATGGATATTTTTCCTTACAAAAATGCATCAATTCGCTTCAGAAGGCCTTCATTAACCCCCTGGTGTTACGAACATCAGTACCGTTCACCAAAGATCTTCTTCACCAGAATTCTGACCCGCACTGATTACCCAACAGCTGCTGCCCATCAACTTCCCTCTATTAAAGCCTCGCTTCCCCGTGCCCTCACTGCGAAGTCTTGTTTGCCCCGGCTGCATTACTGAGCAATTACTAACCTGTGTTTTCGATCCAGTTGAAGCCAACCTTGCCTGAACCCGACCATTCTTCTGTCCGCTGCCTGCCCCGACCAAACGCCTGTCTGACCACGAGTACCGTTCACCTGTTCCCCATCGGAAGCCACCTCTTCAGCGAACTCAGTTGCCAGCTAAGTTGCTGCCTTTCTCTCTCTATCTGAATTAACTTCCATTTAATAAAGCCGTATATGGATCCTAACCAGTCTGAGCGTTCATTACACCTGGAGCTGTATGGATTACTTTTTTGATGGATGAATGCGCTTTTTTGGGCTTCAAAATCTAAGGAACCATTCACTCCCATTATAAAGCTTGGAGGAGCCAGGATATTTTTTAATATAACTCAGATTGTGTTTGTCTGAAAGAAGAAAGTCATATACAGCTAGGATGGCTTGAGAGTGAGTAAAATATGAGACAATTTTAATTTTGGGGTGAACTAACCCTTTAAGATGAATCGTTCTCTTGAATCATTTCTCATTTTGAAAGCCGTTTGGGATAAAAGCATATGCTAAATGAAATTAAGAAATATAAAATGTAAATGTAGAAAAGAGCAGTTTCATGCAGAAGAGCCTCAAAGAAGTTTGTTTTTTTTACACAATGTTCTTTTTCATGTAAACGAGTGTAAATGTCAGCATCAAATGTATAAAGGATTGAAGTCTGTCACACAAAATATGTGATTAAATCAGTTTGCTTTTTATCCTAACTGTTACTAACAGTCCGTAATTAATTACTACTTATATTTAGGGTATGCATATGTTTCAGGTTTATGGTGCGATGCTCAAAAATTATAGCAGATAGTAAGTTCATAACTTAGTACCTGTTTATGCAATAACTAGTCTAAGCTATATCTCTTGCATGATGCAACTGACCCCTGTTGTTAAAAAGCAAGTCAAACTCACAATCATGTTGCCTTACTAAACAACAGTACAGCTTAGATGGCCTACATACAGCCTCGTGTCCTACCAATCACAGCTCACAATTATGTTCTTCATATTACTTACTTTCTTCTGTGGAACACAAAAGAAAATGTTAGGTGGAATGTTGGGGACTGACGGCCTCAGTCCCTGATCATTTTCATTGTATGAAAAATAGAGAAGATTAAACAGTTGTTTTGAAGATTTCCCCTCGTGGTCCACAGAAGACAAAAGTAAATAGGTTGACCAACCCTTTAATTGTCGATCAAGTGTCAGAAACATATTATCACACAGTCCACATTAAACAATGCAAAGACCCTGGCCTTTAATGCACTTTTATTGATTCCTTCAATCCTGTTGGGTCGATCTGTTGCCCATATCATCTTTGTGGCACAGCATGATGTGGATTACGTGTTCATGGGAATTAAATATTGACATATGAATGCTGGGCAGCACAGGTACAGTCAAAGGTCACAAAATTTCAGGTGAGTTAATAGACCGACCTTGCCTCACCCACATGTTCGTATTTTAAATTCAGCAGATGAACTCGATTTAACACGTTAATGAAAATAGCTGGCAAGCTTAATTACATTTGAGCTTGGATAGAGAATATTTCACATTGATTATTTCTGTTTAAACACGAACCAGGGAAGCAAAATGGGATCATTATCTTGGTAAAGCAAGTTTTTAATTTGCAGGTGCAAATATTTAACACTGGAGAAATAATGGTGCTCGGGAAGGAGTCGGCTTGCTTTTAGTGAAAGATCAGCCATTTTCTTAGCAGGACTCCATTTTTAGACACTTTGTCCTCTTTCTGTCCTTGTCTTTCAGCCATCCCATTTATAACTGTTAATGCGTTCAGGGGTAAATGGAAGATCGCGCTAGGATGTATGTGTGTGTGTGTGTGTGTGTGTGAAGGGTGATGTTATTTTACTGCCCCTTTGTTTTGTATACGATGCTGTCTTTGATGCTAGATTGCGACGACCTTTCCTTGTCCTTCAGTTGCACCAGCTCACCATTTCTAAGTATTACGTATGCTCGGCTTTATTTCAGCTGCCATATGATTAATGTAGTGGCTCCGAGACGTGACGTGGAGTTGTAAAAAGGAGCAGTGCTGCAGCACCGCCACGTCCTGCGTCACTCTCCCTCCAGCTTGGCCTTGCCAGATTCATTACCCTCCCTACCTAATTAAAACTATGCCATTACAGCATTAGACGTGCCAGCTGCATTCCCAGTCCGACTGTTAGCAGAGAGAGAAAACACAATAAGCAGAACAGAACCCAGTGTCCTCGAATTTTATGGCCGAATGCAATATCAGCGGGCATCAGCATGCAGCTCACGCCAGCATTTGCAAAGCAGGGGTGTGGCATCCAACGCAATATACAGGACCTCTTAGCTCCTTCATCAATCAAAGCGCTTAGATGTGATTGATGCATTTCTGTCTTCTATTGGGATGACGTGATAAATGAAAGAAATTGAAATGGCCTGTAAAGTCGCTGCCACTTTATGCTTTTATCTTACATATTCAAAATGTTTTGCATTGGATTCTTGGTAATTTGATCATTTTACATAGGGGAGACTGGGGGTAGTTGTCATATTCCGTACGGGAAGGGTTATATCTCAGTAACTACAAGGATTTGAGACAAAAGTCCATTTACACGTTTTCTCTAGCAGTTGTATTGTATTTTTGGTTTCAAACACCTAGTTAAAAATGTTCTTAAAATAGAATTTCTTTTATAATTTGCATCCTCCAAACTAACATTTGAGCATCATGTGTTTTTTGTATAGCTGTTGGATAAACATGTAAACACAATAAATCCACAATTGCATACGTTCAGGCAAGGGTCAACTATATAACAAAGTAGATTTGAACTAAAAGGTTAAACTGTGTTCTCAGGAAATGTTTATTTTTCGTCATGTCAGGTTAGGGCATTTAAACTGGGGAAAATTGTCACATATGTTTTAAAACAATTGTTTGATATTGCCTTTTACAGTTTTGCTATTTCTTGCTATTAATTATTTTGTGTTTCATTGTTGTTTTACTGTTTACATTGTTGTTTTACTGTTTATAAAAAAAAACCTTATAATAGACTGTTTAATGGCAGGTTTCATTGCACACAACATACCCCAAACAACATGACAACATGTCAAAAGTCACCATTATTATACACATTGTGATCATAGTGTACAACATATATCTATATAGCCTTGCTGTGAATACCATTACAGTGTAATACATTTACATAATGTTTGTTCTTTTATCACCTTTGAGTGACTTGGAATTAATATTTTATGAGCAGCATAAAAATAAGGATTCAGGCATTATGTAGATGTCTCCAATGGTTATGAATCTTGTATGAATATATGCTTACAAAATGTGATATTTTCTCAAATAAACATCTGTGACCTCATAAATACTGTGAATTTACACAAGGACTCAACAAATAGCATGCAACCATATTACGCCTTTAAGGTTTATTCAATAGCCGGAATCATATCCAACCACTGGCACAACTGGATTTCTGATGCAATGGTAAACAGCCAGCAGAAGAGGAAGCCACAGGAAGTGTTTGAGCAGCCATATTGGTATTCCCCAAATGCCATTGAGCCTCAATGACTGATAGCCGATAATGGCGCCGTTTCACCGTCTCCGACCTCTGTATACAACAGCGAGCACATCTAATGAGCAACACGTGCCTATATATGCAAAGCACACAACAAGACAACAAATTGACTACACTCCACACAAGACTGCAGTATATTTTGCATCACACTTCAGTCCAGTGACAAGTCTACTCAACACCTCTGGTTCTAATAAGCACTCCAGGAAAGTTTGCTCCACTATAATTCTAGTTGCACCAATCCAGAAAACACACAACCCAAAACCAGCCTCATTCTGCGCCTTTATCACCTCATTCAAGTTCATCCAACCTAAGGGCTAAAGACAGGCAGCCAGAGTAGTGCGACAGTGGCTTACTTATCTCCCCATACTTATTTACATAGATAATCCCCCTCGTATCTTCCTTGCTTATAGACGGCAACTGCACAGCTTAGAGCTAAGAGCAGATAGAGGGGACAATTCCCTGTGAGCGATTCCCCCCCTGCATCACAATCAGCCCTAACGAGGTGATTACTCTCCATCAATCCGATTCTCACTAATACGCTCTTGTAATTGTTAGGCAAAGCAAAGAAATCAGCAGTCCAGAGGTCGTACTGTTTCATGTTATTAATAAAACTCTGCCATGGTATAGGGAGGCACACTGGTAGTCAGTTGTTGTCTGTTATATCCACTTTGTGTGATGATAAGCTGGACTGCTTCCAGTATATAATACTGGTATTCGTCAAAATTCCAATAAAGTAGATCACATCTTTTACAAATCTTAAAACTTCTTTAAAAGTTTTTAAAAATACTTTCACATCCAAGTATAATATGCAATTTGCCAAAATCAACTTTATGTAAGACATTTGTATGTTGATATCAAAACATCCCTCAGTGAGCATCCCAAATAGCCTGACAAAGCAGCATTGGCTCGACCAATGGTATGAGTTAGGGTTGAGCAATAGAAGATGGGTCTTGACATATAAACAGTCATTATTTTGCATTTATTTTTAATTTGTATAATTTTTTTTAACTAATTATAATATTTATAAAACATAATTATACATTGTCAAGAAAAAGCATGTGAATCCTTTAGAATTAGCTGGTTTTCTGCATTAATTGGTCATAAAATGTGACCTCATATTCAAAAAAAGTATAGACAAACAATGTACTTAAGCTACTAACACACAAACAGTTATAATCTTTTATTTATTTTATACATCCCATTAAACCTTCACAGTGCTGCAGAAAAAGTAAGTGAACTCTTGGGATTAATGACTGGTCAACCTAAACCAAGCATTAACGATAGCTGGGAATTAGACTTGCAGAACGTTCAGAAGGAATTTGGGACTATTCTTCCTTACAGAACTGCTTCAGCTCAGCCATATTCTTAGGATGTCTGGTGTGAACGACTTTCTTGAGGTCATTCCACAGCATCTCTATTAGATTATGTTCTGGGCTCTGACTGGGTCACTCCAAAAGGTGGATTTTCTTTTTTTTATGCCATTCTGTGATTGATTTGTTCAATGTTTAGGATTAAAGTCCTGCTGCATCACCCAGCTTCTACTGAGTTTCAGCTGGTGCACAGCTACTCTGAAATTTTCATGTAGGATATCATGACAAACTTGGGAATTCATTCCCTTCAAAGCAGCCCCAAATCATGATGCTCTCTTCACCGTACTTCACCGGTCATGTTGGTATGCGGTGCCCTTTTTAAGACATCTGTAGTGCTGCATTTTCTTCCCAAACAAGTCAACCACCATGCCTGCTTAATATATTCTGTATAAAAGACTCATGAACAGAGATGTTAACCAGTTCCAATGATTCCTTCAAGTCTTAAGATGTCACTCTAGGATTCTTTTTAACCCCTCATTGAGAATTCTGCCATGTGCCCTTTGAGTCATCTTGGTTGGATGGCCACTTCTAGTGAGAGTAGCCACAGTACTAAAATTGTCTCCATTTATAGACAATTTGTCTAACTGTGGACAGATGGAAATCTAAGCTCTTTGAGATAACTTTGTAACCCTTTCCATCTTTATGCAAAGAAACAATTCTTGATCGCAAGTCTTCTGAGATCTTTTTTTTTTGCGAGGCATGGTCCAAGTGAGTAGATGCTTCTTGTGATTAGCAAACTCAAAATGTTTGAGTGCTTTTTATAAGTCAAAGTAGCTCTAACCACACCTACAATCTTGTTTCATTAACTGGATGCCAGGTTTGCCAGCTTCTGGCAACAATTAGCTTTTGATGTAATTAGCCTAAGGGTTCACACCTTTTCCAACCCACACAGATTGTGTTTGTTCAATATTGTAATTTAGACGAAGATCAAAACAGATTTTAAGACAAATTTATACATAGAGTTGAAGTCAGAAGTTTACATACACCTTAGCCAAATACATTTAAACACAGTTTTTCACAATTCCTGACATTTAATCATAGAAAACATTCCCTATCTTAGGTCAGTTAGGATCACTACTTTATTTTAAGAATGTGAAATGCCAGAATAATAGTAGAGAGAATTATTTATTTCAGCTTTTATTTCTTTCATCACATTCCCAGTGGTTCAGAAGTTTACATAAACGTTGTTAGTATTTGGTAGCATTGTCTTTAAATCGTTTAACTTGGGTCAAATATTTTGGGTAGCCTTCTACGAACTTCTCACAAGTTGCTGGAATTTTGGCACATTCCTCCAGACAGAACTTGTGTAACTAAGTCAGGTTTGCAATCCTTGCTCCCACACACTTTTTCAGTTCTGCCCACAAATTTTCTATCGGAATGAGGTCAGGGCTTTGTGATGGCCACTCCAATACCTTGACTTTGTTGTCCTTAAGCCATTTTGCCACAACTTTGGAGCTTGGGATCATTGTCCATTTGGAAGAGCCATTTGTGACCGAGCTTTACATTTCTGGCTAATGTCTTAAGATGTTGCTTCAATATATCAACATAATTTTCCATCTTCATGATATTAACTATTTTGTGTAGTGCAACAGTCTCTCCTGTAGCAAAGCACCCCCACAAAATTCTCGGTTGGGATGTTCTTCGGCTTATGAGCCTCACCCTTTTTTCTCCATAACAATGTTTATCATGGCCAAAAAGTTCAATTTTTGTTTCATTAGACCAGAGGACATTTCTCCAAAAAGTAACATATTTGTCCGCATGTGCACTTGCAAACTATAGTCTAGCTTATTTATGGTGGTTTTGGACCAGTAGCTTTTTCCTCGCTAAACAGCTTTTCAGGTTATGTTGTTATAGGACTCGATTTAATGTGAATATAGATACTTGTCTAACTGTTTCCTCCAGCATCTTCACAAGGTCCTTTGCTGTTGTTCTGTGATTGATTTGCACATTTCCCACCAAACTACGTTCATCTCTAGGACACAGAATGCATCTCCTTCCTGAGCATTATGATGGCTGCCTGGTGCCATGGTGCTTATTCTTGTGTATTATTGTTTGTACAGATGAACGTGGTACCTTCAGCATTTGGAAATTGCTTCCAAGGATGAACCAGATTCTTTTCTGAGGTCTTGGCTGATTTCTTTTGATTTTCCCATGATGTCAAGCAAAGAGGCTGAGTTTGAAGGTAGGCCTTAAAATACATCCACAGGTACACCTCCAATTCAGTACACCTCCTATTAGAGCTAATTGGCTAAATGTCTAAAGGCTTGACATAATTTTATGGAATTTTCCAAGCTTCTTAAAGGAACAGTTAACTTAGTGTATGTAAACTTCAAACCCACTGGAATTGTGATACAGTCAATTAAAAATGAAACAATCTGTCTGTAATCAATTGTTGGAAAAATTACTCATGTCATGCACAAAGTAGATGTCCTAAATGACTTGCCAAAACTATAGTTTGCTAATATGAAATCTGTGGAATGGTTAACAAATTAGTTTTAATGACTTCAACTGTGTGTATGTAAACTTCAGACTTCATCTGTAAATGCAAGGAATTCCATACTTTTTCTAGCCACTGTAAAACATACACTTGTTATAAAACATTTCTAAAACATATTCATAAAACAAATATTTGAATCATTTTAATATCATTTTATTCTAGAATTATATATATATATATATATATATATATATATATATATATATATATATATATATATATTTATATTTATACTGGCAAAAGTTTGGAATAATGTACAGATTTTGCTGTTTTGGAAGGACATTTTTACTTTAGTTCACCAAAGTGGCATGCAACTGATCACAGCGTATAGTCAGGACATTACTGTTGTAAAAAAACGGCACCATCACTATTAGAAAAGCCATTTTTGATCAAATCTAGACATGCCCCATTTCCAGCAGCCATCACTCCAAAACCTTATCCTCAAGAAATCATGCTAAATTGCTAATTTGGAACTAGAAAATCACTTGCCATTATATTAGCCAGAGGGGAATTGGCCCCCCACAGTGAGTCTGGTTTCTCCCAAGGTTATTTTTCTCCATTAACCATCATCTTTTGGAGTTTTGTGTTCCTTGCCACAGTCGCCTTCGGCTTGCTCACTGGGGTTATTAATACAATTATTATTTAATTATTTTTAAACACGATAAAGAATCATATCTTATCTAATTCCACAACAAGGCTCCAAACAAAAAATCAATTAAGGAGCCATTGGCTCCTATAGGGGGAAAAACAGGCGCCAAATATTTTCATTTTTAACTCCTTCCATTCCTTTTCGTCCCGCAGCTCGCATGCAAGAAAAACTGCACGTGCTAACAGTGTAGTCTGTGGAGCATTCTTCGCAATTATGTGATCACGTGCATTTTTTATGCTTGTTACTGTCACCGTGTTTTCTCACAGTCTCTTTTTTGAAATGGTTGATTCCTGCAATGAACTCCGTTTTCCCCGCTATTTCTTTGATATAAACTTTTGTAATGTATTCCGGGAAATGTAATGCAAATTTTAAAATCAAAGGGAGTAAATTTTTGGCAAATTTCAATGGCGACCTTGACAGAAATTACACTCACAAATAAATTTATTTGGTCTCAAATGCAGCCATTTTTAGTCGCAGTTTGGAGCCCTGCACAATGATGATGATTTATCGACTTTATAGACATTACATTTTTATCGTCTGTTAATGCTGAACTTCTGTAAAGCTGCTTTGAAACGATGTGTGTTGTGAAAGGCGCTATACAAATAAAATTGACTTGACTATATCAAACACAGCTGAAAGCTATTTGGTTCATTAAATGAAGCTTAACATTTTCTTTGTGTTTGAGTTGCCACAGTATGCAATAGACTAGCATGTCTTAGATTCAATATTAGGTAAAAAATGGCAAAAAAGAAACAGCTTTCTCTAGAAACTCGTCAGTCAATCATTGTTTTGAGGAATGAAAGACATACAATACTGGAAATTGCCAAAAAACGTCCTGGTTACTTCCGTAACCTTCGTTCCCTGATGGAGGGAAAGAGACAGTGTGTCGATGAAGTGACACTAGGATGAAGTGACATTAGGGGTCACTCTTGGGAGCCTGAGACACCTCTGATCTTTGATAAAAGGCCAATGGGAATTGGCAAGTGGTATTTGCATGCCACTCCCCCAAGCATCCTGGTATAAAGGAGCTGGCGTGCGAACCGCTCATTCAGGGTTTGTGCACTTCACATACAGGCGCATCGTAGAGGGAGCCCTAGCCTGAGTGATTGTGTCTGCCATGGCGGGTGGTAGGCCACTTAGGTCTTCCGCGTCCCATCCAGGGTCCAGACATGGAGATTCCAGAGGTCTAGTTGCGGTGCCAGATAGTGCCCCGTTCCTGAGAATGAATTTGGGGTTTGCCGCTGGTGGCTGTCCCCTGAACCTGCCAAAATGGAATGGTGGATGGTGGTCGTAATGACGGCCGTGCACACCGGATATGTGACACCGGGAATGAGAAAACTGCTCTGTTGAATTTTTGGGTACCACAGCTACATGAGTGTATGGCAAAATTAAATGTAAATTAAACAAAATATTCTCCTCCCAGCCCTCCACCGGGGGGTGGAGTGGTCTGTTTACCAGCTCCAGAACAGCAGGTCTCCTCATCCCTGGGTCGACTGTCTCAAGGCCGCTTCGAAGTCTTCTTCTTGGCAGCCGGCCGTGAGACGGATGGCGTCTGTATCCTGCATTCTGAGGGATGGGCCATGGCAGGGCCGGTGCAGCCCCCACTGGACGACGAGTAGATGGGGTGCGGGATCTTGATCTGCACCGTTTCAGGATGTGTTGGATGGCCTCCGTCTCCTGCTTCACTGCCAAAGACTGCTGGACAAAGTCCCCAGCGGTGTCGCCTAATAGGCCAGCCTGGGAAATGGGGGTGTTAAGGAACCGTTCCTTGTCGGCCTCTCTCATCTCGACCAGGTTGAGCCAAAGGTGGCACTCCTGGACCAACAAGGTGGACATTGCCTGCCCGAGAGACCGCGCCATGACCGTCGCCCAGAGGGTGAAAGGTGGCTCCCACAACCTTGTCAACTCCTCGTGCACTTCCGTGAAGAAAGGAACTGGAGCAGGCCGTGGCTGTGAGCGGCACCGCGGGCCCGGGAACCAATCATCGAGCCACAAGGGTTCATTGGAGAGCTGAGGGTTCCACCCTAGCCCAACACTCGCAGCTGCCTGGGAAAGCATGTCTGTCATTTCGGCGTCGGCCTGTGACTGGGCGACCGTAACCCGAGGGAGGAAGCCCTGCCATGGTCATGTCCTCGCAGTGAGGACATGACGCATCATGAAGGATATCTCCGCATGAGCAGCGCCAGACACGAGAAATAACGATCGTGGCCGTCCAAAGGTGAGAGCTAATGACCGCAACCAGGAATAACACACAAGCGGAAAGGCATCTTTAAAAAGACATTTCTTTAAAAAGATGTGTCCGTGTGTGCCAATCTTTTAGAATATACTCTTTTAGGGAAAATAATATTTTAGAATATACTCTTTCAGTTTTGTTCTGCCGAAGCACCCAGGGTTGATCTCTGCAGTGCACCAGTGCTGAGGGGGAGAAAGCTGCTGTAATGTACCATAAGGAATCCAGCAGAGGTGAATGGGAAGCCTTGGGAATTCAGCTTAATGAACATCAACCGCTCGGCTCTGAAGAGAAAATCTGAATGAGCGGTTCACACTCCAGCTCCTTTATACCTGTATGCTCGGGGGAGTGGCATGCAAATACCACTCGCCAATTCCCATTAGCCTTTTATCAAAGATCAGAGGTGTTTCGGGCTCCCAAGAGTGACCCCTAGTGTCACTTCATCAACACAACGTCCAGTGAGTGACAGATAGGGAACTGAAGATATCATACAAAGGTGTACACTACAGTCTTCAAAGACAAAGGACAACTGGCTCTAACAAGGAGAGAAAGAGATGTGGAAGGCCCAGATACAACTAAACAAGAGGATAAGTACATCAGAGTCTCTCGTTTAAGAAGTAGATGCATCACTTGTCCTCAGCAGAGAGCATCATTGAATTCTACCTGTTCAACACCAGTTTCATGTACAACAGTACAGAGAAGACTCAAGGGTGCAGGCCTTATGGGAAGAATTGCAAAGAAAAAGCCACTTTTGAAACATAAAAACAAAAAGTGGGCAAAAGAGTGGGCAAAGAAACAGATATTTGGACAACAGATAATTGGAAAAAAGTGTTATGGATCTTAGCCCCATTGAGCTTTTGTCAGCTAGACTGTAAGGCACGTGAGAAGTGCCTGACAAGACAGCCACATTTCTGGCACGTGCTAAATCTGTACAATATTAAAAATGTTTGGCCACCAGTGTGTGTGTGTGTATATATATATATTTGGTATATATATACACACACTACTGTATATGTTTCTTTATGCAACATCTTGGGCTTTGTGTGCTTCCAAATTTGTGGCTACTGTTTAGGGATTGCCCTTTTCTGTTCCAGCATGACAATGCCCCTGCGAACAAAGTGAGGTCCATAAAGAAATATGACTGGCATGGAAGAAATTGACTGGCCTGCACAAAGCCCAGACCTGAACCCCACTGATCACATTTGGGTTAAAATGGAACAGCAAATGTAAGTCAGGCCCCATTTACCAACATCAGTTCCTGACCTCACTGATAGCCTTGTGTCTAAATGAGAGCAAATCCCTGCAGCCATGTTACTACATAAAATATAGTGGAAAGCCTTCCCAAAAGAGTGGAAGCTGTTATTACAGAAATGGGGGAAATTGATGCCTAAGGTTTTGAAATCTAATTTTCATCAAGCACATATGGTGTCCGCAAACTTTTGGCCCTATAAATATATATATATCTAAATATATACATAAGTACACACACACACACACACACACACACACACACACACACACACAAAGGTGAAGCAAATGATGTTGATCATCTCCTAACAAGGCCACATGTCACGGTCTGGGTATATTTGATGATAAGCAAACAATCAGTTCTCATAGTCAACGTGTTGAATGCAGGATAAATTGAAAGGAGTAAAGACCTAAGTGACTTTGACAAGGGCCAAATTGTTATGGACAGATGACTGGGTCAGAGCATCTCTGAAACTGCAAGGCTTGTGGAGTGCTCCCAGTCAGCAGTGGCATGTACCTACAACAGTGGTCTGAGGGACAAACCACAAACCGTCGACAGGGTGTTGGGCGCCCTAGACTTCATGAGGGCAACGAAGGCTATACCGTCTGGTCTAAACTGACAGAAGGTCTACTGTGGCACAAGTCACAGAAAATTTTAATTATGGTTACTGGAGGAATGTGTCAGAACACACGGTGCATCGTACCCTGATGCATATGCGTCTGTGTATCCGCAGACCGGTCAGAAATCCCATGATGACCTGTCCACCATCAAAAGTGCCTACAATGGCATGCGTGCATCAGAACTGGACCTAGGAGCAGTGGAAGAATGTCACCTGGTCCGATGAGTTCAGTTTTCTTTTACATCGCGTGGATGGCCGTGAACATGTGCACCATTTACCTGGGGAAGTGATGGCACCTGGGTGCACTGTGGGATGACAACAAGCCAGTGGATTGAGTGTGATGCTCTGGGCAATGTTCTGCTGGGAAACACTGGGTACGGCCATTCATGTGGACATCAATTTGACACATGCCACCTACCTAAACATTTTTTCAGACCAGGTACACCCCTTCAAGGCAAAGGTATTCCATGCACCCCGCACACTACACACATTGTTCTAAAATGGTTTGAAGAACATGATGAAGAGTTCAAGGTGTTACCCAGATCTCTGATTGAGCATCTGTGGGATGTGCTGGACCAACAAGTCCGATCAATGGCAGTTCCACCTTACAGGACTTACAGGACTTGAAGGATCTGCTGCTACACCTTCAGAGAACTAGTACTGTAGAGTCCATGCCTAAATAATAATTATTATTATTTGGGCCACGACTCTGACTTCATAAAATATTTTCCATTCTCTTTTTCTCCACAATGTTTAAACAATCTTCCTCTGGGGTCAGTCACTGCTGAACTCAGTGCTGTCCAGCAGGGGGAATCCTCATTCTACACCCAGACACCTGCTTCCTTTTGCAGGCATGAGGAGTAGGTCAATAAGCTACTGTGGTAATACTGGGGAGTTGTTTTATTGTGTAGTGCAGGGAGGTGACAGCTCTGGGGTGCAGTGCAGAGAGCAGGCACTGAGTGATGGCCCTGTGAGGCAGAATGGAGGGCTGCACCCCAGCCGTGGATCAATGTGGCCAGGGAGCTTCATTAAACTGGAAGTGATAATGATAATGTAGCAGACCGACTGCTGGGCTACATCTCCTGAAATGGAGAACAATCCATACACACACACTATAGAGATCGACCAATACTGTTCTTTTATGACCAATACGTTAACGATTAGTTTTATATTTAAGTGTCCAATAACCAATATGCAGAACAGATTTTAAATGATTGTGTAATTTCTTCTTTTTGACACAATAATAATGAAATAATCATTACACTAAAACAATAAAAAACAATAATAATAATCAATTATTATTATTATTGTCATTATATTTATGAAATGTCTTTGAAATGTAAATACACACAAATTTATTTTCTGCTTTGTTTTTCAGCTATGTCGAACTGTTAAGCTTAAAATGCTGCGCTTCTTGAGAATGCATAATTTACATTAAAAATAAAAAGGTTGACTGTATTTAGGCAAATAATATATTCAATATTTATGTTCCTTTACGAGTGAATACCTATGTTTCTTGTTGAATGAACAGTGGTGTAATGCTGGTGTTGGGTGATATTTTTTAAACACATAATCTATCGGTAGACTCAATGTCAATATCTGTCTATCTGTAATCATTTACCATGTTCAAGTGGCGTCCCCTTTAATCTCTTAGTTGGTCACGTATTGCATGGGAGTCTGGGACATTCATACCAAACAGTTGGATTTGTGGTTTGTGGTATTTGACCTTGATGTCTGAATGGTGGACTGTCATCAGCAAGGACTTTGTAGTCTGTTTCTGTGGATTTACCTGGATAGGGCTAAGGGAACCAGAGACTAATCTCACTGTACCTATTACATACAGCCCAGAGGCGAAGTGAGGATTACAACAGTGCGTTTCAGGATTTATTTTGAACCACTTGAAAGATCTCACCATGCCAAATCACACTATTGTATGCATTTATAGAGCATGAACTTCACTCAAATTATTTTGGTTTCAGTGTCAGTATGGTGATGTCAGGGGAGAAGATCAAAGCACCAATTCACTATTACATATATTATATTGCATTGTTTTGAAATGTAGGTAGTGATCTATTTATTTCTTTATTTCTTAATTTTTAAGAGTTTACATTCTAAAATGCACATTCTAAAAGATCAGCAATAAAGCATAGCTAAAAGCCAATTTTACAAAATCCAGGGATTTGCTTATAGAATGTGGCACCATGCCATTTCCCCCCAAATGCTGCTACTTGGTGTCCTGATGAAATATTAACTTAAGGTTTATTTTGTACTCTGAGTGCAAATATGAGGACATTGACTGTTTGAATACTAAGTGAATATTTAGCACAATGGAATATTGGAATAATGGAATGCAAACATTGTGGGGGGAAATCACTAAGAACAAATTGTTACTAGAGAGTGGTGGTGGCGTAGTGGCTAGAGCACAGGGCTGCTAATCACAAGGTCGCTGGTTCGAACCCCATGGCCATTGTGCCCTTGAGCAAGGCTCTTAACTCCAGGTTGCTCTGTGGGGATTTGGATAAAAGTGTCTGCCAAATGCATGAATGTAAATGTTACTACTTGCACAAACTTGAATTGAATTAGCACCAGATTCACTTGCATCAATTAAGCAAAACAGGTATTTGTGTAATCTCTGCCATAAAATCTGTGCTGAATGCACAGCAGATTTCCTGATCTTGCAGGACTGTTCTGAGTGCTAGCTTGTGGAGGATGCAGCAGACTACTGCAACCTGAAATATTTGACTGGGATTGTACAGCATTGCTCCTCCACTGTGATCCTGACATTTTCAATGGTTCTTTAAAATGCTGAAAATACGCTCAAATACAGCATGGGTCTGTATGCCCGGTTATGATGCTTGTCACTTCAATCATTATTTGATGAATTACTGCTGCCAAGATCAATAGAAAATGTACATACATTTGTTTTTACAAATGTTTATCGCCTGCTTTCCATTGACATTAATGGCGTAAGGTGAAAAGCACAAGACAAATCTTACTTTTTTTTTTAGTTTTGAGTTTTGTTTATAAGACACAATCTATAATAAGCCTTATTTGCAAGAAAATGATGTTTGTTCCAAAAAGAAAAACAATTACTTAATTGAAATACTACATAGTGCTAATTCAGCGCATTTAGCGTCTGGTTAAACTGGATTGTGGTGTTTAGTTAATAAGACTTTGTGTTTGCACTGAAATTATGCAAAATTGACGCAACTTTATAGTGAATTTGCCCTTGTGTTTGCTGGGCTTGTGGATGGTTGGACTGTGATGGACTTCAGTTCACCTTAAGATGTCTTCTCCTCCTTTGAAAGCGCAGCAGTTCCTTGTGTTGGCGTGCGATGAAGTTGACAGCAGCATACTCCAGCAGGGCAGAGAAGACAAAGAGTAGGCACACAGCCATCCAAATGTCAATGGCTTTCACATAGGAGACCTGCAAGAAGGCAAAATCAAAATGATTGACATTAAGAGGCTCAGAATAAGCACTACTCTGACTCATTGCCTGGCTCAGAGTTCACTCATTGAGTCTTGCCCTAAGCTCAAGTGCTGAAAACTTTCCAGTCATGTAAAACATGCCCATTTTAAGGAAGAACACCCAAGAAGCACTTTCATCTTAAATCCAGGCAGCTACAAGAATTGTTCTACACAGTCTGACATACGGATCAAAGTGTTAATGAATAAAACATTTCAATTTTAAGAATTTAGGCACAGCAGCACAACTACTAAGTCTTTACCCATCGATTTTTCAAAGCATGATTGTTGTCAGGCAGCGACCTACGCAATATAGGCGACTGAAGTTTGCTGCTTCTTTGGCCTGACTTGGCTGCCAGCCTGACTGTTTGACTGGGACTCACTTTATTTGACAAGCCAGTGACCAAAATGGTCATGGAGTTTAGGTGGCATTACAGAGTGTGCATGGTTCAGAAAGCATTGTTGAAATGATGAGAACGGGCTGGGGTGAGACTACTCCAGTGCTTCAAAACCTAAGAGCCTATAGTGACTTGGTCAATAGTAAAAAGCGAAATGTTAAGAGTTTTTTTATTTTTTAGATGAATGTGCATGGACAGAGAGAAGGTATAGGAATCCAAGGACATTGGTTGAATATTCAGGGTTCAACAATAAGATTTTTTTCTTTCCTACTGGCCCAGTTGTTTAGTAGTTCAAATGTGTACTTTCGCTGCCACCATCAATTTCCTTGTCATTGGCCACAAAAGTGATAATTTCTTTAAGCAACATATTTTTAAATGTGTCAGAAAAACAAAAGTAGATATTTACCCCCCAAAACATAATTTTTATGAAAAAAATATTTTATAAAAATGATCTTTATATTTAAATTTAAATACAAAAAAAAAATATTACATGAGCAGAATTCAACAGAATTAGCAAGACTATTTTCAAAATACAGAAAACCAAATGCTTTAATTTGCAAGGCATAAAATGCATGCACAAGACAAATAAATAATTGGTAAAATTAGCAAAGCTTGATATCAGCGATAGGGCACGTGGAAGTTCCGTCAACTATCACGGAATACTCTTACACTGACCTCGATAATTGGGCCAGTTTTATTTTTGAGCCCTGATGTTAAATGTGTTTGAGTGTGCATAATGTGACAAATAGAATTTAAGAACTTTCAGCATTCAGCAATGGTGCATATTTGCAAGATGACTATTGTGGCAGCAGAACATCATTGTAAATGTGGCTGACTCATACAAATAAGCCAATGGCAACAAACAAAGCTGGGAATAATTTGCCAGGACATACTTATACAACCCTTAACATTAAGGGTCAGACAGTGGAATGTGTACAATCCTACAAATATCTTTGGACAATTATAGACTCAAAACTAAACTTTGAAGCAAATTGTGAAGTCATGTGTAAAAAGGGGCACCAGTGTTTGTTTTGCTTAAGGAAACTGTCCCATTTTCACATTGACAAAACTATGATGACTTTATTCTATCAAGCTTTTATTGAATCTATTTTATCCTTTTCTTTAGTGTCATGGTTTGGAAATCTATCTTTAAAAAACAAAAAATTTTTTGAGTCAAATTGTCAAATGGTCTAGTAGGCTGATTGGGGAGTCACAGCTTAACCCACCATCCCTGTCAACCGCACAGTTACAGAGGTTGGATTCCTTCTGGACGAAGGTTTATAGTTCCAAAGTGCACTGTTTGGGTTGTCTTTATAAAAAAAAACCATAAGAACTCATCCACTGCAAACCAAATCTACCTACGGGTATAAATAAATTAACCTGAACGTGAAACTGAACCCTTTTCAATCTCATAAATCCATGTTAGAGAGAAAAAGGTTTTACCGTAATGTGACCATGTCAGGCATGACAACTTACGTTAACCTGAACTGTTAGTGTACCTAGTCTACAATTGACATAGAAATGATCAACATGGTTGTCAAATTACAGCAATATCCTGTTTGAATAGTGCATATGTACACTGTATCTCATCTATAACACAATAATTATAAATAATATTAATAAAAGGAATACAAATCCTTGTTTACAAAAGGCAGGTTACACAAAACAGGTATAGAGAGACAACTGCTTCTGCTTGCTGTCGGTCTTAAAAAAAGCTCATTTGGCATGTTTGGAGTGCTGCGTTTTGGAAAGAGGGGGGCGGGGGGGGGGGGGGGGGGGGGGGTGGCTAATTCAACAGCTCAGCTTGTGGAAATTCTAGAACAGCTAAAATCGGTTCCAGCACCTTCAAGTCACCACTGAAATATTCAGTCACCATATTCAGTGGTGACTGAATATTTTTCAGTCACCACTGAAAAATATTACAAATATTTGTTGCTACATTTTAAATTGAACCCTCTATACATACACTACTTGATCAAAAGTATGTGGACACCTTAATTAACAGGCTTTGCTATATTAACTACACCTAATACTAACAGGTGAATAAAATCAAGCATACAGCAACCTCTATTTTTAGTAGAATGGGGCCCTTTTCTGTGCCACTGTGCACCAACCAAGGACCTTAAAGAATTGGCTTACTGATGTTCTTGTGTCTAAATGGGATCAACTCCCTGCAACCATGTTCAAACTATGTTAGCACCTCACAATTTATGTCCTTGGTTGTGAAATTAAACATTCAACAGACAGTTATGGATGTGGTGTTTGGGTGTTCACATACTTTTGGCCATGTAGTGTAGATCAAGGCTTTGTCTCAAAACTTAGTGGAACTAGATAGCATTTTTGAGCATCATAGGCATGTTCTTGATACAAAGGCTATTACAGTTTATATAGAAAACAAAGGGAATAAGTGTTTTATAGGGAACTGATTAAGAATGAATATGGCTGGAGAACCAACTCACCTTCGGAAGAGAGGCTCTTGATCCTGAGCTCTGGGTGGTCATGGTCAGCACAGTAGTGATGCCCAAGCCGACACGAGCAGGGGCAGCATCCATGTTGATCCAGAAGGACACCCAAGACAAAATGACGATCAGGAGACTGGGGATGTACATCTGGATAAGATAATAGCCCATCTGTCTTTCCAGGTGGAAACGGACCTCTATGCAGGTGAACTTTCCTGGTGAACAGAAAAAGTACATGGTTTTCACTGCCCCCTCTTTGTAGAGTGATTGCGATCATTGATCAAACAAAAATATAGTATTTTATTTGTTTTGTCATTGCAGGTTTATTTGGTTGGTTTTACAGTTGCTGGTCTCTCATCTTGGTCAGGCTGGTCAGTTGGCTTTTTTTAGAGGGGTTTTGGGCACTTACCAGTTTGGCCAGACTGGGAGACCATCTTAAACCAGCTAAGACCAGCAAAACAGCTTAGAATGGTTAAAATGTATAAACAGGGCCATGGTACTTCTATATGAGTTTACATACTGCAAATAGACAGAAGGTACAATCTCAGCTGAAAATGTCAATGTCAAGGTCCAAATATCTTCACTATAGCTGAGCTTTTGGTAGTTGTTTGTAAAGTTGATACTATATAAACCTTGATTATTTCATGTTATACATATAAGAAAATATAAATAAATATAAATATATATATATATATATATATATATATATATATATATACACATATATATACATATACTGCGATGGACTGGCGACCTGTCCAGGGTGTACCCCGCCTTTCGCCCAATGTTAGCTGGGATAGGCTCCAAGCCCCAACCACCCCCCCACCCCCCCCACCCCCCGCGATAAGCGGTTGATGATGGATGGATGGATGGATGGATGGATATATATATAATATAAATATAAATAAAGGTATAAAAGGAAAATACCACAAATAATACTGAAAGCAAACAGAGGTATTGAATCAAACCAAAACTCAAAGAGAACAAAAAAATTCTTTGTTGATCATAAACAGCCAAGAGAATAAAAAGAGAGATGCAACTGACCAGGGACACAGAGAGTGCAATTAGACGGGGAAGACAAACTGAATGGGAAGCAAGACTGCAGAGCATAGGCCTGCTCTGCAAATCAAAATAGATTGCCACTAATAAATCTGAGAGAAAAGACACTTTAATTTCTTTGAAATTTATTTTCTTAATGCTTGACTTGGGAGCAGCAGGGCGCATGCACTCAGCACTAGGCTGGCTGTCCAGTGCTGGCACTAGAAGAGCACGTCTATACCAACAGAGGGAAGAAGAGAGTGAGTGAGAGTGAGAGAGAGAGAGAGAAACAGACAGACAGACAAAAGGAGAGAAAAAGACAGCAAAGGGATGATTAGAGTTTTATGGCACCCTCAGGGTCTTCAAAAGACTTTGATTGAATGGGAACAGTGAAGTGAAAGGTGAAGGGCAAAGTAAGCATACTAAAGGAATATGGATTTGTATGGATTCATTTTTTGTATTTTTATGGTGCATTTTGTCCTTTTTAGAACATAACTAGGCAAATCCCCATCCACTCTCTTTTTATGGAAAAAGCAGCTTGGACATTCTGCTTAACATCTACTTTTGGTTTGGGGAAAAACATGAGGGTGAGTAAATTACGACAAAATGTAAATTTTGGGGTGAACTATTCCCTTAATGGTAAAGCAAAGATTCACAGACGTAATGACAGCTTTAACAATAGAAGACTGTTATAGACATTTAACAAAACAACTGGCATAAAAATTACACTTATTAGCTCAATGAGAATTTTTATTAAAGGAACGGGATAGAAAATGTGCTACAACTGTCCCTTCTGTTTAGGCGTGCTTCTATTTTGATCTGAACTAGTCTGGCCTTCAGCATTTTTCCAGTTTATCTGGAGTGTAACAAATCCTGACTGTTGACGCTGACTGAACAGATGGTATTTAACTCAATCGAAAGTTCATGAAGAAGAATCAAAGCACAGCTGTAGTCTCTATCCTTCAGTTCTGGAACCAAGTGATTTGTAACAGCGTTTCCAATAACAGTTTGTCATAGCAGCCATATAAATGTGTTTTGCGTGCATTTGTGTTATCAGTGCATTTTTCTACTTGGCTCTAAACAAACAGTACAGCTTCAAATGCAAAATATTTCAAGAAAAAAATGGCACTGACCTGTGTTATAGTGCTTGGTGCAGTAGCGCAAATCTTTTTCTTCCTTTAGCAAAAACTGAGGTAATGTCAGCCCGTCGGCTACCTGCACAGCTCCTTTCTCATCCCACTCAAAAATAAGATCATTCATCGTGTAGCCAACTGGTGGAGGAAAGACATAATAGCATCAAATATTGTTCAAGAGAGAATTTGTGGCAGAACAAACCGGATCTGTATCTAGATTCATCCTGTTTTAATGCATCTAATGTCTCAGTTACCGATGTAACCTCCGTTCCCTGATGGAGGGACGAGACGTTGTGTCGATGAGTTGACACTAGGGGTCACCCTTGGGAGCCCAGACATCTCTGATCTTTTGAGAAAAGGCCAATGGGAATTGGCGTGTGGGATTTGCATGCCACTCCCCTGGACATATGGGTATAAAAGGAGTGATGTAGCAAACCCACATTCAGGTTTCGCACTGAGAAGCTGAGCCAAAGACCCGGCCGTTGGTTCAGTATTGTGGCAAGAGGGACACAACGTCTCGTTCATTCCATCAGGGAACGGAGGTTACATCAGTAACCGAGATGTTCCCTATCTGTCACTCACTCAAATTTGTGTCGATGAGTTGACACTAGGGGTCCCAATGGAAAACACCACAAGAGCTGAACCGGGTTACGCAGACAGGCAGACCTCTGTGTACCTCGTAGCCAGAGCAGCAAGCCGCCACAACTACCCCAACACACTGGCAGGCATAAAGCAGTCCCCACACCCTGGGGAGCGGCTAACTGCTCAGAAGTTTAAGGACTGGCTGACCCAGCCATAGCCTTCTCTCTATTATTCTCCCCAAGAAAAAGGAACAAATTGTTCAGCTGGGGGCCATATAAGGTCCACGTTGGGTCCCTCCAAAGAGGAGGACACCACAGAGACCACTCCCGGCCCCGAGAGGAGGAGGGGTGGGGGAGTGGGGGGTTATATGCAACTAAGTAGAATATAACACATGGTCTTACTGGGTCGGAGCGGAAGTACGTCAAGCGGAGCAGCACCGTAGTAGGTCCTACCCAAGGAGGGGAGGAGTTACTACAAATATGGTGACAAAGTACAGAGGGCCCTCTGCCCAAGGAAGACACGGTTTACCAGTGAGGAAACCATTTTGCAGAATATACATCACACAGGGTTGCCTAAGGAGACAACCAGAATCTGTGGTGATCTTATCATAGTACAAGTGATGCATGTACTGAGGCGGCGGCGAGCCTCTCCAAATACTCGTCGACACCCCTGGTAGAATGGGCTCGCAGGCCAGCAAGGGGGTGGCACTTGCTGGGCATGGTGATGGCATCTATCACCCAGTGAGCGATCCTCTGCTTGGAGACAGAGCTTCCTTTCCGCTATCCACCGAATCAGACAAAGAGCTGCTCGGTGCTTCTAAAGCTCTGCGTGCGATCCAAGTAGATGCGAAGAGCACGCATCGGACACAGCAATGCAAAGGCAGATTCTGCCTCCTACAGGGGCAGCACTTGCAGGTTCACCACCTGATCCCTGAAAGGGGTCGTGGGAACCTTGGGCACGTAGCCCAGTCGGGGTCTCAGGATAACGAGAGTAGTCCGGACCGAAATCTAGGCACAGTTCACTGACAGAGAATGCCTGCAGGTCCCCTACCCTCTTGATGGGGGTGAGTGCCGTCTGGAGGGCGGTCTTCAAGGAGAGTGCCTTCAGCTCAGCTGGCTCAAGGGGCTCGAAGGGAGCTCCCCGAAGGCCCCGAAGGACCACAGAGTGGTCCCATGAGGGAACGAGGTGCGGCCTGGGGTGGTTTAACCTCCTCGCACCTCTCAGGAACCTTTTGATCAAATCGTGCTTCCCCAAATACTTAGTCTACTGCACCGTGATGCGCCGATATAGCGGCGACATACACCTTCAAGGTGGAGGGGGACAGCCGTTCCTCCAACTTGACTTGCAGGAAGGAGAGAACTGATCCTACTGCGCATCTCTGGGGGTCTTCGCCTCGGGAAAAACACCACTTAGTGAACAGACACCACTTCAGGTCATAGAGACACCTCGTCAAGGGAGCTCTGGCCTGCAGGTTTCGGCAGAGGATAGATGAATGGAACAGCAGGAAGAATTCAGCTCAGTGAATGTGTCTGCTCGGCTCCGAAGAAGAAATCTGAATGTGGGTTTGCTACGTCACTCCTTTTATACCCGTATGTCCGGGGGAGTGGCATGCAAATCCTACACGCCAATTCCAATTGGCCTTTTCTCAAAAGATCAGAGATGTCTGGGCTCCTAAGGGTGACCCCTAGTGTCAACTCATCGACATAACGTCGAGTTAGTGACAGATAGGGAACAATAATGTTTTCAAAACCCTGCAATATCCCCATAAAAATAGTAAACAAAAGTAGCCACTTCCACTATAAATCAACAAAGCAATTTACCCCGCAAGTGCCCGACCGTGTAGGAAAGATTTTTATAAAAGTAGTTTTGTCACGTTGGATCTCACATTTTGGGTCATATTGGGACATAACGAAGGGCTCGTTCCTTGTTTTTAAAATAGACCAACACACTAGTTTCATCAAGGTTGTTAACCATGATTTGCTCTTTTCTGTTTGGTTACAGGGGGGAAGAATGCTGTCATTCTAGAGGGCATATAAGTAGACAAAAATCGATGTAGCGCAGAATAAGTCATTAATATTTTTGTTCCATTTTATCTCAAGAGAAATATTTTACAATTTATAGATGTAGTAAAAGGCAGTTTTGACCAAATTAAGGAGTACACTATAAATAGATGACCTCAAAGCAAACACACATGGACAAAATTATTTCATGGGCTCTTTAAACGCACTCTTTTTTAATTTGTTACATGACCAAACAACCCCCTATTTTGCAATTTAAGTATTGAAGAGAACAATTTAGTGTTCATATAAAAAGACCAAAAGCTTCAGTCAAACAGAAGTACGGTAACACTTTCTGACACTAGTTTCCCAGCAGAGATGTGTATGTTACAATGCATGTTATATATGTACAATGTGCAAATTTGAGGATAAATAGTAAATAACTGAAATCTATAATGGCAGGAGGGGCTGGCAGTGGCTTGTCTCTCTGCTGACTGCTGCATCTACTTGAAGGTGCTCTTAAATCACTACGCTCTTCATCTCCTCTTGCCAGCAAGTAGAACATCCTTCTTTGCAGCACTGAATAAATCCTCTCCATCAGGCTGAAAGGATCAGGGCATACTTACAGCTCTCCAGCTGCATTATACAGGTCTGCACATCCATAGGGAAATTCTTCAGGTCCATGGGACAGGCCAAAATTAGTGTTATTCTGAAAACAACAAGATCAAATCTCAGTAACAAATACCACAACAAACCAAATCAGAAAAATCTTTTTTTTTTTTTTCAGAGGTTAATCCATTAAAATTTTTTAAATGCAATATTTAATTAAACTAGGGCTAAACTGTGAATCTATCATGTTTCATCTAAATAATAGCACAGTTTTCTGTGATTAATCATGATTAATCATGGTACACAGTACAAAACAAACATTTAAATATAATCATAAATATATTTACTTGTCTCAAAGAACTTGCAAGAATCATCATTTATTTGGATTATTTTAAAATATACAGGTTTAAATGTTCTGTTTTGTTTGTGGATAGAGTTAAATTAGACACATTTTTACATATATAAATCTTGATACAAGAAGTATGTATACATGCCATAAAATCAGTGGAAATGGATTAAACAGTCAACTATTAATTACAAAAATTATCATGTTAAATTTCCCAGCCCTAAATTAAACCAATGATTATCAACAACAATTTTTAAGGAAAAGATTAATTTTGCTGCCTTTTTATGCATTTTATGAGCTGATTTTGAGAAAATCTGCAGAATTCTCTGGAATGGTTCTAAACTAGGGTTGTGAATTTAATTTAATGTGATTAATAAATAATATTTTTAATTTTGCAGAATTAAAAGCTCTTGATGCAAAGTAATGGCAAAAGATGTTAGTCTGCATGTATGTATGTATGTATATATATATATATATATATACACCTTTTAATAGATAGACTGACTCCACTGCAAACTCAGTGAATTGATGTGGTTTTAGGCCAGTGATAGCCTAATGTTTAATGATATGGAAACAAAACAAACAATATATAGACTTCATGAACCACTTTTTGTAATTTATATACAATGCTTTACTTGTCTGCCACAATAAAAAAGGTTAATGTTTTTTAATTATCTTCATTTGGGTCAATATTCTCAACAAATACTGATACACAAAATTAATTTAGATTTATTTTATTATTTAATTAATCGGCATATCATGTGATTAATTTAATTAAAAAGTTACTTGATAAACGATTGACAATCCTAATTTAAATGGTAAAATGTGTTAAACAGAGTTGAGAGCAAAACATTATTTTTGGTGTTTGAAAGAAAAATAAAATCAGCCAAAATATTGAATAAACAAATACACAAGGGGTGGGGAACGTGAAGACTGTTGTGAATGACTGACATTCAAACTCTGTGCTAATCTGCGGAGCGTCCTGCAGGCACATATTCCGTGTGGGCCTTCTTATTATTTTCCTGATAAACTGCATTGTAAGATCTAAAAGCTAGATAAAGAAATAGAAATAGCCCAGTGCTGAGCTTTGCACAGACTTAATACTCCCCCAAGGCTGTAATAACACCGCTATCACAGGATAGGGGTTATTTACCTGCAATTTTCAATCTGTGGCTGGAGCAATTTAGGGGAGTTCACAGCGAAGACCAAACTGATCTGAAGGGTTCATTTGATAGTGTCAAGTTAAGAGATGAGGAGGCTACCTGTTCTATCCACCCAGTCCACATGCAGTAGCTACATATATACATCAATCAGCCTCAACATTAAAACCACCAGCATAATATTGTGTAGGTCCCCCTCGTGCCACCAAAACAGCACCAACCTGCATCTCAGAATCCTTCTCACCACAATTGTACAGAGCGGTTAACTGAGTTATCGTAGACTTTGTCAGTTCGAACCATTCTGGCCATTCTCTGTTGACCTCTCTCATCAACAAAGCGTTTCCATCCGCAGAAATACCCCTCACTGAATGTTTTTTGTTTTAGCATCATTTGAAGTCAATTCTAGAGACTGTTGTGCATGAAAATCCCAGGAGAACTACTCAAACCAGCCCATCTGGCACCAACATTCATCCATGTGATTATCTAATCAGCCAATCATGTGGCAGCGCAACAGTGCATAAAATCATGTAGATACAGGTCAGGAGCTTCAGTTAATGTTCAGATCAATCATCAGAATGGGGAAATAATGTGATCTCAGTGATTTGGACCATGGATTGATTATTGGTGTCGGATGGGCTAGTTAGAGTATTTCTGTAACTGCTGATCTCCTGGGATTTTCACACACAACAGTCTCTAGAATTTACTCTGAATGGTGCCAAAAACAAAAAACTTTCAGTGAGTGGCAGTTCTATGGATGGAAATGCCTTGTTGATGAGAGAAGTCAACAGAGAATGACCTAATCTCCTTTGTTTTTTCAACATTCAGATACAGATTGAGACAGAGCAGCAACAGGATATCTGCATTCATCCATGGTTTATGGTTTGCCCATGTGACGATTAGCTTGGAGACAGTAACATTGTCTATGCATTGCTAATGTAGCTGGATACAGATGCTGCATTCTCCTCCATGTTGATGGTATTCCCAATTGTAGCTGCCTCTCTGTACATGCTCCATTCGGTAAACTCAAAGCATTCCTGTAGTGCTGAGATGGCTCCCTCTGACCATACTCTGATCTGTTTGGCAACCGGTTTTACATGTTTCAGCAGTGGTCTGTATGCTGGGATTAGCATGACAGAGATGTGGTCAGAAGAGACTAGGGGGTGGTGGGGTGCTACTCTGTATGAATCTCAAATGTTTGTGTAAACTAAGTCCAAAGTATTTTCTCCTCTCGTTGCAAAGTTTACATACTGTTGAAACTTGGGAAAAACAGTCCTTAAGTCTGTATGACAGAAATTTCCAGCAATACAGATTAAGCTGCCGGGGTGTATGGTTTGCAGATCACTAATTTCTCCATATAGGCATGCAGTGCTTCCTTTGAGTCAGCACTGGGCAGAATGTAAACAGCCACAATAATAACAGTAGTGAATTCCCTCGATAGATAGAAGGGTCTACACTTAACTGTAACAATATTGGGCAGGTGGTTTTAATGTTGTGGCTGATTGGTGTATATCAACCAAACTTGAATGTTACCATCAACTGCATAGGCCCAATAATATGAAACTCTGGCAGGGGGGAGGGCGGGGCCGGGTCGTGATTCCACACACCCGGCCCCTAATCAGGCTAATTAGCCCTCGAGAGGGATAAAGACAGGCCGAAGATGGCAGTGTGACAGAGAGAGATATTTATGGACAGCTGACAGCTGATGGGAGAACTGCTGCCAGGGGTGGGGGAGACCACTTTTGTTTCCAAAGAATGTGGCGGGCATTCCGTCCACCAGGGGCCGGAAGACTGCCTCCGAACTGCCCGGAAGAGGTGCGGCAGACATCCATTAGAGGGTGGAGGAGTGGCCGAGGACCAAGCTACGGCATATCGGAGAACTCTCTCTCTCCTCTCTTTCTCCCACTGCTGCTCCGCGTTGGCCTTTCTCTCTCTTTTTTAAAATGTTTTGTTAATTTGTCACGATCGCTGTTACGGCGTATAGGTGCCACACTTTTTTTTTGTTTCCCTCCCCTTGTCCCCTCCCTCATCCAGGTAGACGGGGATGCCCTGCCGGCAGACAGGTTGGAAGGCACACCCCTCCCCAGGGAAAGAGGGGGTGGGGGGATGAACGTCATAACGGGGGGTCCCCGGCCTGAGAGAACGAAGGAGGAATGTGGCAGGGCGGAGGGCGGGGCCGGGTCATAATTCCAAACTCCCGGCCCCTAATCAGGCTAATTAGCCCTCAAGAGGGAAAAAGGCCTACCGAAGATGGAAATGCGATAGAAAGAGAGATTTATGGACATCTGTCCGACACCTGTGTGTGTTTGACTTTTTTGGTTGAGTTTTATATTAAACTATTATTTATATTGTCAAGACGGTTCTTGCCTCCTCCTTTCTATTAATCTCTTTACAGCAACATTTTGTAAATATATGAAGAAGTGATTTACCAGCACCTAACCTAACACATGGAACAAACATTGGGCAAAATATTGAATCAGTTTTAGTCTTATCATCAAGTGACAGGTGAATTTGCGGCAAAATACTGTAGAGTTTGATTGCATGAATAACCTTTGATGTAAAAAAACAAAACAAATGCAAAACATTATTGGCTCAATTTAAGTCAATAAATCGGTTTATTTTGCCATCCTAACTATTTGCCCAAATATTTGGTTAATAGCATTGTATTATTTGCATTGTTTTATCACTGCTGACTGCTATCATGTCAGAACAGACATCTGATCACCCATATGACACCACAATCTTGTCCTTAAATATACATATATGAATAAATGATATAATGTATTCATTATAGAATTGGATTATGAATTGGATTATCACCTTATACTGTACAAGACATTCCCATTTTTTGAGATCCTTAGAAGCTTGTTGTCAGTGGTAACTTCATGAAAATTGGCTCCCTTTTCATTGGCAAAGAACAGATCGGGTTTCCAAATGGAGTCCAACATGGAGGGATCAAGGTCAAGGGAGTCATCGGGGTATTCGCTGTAAGCCAGCCGAGGGTCATTCCACTGCTGTCTCAGGAAAATGTTCACTCTGTAATCCTGTGGCACACAAAGACAGACATGTCAATAGCTTAAAGGGTAGGAAGAACAGATACTGTAAGCAGGATTGCAGCTAACATCAGCTTTAGGAGCCTGTGCATGTTTTTTGTTGTTTTTTGCTTGTCTAAACTCAGTCTGGGTAAATTATCCATCGCCTCACTATAAATTTCACTTGGGATAATTGTTACTTGTGGACAGAGATTGGCAAAATGGGAAGTGCATAAAAGCAGACACCGTAATGCGGTGACATTTCGCCCCAACACTCTGCCAGAATTATCAATTCCTTTCCAAAACAGGCATGCAGTTATATCATTTCAAGGAGACCATTAAACTGTCTAGGCAGTAATGTACCTTGGAATGATCCACACGAATAAAATATAGTGGATGACCTTTGCAATGGCAATCAGCTACAACATGCAAGGACATTTCAGGGCAATTATCCTAATGTAAGGTGACCGGTTCATCCCCAGAATTTCAAAATATTTTGATGAAGGAGAATCATCTGTCTCAGGTTATTAGATTTGCCTCTCAGAGAGCACAACCACCATAGCATGTAAAAAAAGAACAAGCCTGATCGATTTTACTAAGTCAATATTTCTCCTTTATGATAAACAGCCCACAGTAATTTTTAGAAGCAAAATGAACCCTGCTAAAACAACAAAGCCATATATAGCGGCTTCATTACCAATGGCATTATCTCCCCATTACTCTGGTGATATGTAAACACACCTGTTCTCCTTGGAACATGCAACTTTTGTAGCTTTAACAGCACAGAAATCATGAATATTGTACAATTAGTAAACGCTCCTCTCTTGTCTACTCTGATTATTGAACATCCATTACCAGGACCAAACTTGTGTTGCAAAGTGACCGCCTGAAGTCAAATGCTACCCTTCAAACATACAGCTAATTTCCGACAGAATGATTTTGCAAACCAGCAAAGAGTGGGCACACATTCATCAGTGCGCACACAATTTTTTTTCTATTTGATTTCTCTAGGCTAAGGAGAGTGATTTATGGCAATAACCCACTCATAATGTGATTCAAGCCCAAGGCCAGATCCTATCCTGGCGGTGGCATATTAGAAAAAGTTTGCCATCTTGCACGACTCTTGCACGTCTTAACTCTGCTAACAAATGACGGACTTTGGAATTTACACGTCCACTCTTTTCCCTCGTCAAGAAAATGAAAGAGCAGGCGAGGTAATTAAATATACAGTCTACTCTTCCTTGGTCCCCATACCTTAGAAAAAGCATAAACAATTAAGACAGCAGAGGGCCGGGGGGACCGCCGGACCCAGTAGTTGCAGAGTCGGACAGATGACACGTATAAGCTGCCCTGTAAGAGCTAAAGATTTATTGATATCACTTGCATTATCTGCTTCTTCCCCTACACCTTGCCACCACTTGCTCAGTGTGAACAAGGGCAAGAGCAATGCAGATCAATTCCACTGGTTATGGAGGAAGCAGAGAGTGGAAACGCTGCATTTGTTCTGCTTGAGGGAGTTCTGCAAGCTGCTGAAGTTTTGGACCTGCTCGGTTGGTGCCAAACAGGAAATCTTGGTCTATTAGGAACCTGGCATACCAAATCTTAATAAAAAATATAGTTGCTTAGTACAGGGGTTTTCAAACTGGGGTCCGGGGACCCCGAGGGGGCCGCAAGAGAGAGCTAGGGGGTCCACAAAATATTTCTGAGAAAAAAAGTGTTAAAATGTTGACATTATTTCACATAATTTACATACATTAATACAACTGAAATCATTAGCTTAATCACACATTTTTTTTTTCATATTGACAGCCATAGCAAGAAATAAAAATACTATTATAAACTGGTATATACTGTAATTTCATATATTATAGTAATACATCTTATTTGTAATGCACTATACTCTGTAAAGCTGCTTTGAAATTAGTTTTTAATATTTTTGCTAATTAATTTATATAGTGCTTTTCACAAATTATATATATAATTTAATATTAATTACAATTATAATTTTTAAATAATTGTTTTTTTTCATTTACTGTTTCTCTTTGGCTTTATACATCTAAAATTACTCCAGCACAAGAAATATACACTGTCAACTTAATAAAAATGAATTATTTTCCAGTTAATATTTTATCAAATAATTTTGGCTTCATTACAATATAAATGCTAATTATTTAATTTTGCAAACCTACATAATAAAACTACATAATATCATGTTTAATAGTTTTATCACACAGGGGGTCCTTCGCATGGGGATCATCAAATTTGGGGGTCCTTGACACAAAACAGTTTGAAAACCCCTGGCTTAGTATATCCGAAGGCTTGGAAAGGAATAACTTTCACTAGGGCTGTGAAATATCAATATGATATAACATTGTGATGTTTGGATAGGTAGGTTTTATTGTTTTTATAATAAATACAATGAGTTGTGTTTATTGGCTGATTGTATTGCATTTATAATCAATTATGCTATTACTTATTTGTTATTTAATTAAATATATACTGTCACATTTTAAAAAATGTGCGCATTAACACGGTTATCTTAATTTGAATAAAACTTTAGTTCGATTCAGCACAAACATAAATTAATAAATGAGTGAAATACATCCTTATTTGTCAATAAATAACACTGAAAAACATTACACAAAAGTTTCTCCATCATTTAATGACAAATGAGAGTCCAACTCTGGGATTGTGTATTGACCTTGATCGCCTACGGGGGCGATCTAGCAATCTTTATTGATAAAAACATAAAACAAACTGGACTACTGGGAACATGTCTAGGGGCATGTGATCAATACATCAATAGTGTGAAAGACTAGCATTTGGTGCACATATTCAAATCACTGCTTTTCCATCATCATCATAATATTTTTTTTTATATAAATTGTGACCACTTTATCTTATATTTATTCACAAAAGGTATATTGATGGTCACCTATAATGTGGTTAATGCTTCACTTAAATTAATATAGATAAAGGATTTCCAAAGACCAGAATATCACTTACCATTGTTGTTTCAGCAATGGATCCAAAACTGTTGATAAAAATGTTGCATGTTACGTTCACAGGTGGACCTGTGGTAAAAGAAAAAAAGATAAGAGATACAAAAATACAACATATTAGTTAACTGATCCAGACAAAAATATGCTAGCCATCAAATCATGATCAAGCTTATTCTTTATTATGGAAAACTTCTGTTACTACTAACCAAAACTTACCTGATTACTGCTAAATAAGCACACAAAATGTCAAGGTTGACATCAAATATCAAATCTTTCATGACACAGACATGAAAGAATATTTTTAACATACATGCCTTGGTTTCTACACTGTAACAAATGTCTGTAATTATAACAGTAAAAGACTGTAAAAATGCTACAGAAATAAAATGTTAATTGATTAATGAGTATTAACTATAAAATATAAAGTAAACTTTTTAAATATATTTTAAAAGACAATACAGTAGTTTGTACAATAATATGTTGTAAAAAATGCAATTTTTTTTAGATGTAAAAAGTATGATTTTCCTGTATAATTAATGGTAAAAATTTACATTATGTTCAACAAGAGAATACATGTGCTTTTTACAGTAAATTATTGTTAACTAAAAAACAGTAATTGGGCATTCCCAAAATTCCCTGCATGACCTGCATGACATTTCATTATATTTTATGGTAATAGTTATGTTTCTTCTTATTTTTAATATCAGTAACGTATATTGGGGTGTTCTGTTTTATATGTAATGTAGTTTAGTTAATGTTTACTGTATTATTTAAATTTCACATGTGTTACCCTGATGGTGTTTAATGTTTGTGTGTGACACCAAGCACTGTCTCTACATGTTTACTGGTCATTGATCAACCACAGCTGGCAGTTTTTTTTTTGTAAAAACAACAGGATTTTTATTACAGTGTACAAAACAAACATACTGTTATAGTATGGAGTAACATGTTTTTTTAATTTTTTTTATCAAAGGAAAAAAAAAAAAGAAAAAAGAAGAACCAGACTTGTCTGAAGACCAGGACACCCGTACAAACATTAATATTGATAGACCACAGAAAGAGCTAACCATCAAAGATGCCTGAGAGCACAACACTTTACTTAGGGAAGCCATTGTTCCTCCTATTTCTGTTTTAGAAAATATCAGAAGTTAATCTTTTTGCTGGCATACAATGTGACATATAAATGAAAACCTCCAGTCATAGAGACAGATGTATACGACTGGACAGAATTCATATTTCTGCAGTTAAATAAAAGATTTATCACATATGGCTCTGTAAGGGAGGGGAAATTCTGAGTGACACAGTGCTCATGCCCTCGTAAAGACCCTGTCAGGCTGCTTCACATTTCTGATTCGGTTAGATACAGAGCTGCTGAACAGCACAGAGAAAACCCTGCACCCCGTTTTTCACCTGCTGACGAGCCATAAGCAGCATCTTAAGCTGTTGAATTGGTACATTATACTGAAGGAACATATTGCAATCTGCAATGTCTTGCAAAATTATTTAGTCATTCTCAAACTGTAAATTTCTCCTGAGGTGTAACCCAATCATACCATAAGATGTGCGAATTTAATGTATTCCACTCTGTTGATTAGATGGTTATTTAAATGTGTTTTTTTTTTAATTCAAGCTATAGCTAATTCATTTACAATATTGTCATTTATTATAATAAACCCTTACAAAGTTATACAAAATAACCGAAACCACATTAAGACTATAGATATAACATATATTATTGTCTATTTATTGGCAACAAGTTTCATCTGTCCTAAACATTACCTTTTTTAAGTTCTCCATTTATTACCTTAAATTACAGAACATTAAATCAATAATTTTGCAACTTCTATAGTTTAAAGTTTTATCTAACACCACAAAAACCAATTACTGTAATGTACTATATGTCACATTTAGCTTGGTCATTATTTAATGGAGTAAATCAACTCCAGATGATGTTTCTCTGTTTGTCATTCCTCAAATCTTTTGAATCCATTCACCAAAAAGATTTGTTCTGGTTAGTTCACTAATTAGTTTAGTGGCCATATCTGTAAATCACACATCTACACCAGTAGGTGGCAACATTTTTATGTGTTTTGAGAGAGACATTAAACCATTGATGAAAGAAACAGTTCAACCAAAAATTATAATTCATCTTTCACACAATTCTCAAACTCGTATGACTTTCTTTCTTCTGCAGAAAACATAATTTTATGAACCGCTCCTATGGCCATCAAGCTATCCAAAAAAATACAACAATATTGGCATAAAATAATCATAATTTTCATTTTTCAATATGTCCTGTCATTGTAATGTCATCAGTCACTTTTACTCATAATTAATCCAGCCCATTTCTCTCCTTGTTCAACAAGATCATAGAACTAAACAAATGACATGGCTCCATCTCTTAGCAGATCCTGCTGATCCTCACTCGTTCATGAACAAGATGATGGATACGTCTCACTCAGACGCAAATGAACGACTGGTTCAGTGAAGGGACATATTCTTTCAGCGGGTTAAACCAATAAAATGCTTTTTTACCGCCTGCACTGGAATACTATTGGTTTGTGCTTTAGTCAGTCAAGAGGCAAGAAAAGCCTACAAAGCATCTCACACTTCAAACTAATGTAGTGCTGCTGGTGTTTAAACAGTTTAAGAGAGCGTGGGCGATCACAGATTTGTGTGCTGATTGCAGAGACAGATTTTTAGGGAGGCTGAGATTAACTAGGGATGGGCACGAGTACTCGAGGACAACATGGCAGCAATGATCGATCATGAAAACGATGATCTGACAACTAAACACAAAAGTGCCAAAGAGGTAGCTTATTTTTAATTTTGAGATTGATTACGTTGTGATTTTGAGGTGTACATTGATTGTCCGAGACATCTCATAGCAACCAAACTTATATACAATGCTGCAATTCTATCATTGCAATCATCAAAAGAGAGTGTAATTAACCGTGTTTTGAACACCTGTCTCTGTAAAATGGAGAGGGGTTAAAAATATTTCCGTGGCAGGAGACCTGCCACCGCCGCAGGCAGCTCCCACTTGGCACTCACTCAACCTTCCACCTCTAGCGGCAGCTATCATTGAACCTGCCACGGCTCTCTCACGACCTGCCACCACCAACGGCAGCTCTCACTCAACCAGCCATGGCTTTCACTCGAACTGCCACCCCCCCAACGGCAGCTCTCACTTGACCTGCCACAGCCAACAGCAGCTCTCACTCAGCTATCATTCGTTCTGCCACTGCAGCAGACAGCTCTCACTGACTCCGTCACTGTTTAAGCATCTTCCTCGCAATCCTCTTACCTGCGCCTCAGCGTCACAGACAGCTCCAACTTGCACGTCCCATTACTTGCGCCTCTCTTAGATCCGCCACTGTATACACACAGGTGCATGTGCTGTTTCCATACACTAGGATATTTAAAACATAACATGCATATTCTGTTGCCTCTACAATCCTGTCTTTTTATTTTGCACAAGAAAACCTGATCCAATCTCACAATGTACAACCTACATCTCTTAGTTTACTCTTTAGTTCTAGTTCACTGCGAATTGTGAATTGCCTGTGTATTGTCTGTATTACTTGTTTTTCTGTGGAGTGTTCTGTTGTTATTTGTCCTAATACGTGTGTCTACTGGTCATGTATGTCATATCTACTTAAGGTTCAGAAGACCTCACAGGAGAGAAACGATAATAAAAGCACTTGAACTTCAATTTACAGATTAAAACTTGGGCTGCTGCAAAGTGTGGTAATAAAGTAACAGAGGGAACTTATTCACAATAGAAGTCTACCATTCAGCAAGAATGCTTTGTGTCCACGATGCCTGTGTCAGTGTGTGTATCTATTAATTTTTAATTACAAATGATAGATTACATCAGAATTAAAATTGTAGTCTATTGTGAAAGTGGGAGAAAATTTTTTCATTTTATTCTTTGCTTGGCACCTTCTTTTAATATTTGTTTACTGTTATTCTGTCCTATTTTATAATTATCATATTTCATTTTCTTGTCAGTAATTGTTTTGTGTATTAATGCTTTTGTAATATTGTATGTAAACACAATGATGCAAATAAAGTACTTTTATCGAAGTTGAATTGAATTGAGAGAGAGAGAGAGAGAGAGAGAGAGAGAGAGATAGAGAGACTGTTCTCTCTCTCTCTCTCACACACACACACACACACACACACACACACACACACACAAAATAAGCTGCATTGACATGTATCATCATTTATTTTAGTTCAACAATATAAGACATCTAATAAGATAGGGTCTAATTTGACATTATCATAATGTGTGCAAACAAAAAGCTTGACACTCCATAAAAACAGGTATGTGTTATACAAACCATAAATATTTTTACATATTCATCATTAAATGTTGTTAACACTGCTTTTAGCAAAATAACCCTTACATTACAGGAGGACAAATATAACTATTGCAATGTAATGTTTGCTACTGTTCATGTGTTGCATTATTGTGCAACAGTGCTACCTACAATACCAAATAGGACTAAATGCAGCTCTCAAACTCGATCTGTAAATGCCACATGCAGCACTCACACTCGATCCATCAACACAAAATGCAGCTCTCACCTAAATCCGTCAATGCAAAATGCAGCTCTCACAATCAATCCGTCAACGCAAAAAGCAGCTCTCACCTAGATCCGTCAAGCCAAAATGCAGCTCTCACACTCGATCTGTCAACACAAAATGCAGCTCTCACACTTAATCCATCAATGCAAAACGCATCTCACACTCGATCTGTCAACGCAAAATGCAGCTCTCACCCTCGATCCGTAAACACCACATGCAGCTCTCACACTCAATCCGTAAACGCCACATGCAGCTCTCACACTCAATCCGTCGACACAAAACGCAGTCCTCACACTCGATCCGTCAACGCAAAACACAGCTCACACTTGATCCATCAATGCAAAACGCATCTCACACTCGATCTGTCAACGCAAAATGCAGCTCTCACACTCGATCCGTAAACGCCACATGCAGCTCTCACACTCTATCCGTAAACGCCACATGCAGCTCTCACACTCAATTCGTAAACGCCACATGCAGCTCTCACACTCAATCCGTAAACGCCACATGCAGCTCTCACACTCAATCCGTAAACGCCACATGCAGCTCTTACACTCGATCCGTAAACGCCACATGCAGCTCTCACACTCAATCCGTAAACGCCACATGCAGCTCTCACACTCAATCCGTAAACGCCACATGTAGCTCTCACGCTCGATCCGTCGACACAAAACGCAGTCCTCACACTCGATCCGTCAACGCAAAATGCAGCTCACACTTGATCCATCAACGCAAAATGAAGCTCTCACACTCAATCCGTAAACGCCACATGCAGCTCTCACACTCAATCCGTCAACACAAAACACAGCTTACACTCGATCTGTCAATGCAAAATGCAGCTCTTACACTCAATTCCGTCGACACTAAACACAGCTTACACTCGATCTGTCAATGCAAAATGCAGCTCTCACACTCGAACCGTAAACGCTACATGCAGCCAGGGCTGGACTGGGAAGAGAAATAGTCCTGGGATTTTACATAGCAACAGGCCCAATAGTTGTGTTTGTGGGGGTTGTGGGGGTGTTCACTGTCCTTTTCTGCATATCGTGGTGCCATTTTATGGTCCGTTCTTCATAACGCGGCAGCTCACTTTAGCTTATCGAGATCCATTCGGCCCGTTTCGAACTGCTTGGTTCTCCCAATGACTAGTCCACCCCTGACCGGCCCCAAAGTGCGTTGGCCCACTGGGAAAATGCTTGGTATACCAGCTTACCAGTCCAGCCCTGCATACAGCTCTCACACTCATTTCGTCAATGTAAAAGGCAGCTCTCACATAAATCCGTCAAGCCAAAATGTAGCTCTATCCGTAAACGCCAAATGCAGCTCTCACACTCGATCCATCAACACAAAACGCAGTTCTCACACACAAAACGCAGCTCTCACACTCGATACGACAATGCAAAATGCAGCTCTCATACTTAATCTGTCAATGCAAAACGCAGGTGACACTCGATCTGTCAACGCAAAATGCAGCTCACACACTTAATCTATCAATGCAAAACGCAGGTCACACTCGATCTGTCAACGCAAAATGCAGCTCTCACACTCGATCTTTAAACGCCAGATGCAGTTCTAATGCCAGCTCTCACCTAGATCCGTCAATGCAAAATGCAGCTCTCACCTAGATCTGTCAATGCAAAATGCAGCTCTCACACTATCTGTAAATGCCACATGCAGTTCTCACACTCAATTCGTCAATGCAAAAAGCAGCTCTCACACTCGATCCGTAGACAGCTCTCACATTCGATCCGTCAATGCAAAACGCAGCTCTCACCTAGATCCGTAAAAAGCAAAATGCAGCTCTCACACTCGATCCGTAGACAGCTCTCACCTAGATCCGTCAACACAAAATGCAGCTCTCACACTCGATCCGTCAATGCAAAACACAGCACTCACACTTAATCTGTCAAAGCAAAACGCACCTCACACTCGATCTGTCAATGTAAAATGCAGCTCTCACCTAGATCCGTCAAGGCCACAGGCAGCTCTCACACTCGATCCATCAACGAAAAATGCTGCTCTCACCTAGATCCGTAAACGCCACATCCATCTCTCACACTCGATTCATCAACGCAAAATGCAGCTCTCACACTCAATCCGTAAGCAGCTCTCACACTCGATCCGTCAATGCAAAACACAGCTCTCACCAATACTTCAATAAATTGTGTGCCTGACGCAGAGGCAGCTAAACATATATTCTATATAATTAATATATACTATACCAGTAAATCATGCACTGGAGCTTTTTATAATGCATTATGATTGCTCTTCCTACATATTTTTTCACTTATTTTTCAAATTAAAAACATTTTGGATTGATATAACTAGGCTTAAAGAGGTGCAAATAACAGAGACGGAGTTATGAGAGCTGTCTGTGATGATGAGAAGTTAAGTAGCCAATTTCAGTCATGTGTGAAGTGGCATGTCGAGTGAGAGCTGCCGTTGGCAGTGGCACAGCTAGTGAGAGCTGCCTGCGGCAGTGGCAGGTCTCCGTGGCAGGGAGAGATTTTACCCCTGCTGGCAAAATGTTTGCTAAACACAGTTTATTATCATTTAATGTAAGAACTTAATGGATATTACTCGTTAATGGATATTATTTAATAAAAGTGAATGATTGTAACTGACTGTAATCCTCCCTGCCCTGTGTGCTGACATGTTTGCGTGAAGTAACACACACCTGCATCTCGAGTTTCCAAGTTAGAAGTCTGACATAAAGTGTCATTTCGTTGCACTTTCCCCAGTCAAAAGGTGGAAATTCCGACTCTCCGAGTTGAATGCAATGCTTCATGAATCATCACAGCAACAACAATAGGAAGCATCGAGGCTTTCCCCACAGGAGCGAACACTTCGGGAGACACACACACCAGGCGTGTGGCAGTGGACTCAAGTACTCGGACTACTCGAGTACTTGAGTAGACAAAATTACCAAAATGCCTTTCCCTAAGATAAACGCCTATGGCATAACCCCTAAGAACCCTTGTTACTTGGAAATTAATCCTAATCTGCCATATATATATATATATATATATATATATATATATATATATATATATATATATATATAGTTTTTTTTTTTTTTTTTGTCTTATTCAGTAAAAATTATTTAAGATATCATAGTTCTATTTGCAAACTTAAGTGGGGTTTATGCTTAAAACAAGCAATTCGTTTTTTTAACCCCATCTAGATTTCTCAGAAAACAAGAGAAAATATCTTGTCTCTTTGGTAAAGCAAATGTATCTTGTTTTAACACTTAAATGCATAAACCTCGGATCTAAATACTCGAGGTGTGTAATAAATGGCGATGCATTTAAGGATTAAGAATGTTTCGATATTTTTACTGGAAAATAGGACAAAAATACTCAAAATTAAAATAATTTTTCGCAGTGAACACCTAGTGAGCTGCCTGCGAAGGGAGTATTTTAAGGTATCATAGGTAAACTCCTGATATGAAGTCTGTTCAAAAAGTGCTGCCTCCTAAGGCACCTTGTTTTAACCAAATTCTAAGGCAGAATCGTATGAATCCTTTATTGACAAAGTAATTCAGTTCATCAAACTAAAAAAAAAAAAAAGATGGCAGATGTGAAAGAAATGCTAATTAAAATGCATTTGTTTCATTCAATACTGAAAGTATTGATCAAAATAAATCAGCGTAATTAAAAATAGATTAGTTTACTCAATAGATTTTTGTGCTGTGTAATTGTATGCATTGAGAGTATTGTGTTACTGTGTATTGTGAATTGAGTATTGTGCTAATGTGAAACTTTTTATCCACCTTTTGCAGTGTTCAAACTCAGTCACTTAGAAGGTTCCCTGAAGGCAAAGATACTGCCTATGTATACAGTAGGCAGAAAGGAAGCTCACTAGGTTTTGGAACAGAGCTAATTTTCAGGCACATTTTGGGGCAGTTCTTGTTTAAGCCTATGTTTAACCCATAGTCCCTTGCTCCTGGCACATTCCTTCTACTGTGTATTAAACCAGCTCTAATCATTTGTCTCTTCTTGGCTTTCCTTGCAGTATGTGACGCAGCGCAGAGGAAATCTAATGTCCTCACCCCCACTGCAGTTCATTTGTGAGCATGGCCTCCAATAATGAGATGAGAGAGAGAGAGAGAGAGAGAGAGAGAGAGAGAGAGAGAGAGAGAGAGAGAGTGAAAGACAGAGCTCATTAACTGTCAGGAAAGGGTGACTCATCAGCAAGAATGATTTGCTGTGCCATGTTTTTGCCAAACAATCTGCACCCTGCTCTCCTAAGACCACTGCTCACTGCAGAGGGTATGCAACAGCCAACAATGGGACATCTGGTTATTTATGTTTTTTGTTTAGTTTTTTTTAACTCAGCTGTTCGTTCATAGCGAATCAGATCTTAATTTCTGATACGTACCTCCACTCTCGTCTTTAGAGGTGACGGTAGTTTAGAAGCCTCACATGTCTCACTGCGCTTCCGTTTATTACAAAGACATAAACAGGACACGCAACTCACAAAGTTCAGCCTTGTCTCTCTTCTAAAGACAAGCTAATCAAAGACAGAGAGAAAAAAAGGGAGAAAGGATAGGTTTTTGACAAAGTATTGGCATGCTAAATAATTACAGGGGGAATGAAAATGTGCCTGATGATAGCGTAATTTTTTTGTACGAACCGTCTGTATTGTTTTAGCAGCCGATTCACTAAGGTAGTATGCAAATCAGGTAACGGCGCAAACATACGTAACATACGTAATTTGCATGGTGGAATTCTGATCTTGTTGGTTATTTTCAAGAGCTATGTCATGGAGGATGCAGCAGTCAACCATGATGTGACAAATTTTTACTGGGATTGTACAACATTACAATGTGAGTACCATCATTTGATGAATTAATTTTGCCATGACCAATATAGAAAATGTACTCAAATGTTCCTTTTAAATAAAATTATATTTACTGCATGTTGTTGAGTTTGTTTTTAAATAAGGCGATCTAAAATAAGCCTAATTTACATAGAAAGAAAATGTTTGCACTAAAAAGAATGAAAATTACTTGATTTAAATACTGTGCAGTGCTATTTCAGTATGTTTAGTGTTTGAGGTTTTTGGGTGAAAAAGACGCAAGTTTTTGTGCTGCAAACAAAATTGCCGCAACTGTTTAGTGAATACACCTTGACTTTTTTCAAAGAAAAATCAAGACATTCAGAGTCTCATTATGATTAATTTCTCATACACCGATCAGCCACAAGATTAAAACCACCTGCCTAATATTGTGTAGGTCCCCCTCATGCCGCCAAAACAGCGCCAACCCGCATCTCAGAATACCATTCTGAGATGATACTCTTCTCACCACAACTGTAAAGAGTGGCTATCTAAGTTAACATAGACTTTGTCAGTTCAAACTAGTCTGGTCATTCTCTGTTGACCTCTCTCATCAACAAGGCATTTACATCCACAGAATTGCCCCCCAGTGGAAGTTTTTTGTTTTTGGCACCATTCTTTGGTGCCACAATGTTGTGACTGATCGGTGTACAAACAGAGCAATCATTAATCAAAAGTCCCTTGGGTAAGTACAGTATAACCTTCATAGAAGAACCATAAATTACTTGTTTGCCTTCAGAAAAGGAAAACAATGCCCCGTGCCGGGAGACCAATTACTTCTTCATAAACCAACATCCACAACTCATCTTTACAGTTAACCGTTTATAGTCATTCATTAGCAAGGTTCGTGTCTAAACTGATCAATACCACAGTCCATCTTTCTAGCTAGAAGAAACTGGAGAATGATATCATCTCAATAGCCTTAGTCTGTTTTACGCTGGTCAGCTGGTGAGAAAATGGCACATGAGATGTGGCACCCAAAGGACACTCTCACTGCGAGAGCAAAACAGATTTATTGCAAACATGTGTATTTATGATGCCTCCCAGGTAAATTGAGTGCCACAAATGAAAGTGTTTGATATAAATAAAGAATGCTTAATGATATTGCACATGTTAAAAATCGAGCTGATCTCAGAAGAAATACAATGGCACTGAGCCATTAAATGTTTATATTGCTTCAGCTGTACCTATAAGCAGGGTTGGGAGGGTTACTTTTGAAATGTATTCCACTACAGATTACAGAATACATGCTGTAAAATGTCATTTGTAACATATTTTGTTAGATTACTCAAGGTCAGTAACATATTCTAAATACTTTGGATTACTTCTTCAGCACTGGTAGATTTTTTCACTTGTTTTGACTATAAAAACTCTGTCAGCACCGTAAGACAAAATAAACATGTTAAAAATACATTCTCTGAAAAACCTAAATATCTTATGCAGTGTTGTTTCTGAAACAAGATTAATCAAATTGATATTGTTTTAAGGATTTTTAGGTATTTTTACAGGAAAACAATAAAATGCAAAGTAATCTCTTCATTAATCAAAACACTTTTTGAATGTAACTGCATTCTAAATACCAAATATTTAAATTGTAACTGTAGTGGAATACAGTTACTTTATATTTTGTATTTTAGATACGTAATCCTGTTACATGTATTCCGTTACTCCCCAACCCTGCCTATAAGGTCTTGGCAAGGCAGTTCTCAAGTGAGATACTCTAAAAAAAAGAAAAAAAAAGGTATAGCACAGTGCCCTACCAGTCTCTCTGTGTAAGTACACCGTTTATCACACTTCACTGAATCAACATTGGGGCAAATGTCAAGGGCTTCTTCTTATTCCTCATGCATTGACATAAAGCCTGATGTTGAGTAAGTCTATTGGCACTGGACAATTTTCAATTTGCACTGCTCAACAATGACAATGATAGGGTAAAAAAAGGTGTTAAGCTCCAGTGAAGGTGATCCTGTAAGCTTCTTCAGGAAAAGTAAAACAGGATATAAACAAACAAATCATTTAGCTACATAATCCAAATTCCTATTGAGATTTCGATATTTGATGTGAAAACAATTTCTATGCATGAAATAACACATTGCAGTGCAACAGGCACTGAAATGTATAATCAAAGGCATCAAGGTTTGGCTGTTTAGCGTGATCTAAAATGCCCCTTGCAACTACACTCTTCTGCATGCAAAAATAATCTTTCTCCATTATCGGCCAATCAAAAGTATACTGTAACAAATTTCTGTAGTTTTCACAGCATTATTACTGTATAATGAACAAATGCTTACCGTAGAGCCTGTATACAGCATGTTGCTGTAGATCTGCAAAGCATCATGGTCAAATTTCTTTGCCGGGTGAATTCTACAGTAAATATATTTATCCTGTGAATCACAATACAGTCCTACTGTGTACTGGTCGGTGCTGTCCCTTACTGTGTCTATTGTCCTGGTCATTGTTAGTAATTTATTGTACTGTCCCTTACTTTTTGCACACGTTTGCACGTGCACATTATATAGGTATTTTATTTAGTCTGTGTAGTCTCATGTGGTTCTGGGTTTGTCCTATGTTGTTTTATGTAGCACCATGGTCCTGGAGGAACGTTGTATCATTTCGCTGTGTACTGTACTAACTGTATATGGTTGAAACAACAATAAAAACTACTTGACTTGACTTTTGAGCGGGATTTATTTTTTTCAACAATAATCTGTCTTTGCTGATGGTACACTTTGCATTTTTCCAACACAGACATTTTCTAGTTTTCTTCAGTCTTTGACTTCAGAAAGGTAAATTTGCTCATTATTTTGCAATGCAACGTTAATTTAGCACAGTTTCCTCATGTAAAGTTACCTGTGTGTTCAACTTTAAGATTACACTGGGAGAGAATTAGAGAGAAGCACTCTCCTTAGCTAGTACGCTAGTGTGCATAATATTATACAAAGAAACTATTTGCACGTAGATTTTGTTCTCTGGTGATATTTAGTTTATAACGTCATCAGTTTGATGTAGGAGTAACATTATTGGATAAAAGTTAAATTGGAATCATGTGTGTGCCCGCGTGTATGTGTGTGTGTGCAAGATTGCTCCGTTTGGTGAAGCTTGTCGCTTGTTTTTCTCTTGCTAGCTACCGTGAGGCATGGGTCACCAAGTACTGAAGCGGGTCGAGGCGAAACAAAACGCTACTGCCCTTTTATGTAGTGTTGTCAGTAGTAGAAACATATTGTGGTATTTCTAATGTGAATTAATGAGTCAACAATAATTGTCATAGAGCCATCAGTCTTGCCTATACATTTCTACATTAGTAGGTAATTCCTTCCACTGCAGGGTAGAAGACTCCAGCCCAGGAAGAAGTATTCAGTACAGGAAGCAGAATCCAGAATAATTAAGTCAGTCTTATACATTTTATTGTTTAAAATTCTACAGTTTTTGGTTCATATTTAATTTGTGTTTTTATACATTTCCACTTTTAATTGAACATTGAATTTGCTTCCAGTGCTTGTATTGTACTGTTTTGTTTGCAAATAATACTTGAAAATATCTAGTGTAACAGTGTTTTCTACAAAGTTATGTTTTTGTGTGTTTTTTCACATTGAATCAACATTTCTAGGATTTATGTGACTGTCCGTGAGTCTCAGAAAGCAAAAGTAAAACAATAGAGGGCTTGCACACATCTTTATGATTAACACTCCTTCCCTTTGTTTTTTCTTTTTCTTTCTTTTATATTTGACTCTAGAAGTACAGTCAAATGAACTAAAACTCTTAAAACAATAAATCAACTCTCTAAATATACATGAAAGATTAAAAAAAGAATTTCAGGCGATGCAATTTACATTGTTGCGGTAACTGGAACAAAGAGCAAGGATTTGTATGTTCAGGAAAGTAGTGTTGTTGTTTACAAAATAAAAAATGTTTACAAAATGAAAAATAAAAATAAAATCTATTTAGTCCCTATGTGTTTTCAAATGTAAAATGTTGAAAGTTGAATAAAGTTATACAATAAATGTAATTTTTTGCGAATAACACTGTTTCTTCATTTTACAATATGTCATTATTTTACAGTTATTTATTTACAGTATTAAAATGAATGCAGTAATACCGGTATTATACAGTAGTATAATATTTGCTATGATAAAAAATACAGCATCCTATTACTCTTATGACAGTTACACTACTGTGATTATTACTGTAATAACAATTACACTATCTTACAGGTACTGTGATTACATTTACAGTAAGAGTACTGTGTAATATACTACAGCAACTTACTAGCTAATTGCTGCCAGCCAGTTACTGTAAATTTCACAAGAGTTCATTTTACAGTGTAGGCAAGGATTCTAATTAAATGCATTTTTGCCAAGCAACATATAAATCATTAAAATAAGTATTTCTTTATATTACATTTACAGTAGATGTTTTAATAAGTTCCAGAATATTTGCAGGTTGCAGGGCTCTTAGGGTGCTTTCATGCTAGCACTTTTGGTGCACACCCGGTTTCAAATGACATAAAAGTTTGGTTTGTTTGGATTATATAAATGCTGCTTTCCGAACATGGGTTTGCACCCACGAAACACACCATGGTCTGGGGTACATTTCATGTTAACTCAAATACAATTTGCTGATGATATGAACGCAATCGAACCAAATCGCGGAAGTGAACCTCTATTGATGACATATATTTTGTTTCTTTGCAGGCTCCGATTGCAATTTTTGTGGTATATAGCACTTCTCAAACCTGCTTGCCTCCAAAATAAATTGTGATCAGAGAGCAGAACATTCTTCAAATCTCTCACAACACATGGCAGACTCGTGGCAGACAATTTCTAACATTCATCACATCATTGAACATTCAATGCATCCATGGTAGACAAACATAAGTGTCATTCTGTGCATGTAAAGTTTTGGTGGTAAATCCAAAGAGACTAATAACACAGTGAAGCTGACGTCTTCTCAGATTGTTACCTAGTTACAGTGGTAAACAGCTGCCGCTTGTACTCACATTGATGACGCAATTGGATTGCAGTTCAGACCCAAATAATATGATGTGAACAGAGACCAGCGGGGGCAGCGGAAGGAGGAAACAAACTCAGGTTTCATCCAAGCAATCGAACCAAGCCCTTAAAAGAATTAAATGAATATTTTTTGACTGCCTTTGACGTCACAACTCAGTTACTAGTGAAGGACTTGGGACTGTGCATGCCGTCATTTCCCTGTAGCTCCAGAGTGAATCACATGATATGTATGGCTAAAAACTAATTTTGTCCATGATCAAAAAAGATAGAATTTAAATTGCATACTGCCATTGACAATGCAAATGGATAGCTGTCTACAGGCATTATATGGTGTTATCCGATGGCTGAAACAAAAAAATCCACAATTAACAACCTGGTTAATGAAAAAAAGATTTGCACATCTGACTGAAAATCTTTCTATTTTATATTCTTTGTGTTTTCTACTAAAAAAAAACCCCACTCCAACAAAACAAAATCCAGATTGAACAGGAGTCACAAACATCCATCACTCTATGTTTGGTTCAGCTAGAGGCGACCCAAACCATTAAGGGGATTGTTTTAAAATTCATAAGAGTCGGACAGCGTGGCTCAGGCGGGAAGAGCTGCCTGTGCAGTGACAGCTAGTTTCAGTGAGAGCATCTGAGTTAGCATTGTCACATGCCTATAAGTAATGGCACACTGCTAAATTACCAGGATCTCTTCCTGCCCCTGAGGCTAGCATCACTGATAGGGGGAACATGACAGCCTTGGAGGAGGAAGGCTGGAGAGAGACATAAATCAATAGGAGGGCTGTGGCACTGAGTCCAGAATGGAGAATGAGGAAACAGCACTTTGATTATACTGGATTACCTGGGTAGCACTGACTGCAGAAGTCATAAAATAAAATAGCCAATTTTGCAGGAAAATTATGGTTTTAATGATATTTGAGAAAAAACCTGTTGTGTCCTTATACTGTAGAGCTATGCATATGAAATAAAACAATTAATAGACAAAGAAAAAAATCCTGTATCTTAAGTAGTAGAGTATTGTGCTAGCTATGTCAAGGTCATGGGTTCAATTCCCAGGGAACTTAAAAGCACTAAAAGTCTTTTTGAAGAAAAGTGTCTGTCAAATTAATGTAAAATTATAGTACTGTGATGATTTAGCATAAAACTGACATCTAGCCTGAGTCAACAGCTGGAACTGAACCACCTTATTGTACTGCTGTATTTAAGATACTATAACATACACTCACTGAGCACTTTATTAGGAACACTATGGTTCTAATAAAGACCCAGATGTGGTCTTCTGCTGTTGTAGCACATCCACCTCAAGGTTTGACAAATTGTGCATTCTGAGATGTTATTCTGATCACTACAATTGTACAGTGGGTCTGGCCATTCTCCGTTGACCCTCTCTCATCAACAAGGGGTTTCCTTCCACAGAAATGCCGCTCAATGAATGTGTTTTGTTTTTGGCACCATTCTAAATAAACTCTAGAGACTGTTTTGCGTGAACATCCCAGGAGATCAGCAGTTATACAGAAATACTAAAACTAGCACATTTGGCCACGGTCTAAATCAAACTGATGACTAATTTTTTCCCCATTCTGATGGTTGATGTGAACATTAGCTCCTGACCCATATCGGCATTATTTTATGCTTTGCACTGATGCCGCACAATTGGCTGATTAGATAATCCCATGAATAGGTAGGTGTACAGGTGTTACTAATAAAAGTGAGTGTATATACTGTAGAACCAGATTACATATATTCTTATAATAAATGCTGTTGAAATTGGTAGTTAGAGTAATAACATAGTACACTGTACATTTTTTTGTCAGATAACCTAAAAAACGTGCTTCATTCAGTAACATCTAAATTAACTGGTTTTATCCATTCCAAAATATATAATCTGACCAAATCAACCTGGCAAATTAGGTTACACCAAAAAAGTAGTTTCCATGGATTAGATCAAATAGAAATAGATTTTCAATTGCAGGTTACCAGTTATATTTTTCTTATAAAAATAAAGAAAAGCATGACATGATTTGTGATATTAATACTGTGGTTATTAAGCCATGTTATTTGATTACATTGTTTGCAAGACACTGTATTAATATTCCTCAAACATTCTAATGCAGTTCATACATTAATAGAAGTTCATTTCATTTGACCTATTTTGGGAAATTGGCCTTTTGACTTGCAATGATAGAATGTTCTGGGTTCAATTTAACCAACAGAAATTACGTCATTGTGATATTTTTATACTGAATTCTGATTGGCTTGTTACTTACACCTAATTGCAAGTCTAGTCTTTTCTTTCCTCCATCTATTATATATATATCATATAACTTTACACTGCAAAGACGATGCCATGCTATGTGTTGATACTCATACAAACCTGACAGAAAATAAGACACAACCTGAGTGTCGTGACAATGACGAAATATATGTCTGATGCAGCACTTCATTTGGACAGAACCAAAGCTCAAGGCTAAAGCTAAAACTTTAGCACAATTTTTTGCAGCCTTGCAAGCAGTGGCATTTTCTTCAGGAAATGCAAATCTAGTTATATTTAGTTGTTTGGTGCTGAATGTCATATGTAATGACTCAATAAAAACAAACCCACTGAATAGTCCTCAGTTTACTCAGCAGATCATAGATGCTGCATCCCCAGAATATGAATTTAATTAATATTAATCAAATAAATAATGAATTTCATATTAAAATACTAGCTACAACATTCTGCTTCAAGCGGCAACCTTTACACAGCTATTACTAATTATGTTTAAGGTGCCAAGACTAGAAACAAAACAAAACAGAGAACATGACTAATTACTAACCATTAGAAGCATGTTACTTAACTCACACATAATGTATGCAAACAACACACATTATAAATACCGCAAACATATTTTACAGCAAACAAAAAGCTAGCAGTAATCTCTGCTGGGATAAATGATGATTAAACGTTGTGTGATAAATGCTGAATAATATTCTGTAATGTGATTTGTGGATACCACTTCTTTGATCATTCATTTGAGAACACTGGAGCCATGACAAACATCCAGCAGACTCCACATTAGTCTACATGAAGGGAGTGAGCTGTGTATATAATGTCCTTAATAAAGCTAAATAAAAGGGCTACAATAGGAATCTACTGCCAGTGTTCAGCCCACAGGGCTAAAACTGCATGCAGTGCTGTTAAACTATCTCTGCATCTATAGTCTCAATACTTGCCATACAAAACAATATTACATGTGCCATGAGATCGACTGAACACCAGGGCCAAATATGATATTATTTAAAGGAATACCAAAAAAACTCACCCTCATGTTGTTCCAAACCTTATGACTTTTTCTCTTCCATAGACCACAAAAGTAGTTATTTATAGTAGTTACTATATAGTGCTGTCAGTCATTTATTTATGTATTTTTTCTCATTTAAATTGCGATTAATCGCACAATTTTTCACAGTTAATCGCAATTAGTCGCAGATTATTCAAGTGCTGAAATTTTACTCTATATAGACATCTTGTCCTGTCAAAATGCCTTTATTTCCTTCTTAGGAAAAAATAAAACAAAAAACAATATGTAACAATATAATGCTTTATTAACCTTTTCCAAACAAAGCATTTAACAGTATCATGATAGAAATGCACTAAAATATGACCCATTCAAGTAATATTAAACATTTTCTCAAGGTCTATGTGGGAGTTTGACTAATTGAAAGAACTAGTCCCCACATAGGTTGCATATTCATTTCAATAAGCATTAAATATCTTTAACTCTCAACCACATGTTGCTATGTTAAAGCAAACGTGAAACAGCGTTCATGATTCGCAGCAGGGCATCCGCGCCAAAATCAAGAGACATTTTGAGCTCCACGTGAAAAGCACTTGCAGACAAAAACGTCTCAGTCTGTGTTTTGGTGATAGTTAAGACTTTCAGTGATTCTGTGGTAATTAAAATGCGCCTTACTTAGGCTGAAAAATACTAAATTTCTGTTACATGTCCCATCTTGTTTGGTTCAACAGTTAGCATTGAGAGCTACTTATTACTGACACTGAATCACTGCTGTGTGTGTTTGCGGTGTGTGTGTCAGTGTAATGACTCCGGGCAGACACATCACAAAGATTCCGCCCTTCCAACTTGTGTTTATGCTGGTTTATAACTCTAAGGGTGTTAATCATGATTAAGAAAAAAATCATGTGTTTCAATTTTTTAATTAATCGCATGCGATAAAACGTTAATTTTGAAAGCTCTAATTTATAGCAGAAAGTCCAAGCTGCCCTATTCTATACAATGCAAAAGAATGGTGACCATCACTGTCAAGCAAGATTCAATTCGGTTTGTTCCTCAGACAAAGCATTTGTATGGCTTCAGAAGACTTGCAATGCAGTCATATATTCTGTTTATTATAGTTCTCCTATTTGGGCCTGGTCCCCATCCACTTTCATTACATGGAGGATTGCTGCTCAGACATTCTACCCAACATCTCCTTCTTCTTCCATGGTCGAAGTCAAACAGATTTGGAATAACATGACGGTGAGTAAATTATATCAGAATTAAAATTATGAGTGAACCATAATTTAAAATGTAATATTTAAATGCAAAAAATAAATAAAAATAATAATTAAAAAAATATGTTTTTATTTAAAGCAACAAAATTTGATTAGTATAGTAGAATAATTTAAGTCAAGTTTTGGAAATGTTTAGGTGTAGACATTCACTTGCTCTCTCGATTTAAAAATATTTATGCAACAAGTAGAAGAAAATCAATGCACAGAGATAAAAACTGAGCCCAGATTCAAAAAGCTACAAAATGCTAAACAGTGGCAGTCTCAAAGCACCACTGCTAAACCAAACAACATTTTAAAGGACAACTGGAGGCTACATACTGAATTAAATACAAATAGTCATTTTCCAAAGCCAGAGCAAAAGTAAATTATTAAACAAAAACACTTTATTGTAAATATCTTGCCTGAAGGCAAAATACTGCGTTCCTTACACAGGTGAAAAGATCAAGCAATAACACCCAATTAAAACACAAAAGATAGATTAATGCCACAATGTGCATCTGATAGTATTATTCTGTGTTAACAATTAGCATGCTAATTATGAAAAGATCAGACATTCGTCAGATGGCAAATGCTTTCTGCTTAGTGCTTTACCAGCATCAGCTCTAAGAATTTACATTAAACTGTGACAAATGTCTGTATCAACAGAAATGATGCCTGGCTATTCTCTCACATTAAAATGCTGATTATGGCCAAGTGCTTTTTACTCTCACTCATTTAACAACAAACAAACTTTTGATGCCTAAAGACACACACAAACATCTTTAAAGCATAATCATTTAGCCAAGAAATCACACTCTTGCTATGCAATTTCTCAGATGGAATATAGCCCGCATTAATCAATAAACTTGTATATTCCTGGATAAATAAAAAGCAAGTACCTTTCTTGTGAGTACCATCCGATTTGGAGCCTTGTGGGTCTAATGAAAAAAGATCAGGATTAATCACATGATATTCTAACAGCAAGATTTTTTTCTTGTCTTTGCGGGACCAACAGAGCAAAATATATATAAGCAGCATGGCTCACTAATTTTACTTTTACTCTTGCCAACACTTTTGTGCTTTGAAATGTGTGGCAGGGAATATTGGGTACTAAGGGAATACTAAGTGCAAGAGCAGGTAAGGAGGGATGCACTAATTTGTCCAAAACGTCAGAGCGGGCAGGACAGGAGGCAAAGCCTTGAAATGAAAGAAAGGATGGGGGTTGCAATGCAGATCTGGTCACAGGAGGCAAAGGTGAGCAAAATAGATGCAATACACTAGAAAGAGGGAAAATGCAAAGACTACATTTCAAACTGGCTTCACTTAAGTGCTGCACAAACTGTTAAAAGGATTTTTTTCTTTTTCTTTTAGTAGTTCAAATTGATTTGCCTACGATTGGTTTGCATGACTGTGCAATAAAAAAGGAATGGGAACTTACTTTTGGAAAAACAGAGGAGCTTTCCAAATTGCTTTACTTTTTTTAAAGGAGTATAATTAAAAATTTGTGTAATAAAAGAAGGGCATTTTCCCCAAACTTTTAAGATTGAGAACATAAGGCAGGTCACAGTGCATATATTCCAGAGTACATTTTTGGGGGGGATCTGCATCGAAACCATACAGAAACGACAACACTGCATACTTTGTGTATCTCTTGCACAGTTCTGTATGGTAATCACAAGGATAAAAACACTCCTTATACAAAACTACCATGCACACATGTGACCACAGATATTGTGTACAGTAATGCGCCACAGAGAATGCAATTCAGTCTATTCTGATGAGGCAACTGCACTGTAGGTGGTCGTCATTTCTGTTACTTGATACAGAATTCACTCATCCAGTGGATTGCAGTTATGACCACAAACATGAAAGTAGACAGATGATTTAAAGACTTAAAGTTAGGCCTTTTTTTTTCCAGCGTTGACCAAAAATGCCAGTCCCGGTGTAATTCAGGACATCCCAAGAGGCTTATCCTTTGTGTGAATAATCTACCTTAACCATCCAAATCCCAGTCCAAATGACCCTGTTTTGACTGTTCGGTCTAAAGTCTTTAAATAATGACAATAACAAATATTTAGAGGACTCTACTTCTTAGAAAACACCTAATTCCTGTGCATGTCAATCACCAATCTTAGGGCTACGAGAGAGCTAATACTAAGAAAGGTCATATGAGATCCAAGGTATATTAAACAGCTAAAAGTTGCACTGAAAAAAAAAAGATTCTATTCATACTTAGTATAAAAAAAATTAAATAAAAAACATTCTGGAATTTGTTTCGGAAATTTCTTTTTAATAGAACATGGGTAAACAAAGTCAAATTTGACCTCATGGGATAGATCAGTTACGTGGATCTATAATTTTCTGTCACATCGCAATGCCAAGTCTCAAACAGTCTTGTGCAGACAAATTGCACAAATATATAAATACATCCTCAGCTTCAGATCCGACTAATAGAAGTTCTGAAATTAAATTTCCATGGATGACAGTGTCTGCAGCCCTGTAAGAATTGGAACAATTTGTAGGTGATGAGCTAAATCATGTATGAAAAATTAAAATCAGATGTAACCTTGCTCTGTCTCAGTGTTGCTTGATTGTTCTGTTCTCTTGTGATGTTTCTAAGATGCCTGCAGCCCCCTCGTGTCAATGAGAAAAAACACAATTTGCTCGTGCAATTCAATGAAAATTAGCTAACACCGTGGCAGAAAAGCAGTTCATACAACCGAAAAGTATGATGATTGACATAACAAAATTGTTTGTAGAGGCCTTTGAAAGGAGAAATATCAGATTTTAGCAGGAACGTATTTCTTGCTCTTCTAGATTCTGCTGGGACACAAAGATTGTGCTCTAAGGGGCTGTTCACACCAAACGTGTTTTTGCGTATGCACTTTTATTTTCTATGTAATCATGTGATAGACAGATGTCTTTGACCATTTTGCTCCATCATGCTGTTTTTCAGTGTCTCCCACACATTTTTAGATGCTGTGTCAATTTAAAAAAATGGCCGTTCAGTTATATTCATTGTGTAGAGTCTAGCTTTTTAGCACAATAATGTGTTTAGTTAAGGAAGTTGCTGTCTAAAGATAGAAGGCATCCTATCCAATAGCTTCTAACATCAAATAATAAACACTCAAAAGAATTTCAGTCATTCTTCATCATCTACATTAAGTGAAAAGCACATCAGTTGGTTCACCATTGCCGTTTGTATGTGAAACCTGCACCCCCACTCATTAAGAGAACTCCCTTTAATCCTATTAAAGTCCCATTAAACAAGTGCTGATAGCACCAAATTAACACCAAGCTCCACCAGCTAATAATGCTCCATTTCTGCACTTCATAACATTAATGAGAAGGAGATAAATATAAAAGAGGTAACAGAGACATACAGGACATCCAAAAAAAATTATAATAAAAGCAATCAGTAAATATACCGCAGCAGACTGTATATTTACAAATGTACACTTGTCTCATTGAACCCATTCAGAAGCAAAGTGACATAGTAATCAGAAAGCATTACACTGACCATGACTGTTATGTATCATGGCAGCTAATTTGAAATAGGTTGGGTGGGTGGCCATGGGTCTGCGGGAAATGCGTGGTTTACTGTGGCATGACGAAAGCAGCCAATGATTGTGCTATTTGGGTGGAATCTGTAGCACCTCGTGGCTGTCGGCCCCATAGTGTCTCGCTGTGACTGATGAGAAGGGACAAGGTTAATGCGGGTACTGGAGACGCAGCTGCACTCCACACCATTCATCACTTGCAGGCATAGATTACAGCTCTAGCTGGCTGCCTGTCTGCGGACAAACAGTCCCTGCTCTTCTAGCACATGCGGGCATTCAGGTTCACCCATTCCTAATTTGTTTAATGCAACACTATGTTCTGTCAACAAGCACTAGTCAATAGAAATAGTCTTTTCAAGAGAAAAATTAAAAAGACGAAGTGTGAAATTTATGTTCCATTACAGTCTCTGCTGAAATTCTGAAAATAATTGTTTTCAAACAGGTATCCAAAACTCTACAGAACTCTACACCCATTCTTCTGCTGGTTAGGAAAACAGATAGTCCCACCCCAGCTCACACCATTGGTTAAGCCAATGTTGCTGTGTGGAGCCACAGTGTTTCCACCTTTCTTACTTATAGTTAATTTACTATAAGTATATAAGTATATTAGAGCTATATATATTTTAAGTATATAAATAAATAATATATGTACGCATACTATGTTATAAAGATAGTATAGTTAACATACTTGAAGTATCTTTATTTTGCTTACATACAGTTGTCTATGTATATTAGACTGTAATAGCATAAAGAAAAATTACACACTTCAGCTTTAATTCAATGATTGAAAAGATACACGTGAATGTGGAAGATATGAAATAATATCTTTCTCTTGCCCGAACTGCATGGGGTGCCCCAAATGTGCCAGGGTATGAGATTTCCATTTCAATTGGATCCCAGCTAAATCATTTGGAAGGATTTCCCACAGTGAGTCCCAGTCATGATCAGTGTAATTTCTTCTCATGCCAGCACATTCGTCGCTGCAGGCAATTCTCATCTTTTCCCTCCCTTTTTTCCACTGTTGCTGTACAACCAAATTTGCAGGAGAATGCAGTAATCAGAGGAGGTGATCTCCCCCTCACCTTGAGCTGGGAAAAATGTCTTCTCACATTAGATGGTGTTTACGTAGAAGCAACCTTCTAAATATCCCTTTCTCAGCTTTGGTTGAGGACTTCCTCTGAAATTTCTGCGTTCAATACAAGTTAAGCTCAATCAACTGAATTTGTGGCATAATGTTGATTATAACAGAAAATAATTTTGGCAATTACAGTAATGTGAAAAAATCGCTGCTGCAGTCGGACCAGTAAATACACATTAATTAATATAGTTGTAAGACTTAAACATTATATTTGTTAACATGAGACTATTGGCAGAATAACTTACTGTCAGTGCAAATTTATATCCAATCTTTCAAATTTGTCGCCATGACAAAGTAATGTGACAACACGTCTCTGTTGATGTACAGGCAAATGTGGGTAAATGTTAGGGATGAGCACAAGCGAATAATTAATTACTCATGCATCTTTAAATATTAAATTAGTAAAAACTCTACTCGAATTTTGCAATTTGATTTTTCTTTGTACCTTTGCCTGATGTGGGCAACATTAAAATGGCTTCTCACACCTAAATCTCGCCGTTAGTTCCCCTAAAATGAAAATCCTACCATTGTTTAAAGTGATTGTATTGCTTCAGAACACTCGGAAAGTTGTTTCTATGCGAGTGCTAATATTTTCATGTTTGTTAATTTTTTCATAAGAAAAACCTAAGGTTTAACTTAAATTCTAAATTTAAAGTAATCGATTACTTGTTTTTTTTTTATGTGTTAGAATACTCAACTACAAAATTACTCAAAATATCCATCCATAGTACATGTACTGGGTGTAACCTCAGATACATAATATGTTGATGACGAATTAGTAAATGTTCATGTGCAAAAATTATGATTTATACAGCACAAACAACACAATTGTTTTTAATGGAAGAATGAATGTAAGTACTTTAACGAAATTATGTGCTTCAAATTTCAACCTTTAAAACCTCTGGACAATGGCACCCTATTTATTCAATCTAGTGATGTTGTCTTTTATAGGTAACACGTTACACTAAGGTTCCATTTGTTAACATTAGTTATTACTTAACATGAACAATGAACTATAATTTTACAGCATTTATTTATCTTAGTTAATGTTAATTTCAACATATACTGATCAATAGTTAATGCACTATGAACTAACATGAACTAACAATGAAGAATTGTATTTTTATTAACTAGCATTAACAAAGATCAATAAATTATGTCAAAAAATATCAAAAAAATATTTTGTGCATTGTTAGTTCATGAAACCTAATGCATTAACTAATGTTAACGAATGGAACCGTATTGCAAAGTGTTACCCTTTTTTATTAATAAAAGATGATGCAGGTCAGACTTTTTTTTCTGTGATTTTTTTTTTTCATAATGCCACAAAAGCTATTGATTAAGCTTAACTTATATTAAATTCAAAACATTCCATTAAAAAACACTGTCAGGCTTCTTAATATGTTAATTTTATCATTGTGTTCTATAGTGGAGCAGAGAAAACTGCCTGAGAATGCGTAAGCTTCCGGCTCAGAGTGCAGTTACACGGTTGATCTGACAGCCATGACGAACACTGTATTTCATAATGTCTGGTCTGGTCATGTGACCACAGGACCCATGTGCCCTCAAAAAATAAAATGAATGAATTACATAATGAGATCACAATAGAGGGCCAATGTTTATTCAGACAACGGTTATCAATTGGCACTTAATTGACTAAAGAATAATCAACTGGATTTCTGATAAATATGGTTATAATTGAAGCCTTAAAGCTATGCAGAGTTTATAATACTGAGAATATTCGCTGCTACTTAAGTCATTTTGAGTGAGAAAACAATCAACCAACTCTGCATTATGACGCTCTTCACCATAAACAAGATTGCAGCAAAACTCAGCAAAAGGCAAAAACTGAAGATGTCAGAATTCATTCACCATATCACAGCTCTAACTGTCAAGAAAAATAAATAAAAAAATAAATACTTTGCCATGAGCAAGGTTAAGATGCAAGGCCAATCCAAACCAGACAGGGCCCTTTGCCATTTAAGCATTCAAGCAGGTTTAACAGTCTAGACCAAGTTGCAGGATACATTGCTCTAATGTTCCTATTATTCAGTAATGCTTTTACCTACCTATATTTTGAAAGGAAAAATGATACAGTTTCACTTTTTAAAGTCATACATATACAGTAAATCCATATATATTTATTATTTTTTTCAATAGAATGAATATGTTATTATTAAAATAAGATTGCATACGTGTCTGAATGAAAACATCTGTGGTTAATATGAAACACTTTATAATGCCTTTCATTAATAAATCAGTAACATACATTATATAAAGCTTAACAAATCAGTAGTTCAAATGATGTTGAATGATTTGTTTAGCATTATGTTATGTAATAACTTATGATGCATTTATTATAAAAGTGTTACTGGTTAATACACATGCAAAGGATCAAACATCACACAATAAGACGTTTTTAATTCTCCTCCAAACAATGTGTATTCCAACATATTTTTTACCAGTGGAATATAATGTAAAATATAGTCACAACAAATATGCATTGAGTATTTTCACTTTCTTTTGTGCAATGCTGCACACCGTCCCTATAGTGAACCAAGCTAAAAAAGTGTCACTAAACACAAAAGTGTAAAAAGGTAGTTAAAATGTTTCCCCCACATATTACTATTAGTATATATATAGTGAATATATCTATATCTATATCTATATATCTATATATATATATATACAGTGTATTTTTATTTACTGAAACTGAAAGTTTACAGACAATTTGAAAACTGATATACCTTTGGAAAAAAATGTTTTTTACCTAGAATAGCTAAGGAACTGGTACACTATAATTTTCAGTGCTTGACATTGTTGAATAAGGAAACCTCTGACATGTATCTTGCAGTGGCTATTTCTAACATTGCTAGCACACATTAAAACATATAATATAAAAAAAACGGCAAGTACCACCATAGACATACTCCCAGAATAGAGATACAAGATCATGGACCTTGAACAGGAATGTAGCCAGCTAAGGAACAGATGTCTTAATATTCAGTAGATAATGTGCAAGTTATCTTTGATAAAGCAGAAAGCATTTATTTTAAGAATATTACATTTTGTGTCTACGGAATAAGCATATAATAGGTTGCTTTGGAGAGTATCATTTCATCTTGGGCATCAGCTTTAGATAGAACATGCTTAAAAATCTGAATTTGAAATGAAAAATTTTGTATTGTAAGAGGAAATCTAAGAAGACATTGGAAACATGTTGGATCATTATCACCTGTTTCCACAACTTTTTAATGACAAATAGTCAATAGTCAAAATGCACTTGCACTTGTATTGTATTATTTTTAATTAAGCTGCAAACTCTTCAAGATGCAATTGAAAAGTCCCACTTTAAAAAAAAATAAAATACAAATACACTGTTTGGCTGCATTCCTGTGATATCCAATAGTGTCTTGGTGGATACACCAACCTTTAAAATTAGGTCTGATTCTTGCATCGTAACCAGACACTTTTCCCATAAGCTTGTCCAGGAATTCTGACGGGGGCATGGGGGTGGCAGCTTTCCGAGCCGCTGCTTGTTGTGATGCTGCCAAGCTGGGGACAGGAGAAAGACAGGTGTATTAATGAACTATACACCTGCAGAAAAAGAAACCTCCTGTTTTTTTCAGTACATTGTGCTAATTTTTTTTTTATCAACTTTTCTGCCCTAAGGCAAGCATTATATCTTAAGTTGAAATGTGTGTGTGTGTGTGTGTGTGTGTGTGTATGAGCATGTATTTATCACTTTGTGTGGACCAAATGTCCCCATAAGGATAGTAAAACCCAAAATGTTTGATGGGGACATTTTGTCAGTCCCCATGAGGAAAACAGCTTATAAATAATACTAAATTGTGTTTTTTGAAAATGTAAAAATGTTATGTTTAGGGGTAGGGTTAGGGGATAGAATATATAGTTTGTACAGTATAAAAAACATTAATTCTATTGTCCCCATAAAACATGGAAACACAATGTGTGTGTGTGTGTGTGTGTGTGTGTGTGTGTGTGTGTGTGTGTGTGTGTGTTTTAAGTGACATTAACTTTTATTCATTTAGCAGACACTTTTATCCAAAACAACTTACAAATAAGGAATACAGCCAAAGCGATTTGTCCTAAGGAGGCAATAACATGAGAAGTGCTGCAATACAAAGTTTAAAATTGCTGAGAGAAGTACAAGTAGGGAGGAAGATGAGAAACAGTGGTCCAGGAATGGATTGAGATTTATTTTTTGGAAGAATGAATGATCATGCTAAATGATATACAATATACATTTGGTTAATAGGAACACAATTGTGGTTTGGTGTCAATGAAGGGTACCTAAGCCTTACTGATGGATCTGTGGGTGTACATAAGACAAAGTGGGTTAGGGAACACTGTTCTAGAACAGAGGAGAATCCCTGAAATAACTGAATGAATGAGGATATTAATTCTGAGACCTCATCATAAATAAGTATCCTTGTCTTCATTAGCATTAAAAGCCATGAGAACTTAATTAGTGATAATAGGGTACATGTCTGTCCCAGTGCCACCTTAGTGTAACCTGCCTGCTGAGTTCATTCTAAATGTCAGGTCACTAACTATCACTCATCCCATGGACATTTAGACTATGACCACTCCTTCATACTGATTAGCCATGCTTTTAACTGATTCCATTGGGCTTTTCAGATGGCTTGCATTTAATTGTCATCTTTCTCTAAACCACAATGAACTTCAATGTGTATCTACTTCTTCAAGACCTCAAACATATTTGTGCCAAAAACTCATACAGGAACAATTGACTTTTTTTAACTACACCATCAGTGTGTCTGAACAGAAAATGAAGGATAATAATCATAAAATAACCTGTGGTATATTGATTTCACCCAAGTCCTTGAGACATGGTTCTTTTCTGGACAATTTCATGGGTCTGTCTTGAGGGGGAATTGCTCTATTGTCTTAACCAGCCATTGAATCCTGTCTGTTTTGGCAGCATATCCATTATTCTTTTGTGTCTATTGACTTTCTGCATGGTCAGCTATACTCTCAGTTCTAACTAACTATTGGTCAGGCTTTTTCTGTTCCGCACATCATTATTCTTTTTGCCATTAACATTTACAGCATCTGCTCGAGTAACTATTAAATTGGAGTCTTTGGCATTTAAGTGTGGATACATCATAGAGCAAAATAATTTAAGAAATTCTGCATTGTATTTTAGGGACACCATGCTAAAAGTGTGTGATGTTTGTTTAAAGAAAACCTAAAAAGTATTAGGCTCAAAATGTCAAAATTTTAATGTGCTGAATTAGTAAATTGAAGCATGCGCAGAACTGTTTAGCACTCATCTAAATGCACAATGATAGGAGAAAAGTGGCAATTCATATTTATCAGCAACTGTGCAGGTGGAGAAATAAATAGTTAATTATGACTATAATAAATAATATTTTGCAATAAATGATGGGACTTTTTTCTCACAGTGACTCCATTCAAACTAAATCCTTTGTGCTGAATGTACAATTTTGCAATGTAAACATAACAAGATTTGTCATGGTATGCCAGATTATTGCAGCTCTTTCAGAGCCACTCTCTGTCACTATAGTCTCCTTATATGATCCCGTGCTGTTGGAAAAATCTTTGTGACAGTGTGAAATCTGAGGATTTAGTTTGGTTCGCTGCATGTCTATCTCAAAGATACAATTAGTAGGCAGTTGCTGGCAGAGAAAGGAGTAAGCTGGATATGTAATGCAGGTTCTAGACCACCTCTAAACCATGTCTCTTGTAATTAATGGTTTCACTGATCAAAGCAGCATTGCTGAACAAATGAACCCTGATCAATGCTGGCCATGGCGGTGAAGAAGGGCTTGAGTCATCTGCTGATGCAGCAGGAACCAAACTAGAGCTCCCTGCCAGAAAATATATGCAAACAACCCAAAGACCTGCATACTTTAAAGTGAGGATCCAATCATTAGCCCTAAGTGTAGCTCATTATGTTCTTAGGACCACTGATGAACAGAATCCGTATTGATTTTGAGTGATTTTGAAACACTCAAGAAATGAAAGGTCCCTCTGGCAACCAACAAACCAGTTCTTCAAGCAACTCTCAATTTGTCATTATGTTTTCTGAAGGGCAGAAGAGAACATATCTTTCAGAAAACCCAGCAAAGCACTTGATATTCATACACTGGTAGCCAATAGTTTGGAATAATGTACACATTTAGCTGTTTTGGAAGGAAATTGGTACTTTAATTCACCAAAGTGTCCAATGGTCAGGACATTACTGATGATAAAAAACAGCACCATCACTTTTTGAAAAAATTCATTTTTTATCAAATATAGACAGGCCCCATGTCCAGCAGCCATCACCCCAACACCTCATCCTTGAGTAGTCATGCTAAATTGCTAATTTGGTACTAGAAAATTACTTGCCATTATATCAAACACAGCTGAATGATATTTGGTTTGTTAAATAAAGCTTAACATTGTCTTTGTGTTTGTTTTTGAGTTGCCACAGTATGTAAAAGACTGGCATGCCTTAAGGTAGATATTAGGTCAAAAATGGCAAGAAACTCAGAAACTCTAGAAACTCATCAATCAACTATTATTTTAAGGAATTAAGATTTCATACAAAGATGTACATTATAATTTTCAAAGACAAAGGACATCTGGCTCTAACAATGGACAGAAAGAGATGTGGAAGGCCAGATGTCCAACAAAACAAGAGGATAAGTACATCAGAGTCTCTAGTTTGAGAAATAGATGCCTCACATGTGCTCAGCTGACAACTTCATTGAATTCTACCCGCTCAACACCAGTTTCATGTACAACAGTAAAGAGAAAACTCAGGGGTGCAGGCCTCATGGGAAAAATTGCAAAGAAAAAGCCACTTTTGAAACAGAAAACAAAAAGAAATGATTAGAGTGGACCAAGAAACACATACATTGGACAACAGATAATTGGAAAATAGTGTTATGACTCTTAACCCCATTGAGCTTTTGTGAGATCAGCTAGACTGTAAGGTGTGTGAGAAGCACCCAACAAGACAGCCACATCTATGGCAAGTGCTACAGGAAGTGTGGGGAGAAATGTTACCTGAGTATCTGGACAAACTGACAGCTAGAATGCCAAGGATCTGCAAAGCTGTCATTGCTGCACGTGGATGATTTTTTTGACGAGGACACTTTGAAGTAGTTTAAGCATTTTTTTTAAAATTGTTATAGTAATGTTTCACGTTATTAATGTCCTGACTATACGTTGTGATATCACTTGAATGCCACTCTGGTGAATAAATGTTAAAATTTCTTTCCATAAGAGCAAAATATGTACATTATTCAAAACGTTTTGCCGCCAGTGTACATATTTCAAAATCAATAGCCAAATATAGAGAATAAAGCTTGAAAAAAACACAAGATCTTAAATAGATCTCATCGGAAAAGGTGGTGGATCCAAAATCAAAATAGGCCTACTAGTGATAGGCTATTCCTATTTGTGGCATGATCTGTCTTGGTCTTTGCTGATCAGAACAGCTCGGAATTAACCTTTTTAAAGGAATTGTTCACCACAAAATGAAAATTCTGACCCTCATGGCATCAGTGATGTGTATGACTTTCTTTCTTCTGCTGAACACAAAGATTTTTAGAATAATATCTCAGCTCTGTAAGTCCAATACAAGTGAATTGTGAACAGGCCTTTAAAGATAAAGTAAGCATAAAAGTAATCCAACAGACTCCAGAAGTTTAATCAAAGTTTTTTGAAGCGATCCAGTTGGTTTTGGGTGAGAACAGACCAAAATATAAGTGCTTTTTCACTGTACATTTTTGCCATTGCAGTCTCTAGGCACGATCATGATTTCAAGCTTGATTACCCTTCCTAGTGCTTGACACATTCACAGAGCTCTATATGACACTATAGGAAGTGTAATCAAGCTTGGAATCATGATCACCAAGGAGACTGCTGTCAAGATGTACTGTAAAAAGCAGTTACATTTTGGTCTGTTCTAACCCAAAACCAAATGGATCACTTCAAAAGTCATTGGATTAAACCACTGGAGTCATAAGGATTACTTTTATGTTGACTTTATCTCCTTTTTGGAGCTTCAAATGCCTGATCACCGTTCACTTGCATTGTATGGCCCTAGAGAACTGAGATATTTTTCTAAAAATCTTTGTTTGTGTTCAGCAGAAGAAAGTCACACACATTAGGGCTGTTTTTTGACAAAAAGTAAAAATATTGCGATTGCAATTTGAACTCCGATTATGGTAGACAAAAAAATAAAAAAAATAAATTGTAATGTTTGTCATGTTCAACTGCCAAAAGGGTACTTAGGTTTCCCTTAAAAAGAATCAAACTGGTTCACCCACAAACAAATAAATATATAAACAGTGAAACAAAGAAAATACATGTCATGATCCTTCTTTGACTTCTTTATATTCAAATTGTACCCATCCACATGTACCTGTTTTACCATTTTGTGATAGGGTCTCAGCCCACTAATCATCATCATTAGTTTTTGAAACCCAGTAAGCTTGAATATTACGGATGCTCCAATCAGGATTTTCTCCAATTTTCTTTTCATCTAATTGTCCAATGCTCATGATCATTTAACTTTCTTTTTTTTTTAGCAGCTCTGTCCGAAGTGGTTATAAGTAAGCTTTATGCTCAATGTCACTGTTAACTAAACTCCCCTGTTGGTAATACCATAGTTGGTGCCTAGTTTTTGCTCTTAAAAATACTGTTGGTTGGTTGAATATTTAACAAGTAGGCTTTACAAACAATTCTCTACTGTATATAAGATAGTCCTAAAGGACAAGGCTTAATGTCAAACTGAAGTTGAACTGATAACCCATTGGTGTAATTAAACTTAAAGTGAAAGTTTTGGTTATTTTGTCACCACTATTTCTTATTTTTTGCATTAAATTATAGAATCTAAATATTTTATATAGATTTATTATATGTGCGTTCTTCCTTTTCATTTTGTTAGATGTTGGTAATATTAGTTCCACTTTCACTTGTTGCCACTGGGAGTGTAATAAGGGCGACACGCTCTCTTGTGAAGTAAACAAATGACAGGAGAATGGAGGAAGAGCGCATGTTTCTGGACTCTACAGGTGCTACTGTTAATGCCATTTGCTCAGCAATCATTTAATCAAGATGTTTCAAATATACCTCATATTTAATTCCATGTTATTATTATGATACCTGTGCCTGGCAGAGACCGAGATGCTGCTACCGCAGACGATAATAAAAACCGCTGTGCGCAGGACACGGCAGATGGTGTAAAGCGCTTAGCGCACGTAAGCAAACGGAACTCTGAGCACTTCTGTTGCTCTAAGCATGAGATGGAGTTGTGGAGCACAGAACCACTCTAATAATGCTATAACTTACTATAGACTGGACAGAGCAGCGCAAATAAACTTTGAAGCGAGCAGACTATTTATTTATATTATTAATTAAATCACGGCTCTTTGTGGTTTAATAATCACACGAGGTCAAATCATGATTTTGATTTTATTTCAATTAACTGTGCAGCCCTAATACATACCTTCGATTGCATGAGGGTGAGTAAATGATGAGAGAATTTTCATTTTTGGGTGAACTATCTCTTTAAAAATAATGGTTACAAGGAATACTAAATTGGACATCCTTCCCCTCATTTACCAACACTTTTAATGAGAACATTAATTTTAAGTTTCAAAAGCACTACAATAAGGCACAAAATTGAGACCATATTCAGAATGAACCCTCCTCTGTTTCATTGCCACTACCTGTGTATATGCAATTACCAGAGGACTCTTAAGAGACACTCAATTCTAAACTCTGCTATTAGAAGATATTAGCCCTTGAGACACAGTTTAATTTTTTTAAAAGATTTCACCGTTGCGCTTAACAGACCCATTTAACAGAAACAGGCCCATGTCGTAATGCCATAGTAATGCAACTTCACTTTCAAAGCTAATGCAGGGACACACCTGGGTCATCATGCAAACCAATATAAATGGCATTGTATAATGGCACATGAAATAGAGGGCATGAACATGGCATTGTCTTCCCTTTGTTTCTTTTCATATCTGTCTGTGCCTGAAAAATATATATAAACAATACATCTTTTTTGCATTTTTTACAATTGATATGTTAGTGGATTTAGATGCTACACATATATTAAGTGTGATGATAAGGTACAAGTAATACAAAACTACATTTCAGCCAAGACATAAAAAAAAAAAAAAAATGAGAGCCTGGGCCTCACATTTATGATTTGCTGAAGAACATTTTTCTTCAGTATATTATTAGAGTATTTATTCAAAATTGTTAACATGAGCCACAATTTCCTATATTATGTTCTACATACACTCACTGAGCACTTTATAAGGAACACCTGTACACAATTATCTAATCAGCCAATCATGTGGAAGCTGTGCAATGCATAAAATCATGAAAATATGGGTCAGGAGCTTCAGTTAATGTTCACTTCATCCATCAGAATAGGGAAAAAAATGTATCTCAGTGATTTCGACTGTGGCATGATTATTGGTGCCAGATGGGCTGGTTTGAGTATTTCTGTATCTGTTGATCTCCTGGGATTTTCACTCACAACAGTCTCTAGAATTTACTCAGAATGGTGCCTAAAACAATAAAAAAAACATCCATTGTGTGGCAGTTCTTCTTGTTGATTTGAGAGGTCAGCGGAGACTGGGCAGACTGCTTCGAGCTGACAGAAAGGCTATGGTAACTCAGATAACCCCTCTGTACAATTATTGTGCAGAATAGCATCTCAGAATGCACAACACATTTAACCTTGAGGCAGATGGGCTACAACAGCAGAAGACCACGTCTGGAGCTTTAATATGAGCATAGTGTTCCTAATAAAGTGCTCAGTGAGTGTATATTTTAAAATGTGCATATGCAAATGCATTCTGAATACCATCACTTCCATTACTTGGACTTGCCATAGACAGCATTACCTGCATATTTCTGTGTGTGGTGACATAACATCATGCCTGTTTTATGCATGGACAGTATTTTAATAGCTACGCATCACTTCCTCCAGTTAATCTCACACAGCAGCCTCTCGCATGACAATCCTTGCATGGAAAATTTGCGAGATGAAATTCATAGAACAAATTATGTTTGTGTACAATTTGTATTCGTGAGTGCTATTGGCACTGACATAGTGATCAATGTTTAGTAATAAATCTGCATGTGAAATGAGGTTGGGGGTGTAGGCCTAGATTGGAAGAGAGATATCAATTAACAGGCGCTGCAAAGTTTAGCAGCAAGAGCTGAGACTGCAATATTCTGATTCTAGTTCATTAACTATACAATGCCCACAGAATGCAAAATAATTACTGCAAACCACTTGCTAGATAAGGTAAACCCTTTGATGATACATTTATTGTTATCGAGTATTATACATTTAGTATAATGAGTTTTAAATGAAACTATATGTGGATAATTATTTTAGAGCTTGAAACAGATTGCAGCCATCAAATCAAAACAATAGATTTTTTTCAGTAATTAGTAAAATTGAATAAATGTGCATATTAAAAATAATGGTGGTATAATATTTCATACACTATATTGTCAAATAAAAGCACTATATAATGAGAAACCTGTGAAAAACGAGAAATGTAAGTGTTTTTAGTCTATTGTTTCTAAATGAACGAGTTAATGTATGAATTAATGAAGGAATGAATAAATACTAGGTAACAATGAAAAAAACAGGTGACACTTAAAACAAAATCAACTAATGTTGACGTGTTTTAACCCTTATCTGGGGACCTCACAATTTTTAAGACATTTTGAATCACAATACACAACATGTATTATTATTATATCGCCCACTGAATCATTATTAAAATTGAGTTATTGTCTTATGCCTGTTGATAACTTTCTATTCCTCAAATGACCACTAGTATGCGCTGTTTCCCCGGTTTAATGGGAATCCTTTGCCGTTTCTAATCTAAATGGCAGAATGTCACGGAATTATCACTTAGTTTATTTGTTTTAATTGGTAAACAGAAGTTCAGACGAATGATTAATTAAAAAACTGTAAACTAGCATTTCAATGTGTCAACCGTTACTTCAAATTACGATACCTATCTTCCAACACTATTCTCAGAAGAAGCATGTATCAAGAAAACAAAGCATAAAACAGGCTAGGTTTGAGTAAAAATACAAAACAAACAAACAAACAAAAAAACATATTAAAACAACCGTGATACGTACCTGAAAAACACGATAGTTTCCCACAAATAAATCCCGAGTGCGAACATTGTGTCAGGTTAGAGATGAGATGTAGTTAGCTACAGCTCAGTGCACCCAACAATTCCTTCTTCTCTCACTTCTGAGGTGAACAATGCGTCCTTTGCTTGTCTGAGATTCCCAAAAAAGACAAAAAATAACAAATAAAATAAAAATCTCATACAGACGAGTAGAGCATTTCCCCCGGCAGTGGTTGTTCAGCGTGAAGCAGAGCTCTTGTTTGTTTCAGGACCGCGGACGGAGACTCGCGCGGGTTGCGGAATTTCAGGTGGAAACAGCGCTGCGAAAAAAAATAACGCGAATAAATTTCAGGTGTTTATTCCGGACGATCCATAGCAGCTTTACATGTGTAGTTGCCAATAATAATCAAACACGCTCCATCGCAAACACATCTGGCGATACGTGAGTGCGATATGAAAGAAATTAAACTATACTCGATTTCCACAACGTCGGAATGCCACCGAAGTCATAGGAAAAACATACATACGCGTCTTCTCTGTTCCTTCGCGGTTCTTTGACACGCATCCCAATGGAAAATTTGTCGCTTTCAAGCCACACGTTAGTTTTAGCTACCTCTGACTGAAGTGATTCTGCAGGTAGTCTTATTTAGTACGTACTTGTTTCCCAGGGGTGAATTGTTACTGCTGCATGAGGCTACTTCCATTGTCTGGTCCAGTTAAGAGATGTTGCTCATTTTCGGTTTCAATGCTATTTTTGTCGAGAATCCTCGTGATAAATGCCAAAGCTTTGATATTTCAGAGCACAGAGTCTGTTCCATCGCTCATAAGCCCGTCATAAACGCCGTTAGCCTCACTGTATTTCTTGCTGCAGTCATTTACTAAACTCAAAAAGCACCTCACACACTCTCAACACACGCCCACATGCCGCTGTCATTGGTCTGAATGGCACTCCAGACAAATGCTTCCTCCACGGATTGGAAACGATGCACAATGCCATATGTTGAATTTTGATGGCTCACTGTATGGGAATTTAGGAACAATAAAAAGCCTAGGCTACTTTTGTGTATGGCACAGTTTTAAAGATGCTACAAAAGACATTGGAGGATCATGGATACACACAGTACACCTAATTTGGGTATTTCTGACAAACCCGAGATTGATTTGAATCTAAATCTCCAGACAACTGCTCAATCTGAAATGTATTCAGTGAAGAGGGGAAGAAACATATAACGTACATAAAAGGAATTTGATTTGAAAGAAAGTTTACATTTATTTTCCATTCACTTCACTGCAGTTCGGTTTCACTAGGTCTGTCCTACTAAAAGCAACTCATTAGGAGCCATTCACACTGAACGCTTTTTTGCGTCCCTAGGTGCATGTAACAGACAAACGTCTTTGACCCATGGACGGTACTGTCTCCAGAGCCATTTTACCAAGGTGAGCCTACAAGGTGAACATAGCAATTTTTAACGCAACGGTCCCATTCTATGGGCGGTATACTGGTGAGGAGACCAGAGGCCGTTTTTTTTTTTTTCTTTTATGGATTATATGGAGAAGATGCTTCAGTGTGCTGAATAACCTGCTTTTGTGAGGAAAAACAGCATCACTTAATGAATTGACCGCCTCTCCACTAATCTTCAAAAAACTTCGGACAATTTTGCGACAGGTAAGTGTCAATTTACGGCTCTCTCCCCATTCGTTGATAAACGTACATAGTATATGTATCATTGTATATGCAATGCGTTGTATCTAGCTTTTTAGCGCAAGGACGCGTTCAGTCTGAACGGCCCCCAACGCTGCCATATCAAAAATGCAGGCGTGGTCATAACAAGCATGACGTTTCATCAAGCATGACGATTCCTTTGACCGCCTGTATTCTAGCATGAAACGTCATGGTGGTTATTATGTCAAAGCTCTGTTTTATAATGAATATACAGGAGATAACATGGCAAAGAGAAGAGTTTACTCATATATATATATATATATATATATATATATATATATATATATATATATATAAACACACCACAAATTCATCTAAAAACCCTTTCCTCAACTTTCCTTCTTTTTTTTTTTTAATACTAATACTTTGCTACTTTGGCCTTGTCCCCAACCCAGACATTTAAACTTCTTTGTTTCGATAAATTCATGAAGTCTCATTGTGTCTCATGGTAGTTTAAAAAGTTAGGAACTAGATTGATTTATTTTACATCTGTACAATTTGTATATATTTTTGGACAATATATATCGCTGTTCCCAATATTCTTGTCATTACCATTACAGCATATTATTTCTAGGGGAACCTTGGAGGGGTAACACCTGTTTAAGTGGTAACCATGGAAATAATTCCATGCCTGCCATGAGAGAAGACTGAAAATTTGATGTTTGACAAAAGTGTGTAATTTAATCATTTATTCCTTCTGATCAAAGAGTATACTTATTTACCGTCATGACCATATATGAACCTGATGCAATATTTTAAACAAAAAAAAAGATGCATAGTTTGCTTATGTTAGTTACAATGTAGTGTTAGCAAGACCATAAGCTAGCCTCTTTTTTCTCCAAAAACTATGAAATGTCATTACCGCAACATGTAATTACCAACACATTTCTAGTTGTGATGGTAATGACATCCTTTCAGTTTATTTTCTAATATATAGGGATTGATTTTGTAATATTGTATATGTTTAATCTTGCTTATGACCATAAGCATGATGACATTTTTTTTTTTAAATTTCTCTTTAAGATATTATGGCTCCAAATATGGCAGCACAATGGTCCAGAAAATACAGAGACAAAGTCAAGGAAGATCTTGTGAAATATCATGAATTCTTTTCAATAGAAAAGGAAGGACACAGAAAAAGAAAAGCGACAGGAAAGCTTAAAACAATCTCCCATCTTTCAAAATGTGAAAAAGACATAAATGCTGACAATGGAAAGTTAACCCACAAAATAAAGGAGCTAGTGATAGGAGAAGACAGGAAATACAGCCATATTTAGCAAGCAACAGCCCCCCTGAGTCTCCAGCAACCAGCGACAGGGACAAAATTATGCTCAATGTTTCCAAGAATGTCCTGAAAGTTCAAGTGCACATCATAAAACACCTCACAGACGAGGATGGAAAAAAGATAAGGCAAACAGAACAAAAGTCTATCTTGACCTTAGTGAAATCCAAAAGAAGCTAGAAGAATCTCAGAGAAAGATGGAAAAATACAAAAAGTGGCGTACTTGGCTTTCCCAGCAGCTTTCTAATTTGGAGTCACCGATGCTAAAAACTAAAAAACAAATGCAGATTAAAACAAAGGCCCTAAGGAGGACGTTGCTCTTTCATAATACGGTATTGTCAGAGCTTAGAATACAATCCCATCAGTCTGGAATGAAAGACAAGCAAATTGTCTCAAAGATTCTTGCTTGGATGGTACTGAAGAAGTACCGTTTGCTCAATGAAGTGAAAAAGAAAATTAGCGTTATTAAATTTGATTTTCTGACACCAAATCTTTCCTTCCCATGGGCTACTTTTATGTTAAGTGTCATTTGTCTCTGTTTTAATACATGTTTATGTGCCACGTTACTAACTATTGTCATCACCAACATTAATGTCATTACCGAAACACTATGTCATTACCATCAAGACAAATTACCACTCCATCAAAAAGAAACACCAGAAAGGGGTTTTCTGCATATTAAACAAAAGTAAAGATTGCTAGAAAAAGAAAATATTGTTTTGATGGTGAAAACATGAAAAATATGTTATATGTCGTAAAAAGGTATATATATTTTTTGTTTACAATATAAATGACTATGAAAAACTTTCTTGTCACCTCCTTTTATGTGAGAAATATGTTTTTTCAATGTTATGATGGTAATGACTTTTGCTGGGGTACATCGGGAAAAAAGTTTAAATATTATAATTCTATAAGGGATACATTTAGGCCAGCATTATATATTAGTATATTTATATGAAATATACCTGTATATACAGTATATCTGAAAATATACAGATTTCATTCATATTTAATTGTTCGTTTCTTTGCAATGTTTTTCAGTAGGAAATATATATGCATATATTGAGTCAATTTTATAACTCACAAAATAACACAACAAATCGATATGTATAATTATCTGGATGTTACTACTGTTCAGAATCTATGTCCATCAGAATGAACATTACAAATAACTTATAACAAGTAAATATTCTTGTACACTAATTTTAAAAAAAAATGTTGTGCCCCATAATTCAGGTCTGAACAGGTTAAATAGGTATAGTATTAATTAAGTATTTATTGTTGCAGATCTTAAAAAAATAAAATAAGTTTATTTACATGGCTGTGTTGTTAAAATTAATAAATGCATTACAGCACAGGAGAGCCAGATAATTTTGAATGTCAGCCACAAATATTTAATAGGAAAGTTTTACGTGTTGCATCAGTTTAACTTTGTCTTGCCAGAGAACTTTTATTAAATGGACACTGTGCTTTTATTGGTGGAGTAGTAGGTACAGTAGATACGTTGTGCTGTTCCTTTTCAGGCATTTCCATAAGCTTGCCTCAAACACCCTAGCCTGAATCACTGAAATGTGAGCTTTTGTAGTGTCTCAATCAAAATTACTTATGTCGGTCTTGAGCCTAGACAGTCCAATTTAGTTTTACAAAGTAGACAATCAGTCATAGGGATATTCTTGGTGTAATCAAGGATGTTTTTCTTTAGAAAGGGCATGCATTTTTAAACAAGATGAAAATGTTCTTGTGTGCTTCATCATAAACAAGGAGCTTGTTTTTTTTTTTACGGGGAAACACAAAGGCAGTGCAAACTCATAAGTTCAATGTACCGTGCTGACATTATCTCTCTTGATGAAACAGCTTGCCAGTAATCATCTCTATACATGTGGCTTAGCAGCAATGTAAATGAACAGTAAAACATATTCTGCCATACAAAGACATACTTCTACAGCCAGTGCCTAAAATGAAACAAGTAAATAATGTGAGGAGAATGAAGTGGTGTGACTTCTTGACCTTTGACGGTAAGCTATTTTTTACAGAGCAGACAGATGGCCTATTTTTATCTTTTTAAAATAAGCTGGGAAAAAAATATAGGAACTCTGTAAAAGCTGAGAAGCCATTTGGGAAATGGAGATGTATTTTTGCTCAAGCTTGACTGTGGTTGTAATTTTCCTAGTTTCATATTAAAACACAGACCCATGAGTGCCGTATCAGCAACTGGAAAACACAGTCCCTCTCTGTGTGGCATGCAACGTTGATCATTTAAGCTGAATGGGTACACCTGTGACTGGGAGTACACATCCAGGAGCAAGGACATGCTAGAGAGCCAATGTCAGCAGGTCACACATGCCAATATCATTGCTCACCGATTTTTCTGCCCACTCTGCTGTGTCGTTGCTGATTTCCCTTTGGTAGGAACACCCCACTGCAGCGTTGTGCAGACAGAGACCAAACAATTTGCTAGCAATAATAAAAACCTTCATCTGGCTTTGGTTTCAGGGAAATTATGCATCTAGCATTTGTTATGTGAATGATAAATCCACCTGTCTTTTGAGTGAAGGAGCACGTCCTTTGGTTTTCATCCAAGCTCAAAATGATCAGAGAGAGAGCATGTTGTTGATGCCATGTGACAAATCAGCACAAACCAATTCCAGATTTTTTGTCTGTTCTGACAAATTCGTTTATGTGTTAACCGAGTGGCTTATGAATGATTCCGCAAACTTGCCAGAGTAAATTATGGTATCCCGTATCAGACATGAGTGCATGCTTCTTGTAATCCAATGCAGCAGCAGTATAATCTCTTCAAAAATATCTCATGCATAAAAAGGGATGAGAGCAGTCAACTGCCTGCCTCATTAATTTTAACAGGTGCTATTTTGAAGCATCCACATATTCAGTTGTTGCATGGTTAGGATCGGCATAAAACCACTTTCATATAGAACTCCCTGACCGCGACCAACCTTAACCTTGACTGATGGCACAACCGCCTCTGGCAATCACATTAAAAGCCACATTTGTTCATATTCGCAGAGGGAACCACATTTTGCAATCTCCTTAATTTAGCCAGACTGATAAATCGCAGTGCTCGTCCTTCACTGCCACAGCATGTTAAGACCCCAGCATTGACTTGCCCTTGACACTGTCCATTTCCAAAAATAATACAAGTGCTGTATGTTTTGAGGTTGTAAAGACCTTTGAAGACCACCACTGAACAGTGTATATGTATCCAAGTCTATTGCACTGGCACAAGGGACAGGTAAAGTTCCGGCCCACCGGGGGACTTGTTATGTCAATATGAGCCAATGGCATTCTAGTTAGATATGCCAATAAAGAAGAAGAGTGCCTTCCTTTTTTTTCAGCCATCGTGGTTCCAGAATTATTTTCCCAATGAATTATTATTTTTATTTTTTTTTCATTTTTAAGCTTTGAACCAAAACAACCAGCTCTGAGGTGAATCACAACATTAGCAAAAACAGGTAAACATAGGTTGAGAATGGGACAGAACCTACCTTAAGATAACTAAACTACATGGTGGTACTTGTAAATACAATACAAGTTTTATGGTTCCCTTACCGACCACAGTAGGAGTTTATTTCCACTGGGCTAGTGTATCACCTCGCCTGTACTAGATGATGACCTCTAATTTGAACTACAGCAAAGGGAATGCAGATGAATAATGCATAAGTCTAGTCTGCTTGTACTATTGGAGATGAATACAATTACACATCCCCCAGGTACTAAACTGTATTTGTAGGGAGTATTCATGTGTGAGGAGTAAAGTTTGTAGAGTGAAAGAGGACATTACTGTTCAGTTTGGACCAAATATATATTTTTTAAACAATCAATTTCAAATGCTTATAGTTTGAGTGCAGTTCACAAAAGGAGCAATTACTCGATTGATGAATAGATTATGCATTTTATTATATATATATATATATATATATTATTCACAATAAAAATATTACAAATTATAAATATTATGTTATATTTGCATTTTAAGTTTTAAGATCCTATGAAACAGCATGACGAATATTATTTCCTATTGATGTTTTCCCAATCGAAACAGGAAGTTGGCGTGGGACATATAGAAGGGCTTGTGATATTTAACACTAAAAAGGTTTTTGAATCCTAGAGGTTACTAACATATAAGAGGCTGGGGAGAGGTGTAATGAGTGAATCAGTAACATTTTTTGGAAAAATATTGAAAAAGGCATATAATTAATGCGTGTGACTTTGTATTCTGTTTTTCTGATATTAATTCACAGTCTAAAAGTATCATGGCAGCATTTTTGGAGAAGGAAGCTAACCTTGAGGCAAATTTTTCAAAGTTATATTCATTATTTCTGCAAGTTGTAACATTTAAAATAAAAGCAATATTTTAGAAAAACAAAACAAAACAAAAAACATGGAAATGTAGTATGTGGGCCATAATGTGTTGAAAAAATAGCAATGAACTAATTTTACACTTAAATGTTTGCTGTTTTAGGGTTAAAATATTATTGGCCCTTAAAAACCATGATTTGCTATATGATATTGCATGTCATTGGCAGAGCATTTTATTGAGCAAAATATGTATAAGCCTCTCAGCACGATATAATGTCATCGCTATTTTTGGTCCATTTTCCCAGAAAAGAAAGACTAATGAAAAAAAGGTGTATTTTGTTTACTCTTAGAAGTACGATATAGCAGTGGTTCTTAGCTGGTTTTGCTTCAGGTCCCAGATTTTATTCTCACATCAAGTGGCAACCCAACCCAATAAATAGTTTATTGTACAAAATGTCTTTAAATCAAAACATTGAAATGCATAAAATGGTTTATTGATGATTTCAAAATGTTTCTTGAATTATAATGGGTTTGAGTTGCCAATAATGAACAGCAAGAAAGCATTTTTATCCCTGCTACAAGGGATGGCTTTTTAAAGGGATTGTTCACCAAAAAAAAAAAAAAAATAATAATTTAAACATTTACTCACCTTAATGCCATCCCAGATGTGTTATGACTTTCTTTCTTCTGCAAAACAGAAACAAAGATTTAAGAAGAATTTGTCAGCTCTGTAGGTCCAAACAATGCAAGTGAATGGTGACTAGACCTTTCAAGCTCTAAAAATCACATAAAGGCTGCATAAAAGTAATCCAGTGGTTACATCTATGTTTTCAGAAGCAGCATAATATGTGTGGGTGAGAAATAGATCAATATTTAAGTCATTTTTAACTATAAATCTAAACTTTTACTTTAACCTTCTTTCATATTCTGAAAGTGAAAGTGGAGATTTATAGTAAAACAAATTTTGTATTTGTTTCTCACCCAAAGTGATTGCATTTCTTCAGAAGACATACATGTATATTAAACCACTGGAGTTGTATGGATTACTTTGATGTTGCCTTTATATGATTTTTGGAGCTCGAAAGGTCTGGCCACCATTCACTTGCATTGTATGGACCAGCATAGCTGAAATATTCTTCTAAAAAATATTTTTTTTGTGTTCAGCAGAAGAAATAAAGTCATACACATCTGGGATGGCATTAAAGAGAGTAAATGATGAGAGAATTTAAATTTTTTGGTGAACTGTCCTTTAATGTAGTCTTATTTGTATGTTCTTTTACCTTTCATAGTTTATTCATTTTTCAAGGTTGACCCCAAGTATGTCACGCAACCAAGTTTGGCATCTGCTTAATTTGAAAAGATTCAACCAACAGATTGATGAAATTGCAACAAAAGACTATAGAGACTGATTGGAAATTGCCATTTATGTTAGATAAAAACATAGCTGACTTAATTTAAATGTTGATAAGCCTATTGATTTGATTTTAATCCTGTCTACTTATTTATTTTGCCATCCTAACTTTACACTGTTATATGGTTGCATTTTGTTTGTTGTATCTAGCATTTTTTCCCCTCTGCTTAGAACAGATCTGCCAACCATTTTTGGGTTGTGACCCACCAGTTGGCAACCATTGCACTAGCATATAGATTGCCTCAAAGCTAAAAAACATGGACTAAAAGCCACACAACACCTATTTCAAAGGGTCTTAAAAACTCTATATTGAGAGATTTGGTGATTCAGGACACTGAGCATGTGAGTAATCTCCCGATCAATGAACCTGACCGTCTGCTGAGATAAAGCATCTTCTGCATTAACATCATTGACCGGCAAACGCCCATGTGCTGACCAATGCCAAGAGGCTGTTGAAACCAGTCTCCCTCGATGCTTTAAAAAAGGCAGTTTACATAATCCAGCTGTCAGTTTGAAGAACCAAGCTGAAACTGAGTCAGTGGTGTTTGCTAGACAAGCCTCACTTTTACCATTGGTTTTACTTTTAAACAAATCACTAAAATCAAGTTTTAAACTATGGAGCATATCACCTCCCGCACCATTTCTGCTACATGCATTAAAGGTACCTCAAATTGGGCAGCTTGTTGAGGAGAGGTGTTCTACAACTGTAATAAACAATCAATAGTCCTTACATTACAAGAGGGGCCTGAGCTATAGCTGGAGACCAGAATATTACAGAGACTTGGAGGGAGGCACCTTTTGACTTGGGCCAGTAAGTAACCACCTAGCAACCTCCCAGTACATCCTAGCACCCATGAAGAACACCCTAGCATCATGGCGTCGAGTTTTGCAAAGGCAAGTACCCCTCACATATTCTCCAGTGTGGTGGGCGATATTCCAATAGACACAATAAACCGGTAGAAATTTGACAACTGGTATACATTTTGGATTTTTCGGTTACGCAAAATCGGTACTGTGTGGCAAGAAATGTGCACAGCATTCTATTCACGTTACACACACAAACATTCTGTCGGAGAAATGGAGGAGGAAGGCAGAACGACTGCTGGTTCCTCAAATCCCTGAGAAGATGAGGAGGAGATTCAATGACATTTCAATGACATTCATCCACCAAAGCAAATTCAGTGACATTCATCTTGTGTTCTAAATATGCTTCTCATCTGACATGTGCAACTTTGCTTCACATGATTGTCGCGCGTGTTATCTCTCGAGCATGCGAGTGCACGCAAGTCCAGCAGACTTTCCATTTGTGCTCCAGAAACAGAAGAGCACAGAGCAGGATCACTCATGCTACTCAATCAGGTTTCCCTTGATATCGCAGCACAAACCACAAAACGTACGTTTTTTTACCTTAAAGCGCTATAGAGGAAGTCAAACATCTCAAATGGCTAGACAGCCAGACATTCTAACAAACTCCAACAACACATCATCACCTTAATAAAATTCTGTTAGAATAATGTTAGATATTAGGAAATAAATAATAACTAATAATACTAGTCAACAGTATCAGACTGAAATGTGGCATAAAGTTACATTTTGCATTCTGCTAAGGTTGATTTAAAACCAAAAAAAATTATTTTTATTTTTTAATTTTGACTATGTTTGTCAAGTTCCAAATAAAGAGAAATTATATAAGAGGAAGTGTTTTTTATTTATAAAGTATTTAATTCACTTACTGGATTATTTGAAAATAGGCATTAGCCTACAATATGGTTATTTAATATACAAACCAATTTATTATTTTTAATATTTTTTTTTTTTAACTATATTGTGATATATATCGTTATCATGATATAAAATTACTCATTTCATGATATAAGATTTTGGTCATATCACCCTCTAATTCATCAGGTGGGAAAAAAAATCTAGTGTTATGAACTTATCAGGTTTTCAGACATTAGAATACCTACAAATTTCAGTGTAAGGATTAAAGGAATGTAATGGCAACTTTCAGGTTCCCCAGCAGGTGTGAATAGGAATCCTGTCATTAGCTATCTGTCGGGGTATTAATTGGCAAGGTCAGCAGCAGTTGACATCTTGTCCTGCTAAATGCTATCAAACAGATCTGAGCTGCCCCAGAGAAGAGAGTCAGCCAGCCAAGGGAACCTGGGAGCTGAGACAACTCCACTGAATCACTGGCTGTCTTGTCTGCATCTTCCTGTGGAGAAGGAATTTGTTTATTATAACAACTCATCATGTGGCAAGACTCGCCCAACGTGAGCTCAGTGTTCCAAAATGTGCTTGACAACCCAGGTGTCTCATGCATAACAAAGGAATTTGTATTTCTGACAATACTGATTGCTTTGCGATAAGCCCCTCGTTTACCTAACAATCACTGTTTATGAGAGCGCACCGATTACATATTGTGCATGAACGCTGATTATGCAATTAGTCTAAATAAAACAGAACTAAAAATGATAACAAAATTGGCTCCTTAAAGGAGAAGTGTGTAATTTCTGTGTCACTGATGATGTCACAAAAACAATTTGCAAAAATTATTTTCAAACATGTTTTCTGAACACTCTCACTGGTCTGCCTTTGATATAATGAAACAGATAGTGCCACCCCAAACTCATGCTATTGGTTGAGCCAGTATATTGAGTTGAGCAGGTAGGGATGGTTAAACAAACCATGTTTTGATAGGGGTGAACTAGTGTTCACACTTTTTTTTTTAATTCTTATAAATGGCTTGTTAATTGTTGTCTCTGCACACTAAGCTGGGATAGAAGAAAGCATTTTAATGTTGAAAAAAATTAGAGTAGATCAAAACAAATACAATAATTAAAGTATACAGATATTTATAGTATTTTCTTGCTACTTTTCACAGAATTGTTCCATGTAGGCCATAGCCCAGCTGTATTCCCAGAGGGCATTATGAGCAGATGCAGCAAGCAGGAAATCAGAATGAGCTAAAGCCGTGTGCAGCAAAATGAAGTCGGAATCATCACACAGCACTTGATGAGTCATAAGGCAGGACACATGTAGAGCCTGCTGTGCAAATACAGTCCAGTGGTAAATACTGATTATCTTAGCAAATGTTGAACCGGTATAAAATGTACATAACAACAATACATTAACAAGTCAGTTTCATATGAGGGTCAAGGTACTGTTAACAATTTCTGTGATAAAACTGCATCTAGGCAGGTAATTTTATCCATGTTAAAATTAATTCTCCTATCCCTTCTTAATATGCAGAGACAACTGTTAGAAACCCATTTGTAGCTTGATTGAAACATTGTGACTTTGTGGCACATTCAAAACATTGCTCTGTTTGTTTGAGCTCCCTAACTAGCTCGTAATAGCAACATTGGCTCAAACAATGGCTTGAGTTTGGGGCAAGACAGTCTGTTATCCAATGACAGATGGGGGTGTGTTCAGGAAACCTGTTTCATTATTTTTGCAAAAACATTTGGTGATGCTAGTGGTGCAGAAATTAAACACATCATCCTTTTCTTAAAAAAAAAAAAAAAAGAAAAAAATCTGGGAAACAGTGTTGCACTTATTTATTTATTAGTTTATTTAACAGGGACAATGCAGAACCATTGCTACAATTTCAAGCAACCGAGGCTCCACATACAGGCTTCTAGCCAAAGGCTAATTTGCAGTCCCAGTCCCTGGTTAGGCTTTTTTTAACAACAATAAAACAATAATCACACAACAAAACTAAGCAAAAAGTAAAAAAAATATAACAATTATAAAAGAAAGCTGAGACTGTGCACGAATATCAGTGTTCACAAACCTGCTTTTGTTTGAACCACTTTTTAAGATTTATTTGAAAAATGTTTGGCCCTTTTTGCATTTTCAGTTCTGCCGGTAGGCTGTTCCAAAGCAGTGTACCTTGAACTGAAAATGTGGATTGAGCAAATTTATTTATCCTCGGTACAGTGCAATTCTGATAAGTTGTACCTCTTGTAGTGATCAACTAACTACTCTGTTTTGATATTAATTGGCATATGATATCTGGAGCAAGATTATTTACACATTTAAAAAACATTTTTATGAGAGACAAATGTATAAAATGTTCAAAGCTAAGCAAACTATATTTTTGTAAAATATTACAATGATGCCATCTAATTGGTTTCTTGTCCAAAATGTTTGGTGTTTGTTTATATAGAGATCTAACAGGTTTCAGTTGAGAAACCTGACTCCAGACAGTCACACAATAAGATAAATGTGAGAAGACCATTGCATGCATGTATAACTTAGCTGCTTTTATGGATATATACGGTCTAATCATATAAAAACAGTTAAGGTTTGTTCTGATCGTTCTACACAGCCTTTTTACATGCACATCAAATTTCAATTGAGAATCTAAAATAAATTTAAATATTTAAAATCATTAACTGTCTCTATTGCCTTTTGATTTATCTTAATGATAAAACCATGAATTTCCTGCCTTCTAATTGAAAAACACATTGAGATAGTTTTTGAACAATTCAAGGTCAAATAGTTTTTTTGCATCCACTGTGACACGCCAGTCATTTCATTTGTTAATATATCTGCAGCTAAGCGTGGAGTTTGTGCTGATACATAAATGACTGCGTCATCTGCAAATAACTGACATTTAGTTTCCTTTAAACAGTTTGGTAAATCATTGACATATAAGGAGAACAACAGTGGACCTAAAATTGACCCTTGAGGAAGACCCATCTCAATGTTTCTTAAAGATGATCTTGAATTATTTATTTTAACACACTGATCTCGAGAATCTAAATTTGATCTAAACCAATTTATTGCCTGCTGGGAGAAACTAAACAGATTTAATTTATGCAGGAGTATTTCATGATTCACAGTATCAAATGCCTTTTTTAGGTCTAAAAATACTGCACCTACCGCATTACCATTATCTAAAACTCCCTTAATAAATTCTGTGAGGAAGCAGTTTGCCATTTCTGTTGAATACTTAGGCCTAAAACCAAACTGTTTAGAGTGAAGTAGATCATTTTTTTCTAGATAGTTGATAAGTTGTTCAACTACCAATTTTTCCAGAATTTTAGAAATTACAGGGAGTATAGAAATTGGTCTATAATTCTGAACTTCATCAAATGATCCTTCCTTAAAAATTGGGGTTATAATATAAGTTTTCCAATTTGAAGGGAATTTAATTTCTCTAATAGATACATTTATAAAATTTACCAAGGGCTTTAACGAACAAGCACCATATATTGTTTTTACAAATGCGGTATCTATTCCAAATAAATCCTTAGCCCTTGAGTTATTCAATTGATTAATAATTTGGAGTATCTTATCTTCATCAACCTCAGAGATATAAAAGGATGAGGGTGTGTCTATTATTGCATATTGAGGTAATTGTACAGGTTCAAAACATATAGCAAGTTCTGACTGGATAAAATATCTATTAAATTAATTAGCAATTTCAGTGCTATCAGTACTAAGTCTGCCATTTATGTGCAGCTCCAACAATGGTTTTCTTTGTATACCTTCTCGTTTAGAAAGTTTGTTAATGCACTTCCAAAGAGATGAGCTATTTCCTCCTGATTCTCCAATCAATTGCTCAAAATATGCAGTTTTCGCCTTTATCAGTTCACTATGATTTAAAGCTTTAGAATATCTGTCTGTGTTTTTGTAAGCAAAGACTTTTTCAAAGCAAGATAGATAGGTTTCCAAATAAAATAGTTTCAGTATGACAATTTAAAAACTTTAACAATTTCGCTAAATTATAATAAATAGAAGAATCATGTGAGGTTGGATTATACAAAATCACAACATTAAAATTCATTTTTGGGGACATTATAATATTTAACGCCAAACATTCTAATCTAGCAATAACTAGTTTCACTTCAGCACATTTAAAAGTATCCTTAAAATAAATCATGAATCCCTCTCCTCTTCATGATGGTCTATCCTTTCTATAACAACTATAACCAGGAACATCAATCATGCATGTTGGTGTATTGGTAGACAACCAAGTTTCACTCAATGCTAAAAAGTCCAGGTTTGAGTTCATAAGCAATGAATATTACAATAGAAGTGAATGGGGCCAATTCATAAACATTAAAATATTCACTGTTTCAAATTTATAGCCACAAGAGATAAGAAATATGCTTAAAAATGGCCCGATTAACTTCCATTGAAAGTGCCTCACTGTAAAATTGATTTTTCTTTTTTTTTTCTTTTTTTTTTTCTATGAAATGGAGGGACGAGTCTAAATGATCATTGTTATTTTTTTGGTAATCAACATTATGCCACATATGCTATTGATTGAGCTTAACTTGTATTGAACCCAGAATATTCCTTTAAAAAAATAATATGCAAGATAAATACACAGACAAATAAAGATAGATTTTGTATATATTATATATACAATACATTTCATATAAATAGTATTTAAGAGCACACTTACTGTAATGTTAATGTCATAAGAATAAGTAGTCCTTAATTTCCAGAGGTCAATATTAGAAAGTGCTCTAGTAATAATGACGACTTCTGCAGCCAATACCTTACTGTGATGAATGTCAGACCCTTCAGACTGCTGCGCTTGTTAAATGTATGCAGATAATTAGAATTTAATGAATTGTAATAGTAATTGGTCTGAAATGTCAAAATCACACATCACAAATTAATGAATTAATTTACATTGAAAAATTAGGCAAGCTATGATGCAAAGATTGGTTCTATGAAATATACATGTATTTTGATTTACATAATTCTGCCTTTAACATTTCTGGCCAAATTATGAACTATATTCATAAAAAGATGCAATTATGAAAATATTGAACTTCAGGGGGTCACTGAAACACTGTACACATTTCTAACAAGTTTTCTTATTGAGATCAAACAGCAGTACAGTATGTTTTATCAGTGTTCCGTGACTGCGGTACTATTACAACATGAAACTATCCACAACTCTGTCATGCTTCAGATTGAATGCACTGTCACTTTGTAACGATGGCTGGCAAAAGGTAGATGAAGAGACGATGATGTGTGATGTACCCAAGTGCAGTTTTATTTCCAAATGTGAAATTTAAAAACCCTAACTACAAATGTGAACAAATACAAAACATGGACTTGACAATGACTATGACTTGACTTGACGAGACTACCAAACGTAACATAAAAAAAACAATACCTGACAATGGACAATGGCAAACAAGAGGCTTAAAATACACTGACAAGGGTAACGAGACAAAAAAGTTAACCAATGACAAGACAGAACTGATAACAATTTAACTAGACAATAAACCTATGAAAACAAGACACATGAACATGGGGGGAAACATGAAATCACATGACCAGGGGACAACATGACATGAAACACATGAACAAACACATTAAACTTTACACACTCTTTGTTTCATCAACATGATTTCATAGGATGCAGGCAAGGGCCCCCAACTGCTAATTACATTGAGTGCTTTGTTGTGCATTCTGCAGTTCTGCACTGTGTGATGGTTTCTTACTGGTCTTGACATTCACATCAATAGCAGTTTGAGACTGATGGATTTTCAGTGCCTGCAACACAAGCTGCCTCCTGATTACAAATTCTGCATCTCTAGTGATCAAAAGGTGCTTAAGGAAGGTCACATGTAGGAAGCCTAATGAAAGAGAATCTCAGAATCGAAGTTCATGCATGAGTCGGTGTTACTCATTCAAATTCAATCAGTGGCATTCTCTTATATGTCAGAGCTATAATACTTAAAGGCATTCAGTCATAATGACTAATCCTGCATTAGTAAGACAATGTCCTCATTAGTTTATTGGTGGATTACCTTGAGATACTGTATTTCTAGGCACACAAAAAGGTTAACTGTGGTGGTTGTCTATCTGTTATGAATTTACATTTTTGTACGTATGATCACATCATGAGCCAACAAGATCTCATTTGTAGGTATTTGTTCGTAAAGTGTGGCCATACTTGCATTCTGTAAATTTTGAGAGACTGAAACGTACGATTTCAGCATATTGACAGCATCTAAAACTTGAACCTTGAAAGTAAACGTCAAAATAATCACTTTTTCAAAAGTATAGCCACAAGACATAAACAATATGTGTGTTAACATTTCTGCATTAAACCTTCCAAAATTTGGCCCCATTCACATTATAAGTGCTTCAATGTAATGTCGATTTTCGCTTATTTAATTTTTTTTTTTTAGAAATGGAGGGACGAGAAAATTATAAAAACAAAAAGATTTTGTGCTTATCAACATTATGTCACAAATGCTGTTGATTGAACTTAACATGTATTGAACCTGGAATATTCCTTTAAGAAAATAACAGTTTTATCATGAGAGATAAATATACAGTCCCCAAAATGCAAGATACAATTTGTATATATCATATATACAATATATTGCATATAAATAATATTTAAGAGTACACTAACTGTAATGTTAATGTCACAAGACTAAGTGGTCCTTAATTTTCAGAGGTCAATATTAGAAAATGCTCTAGTTATAATACATAGTAAATCATGAGCTAACAAGATCTCATTTGTAGGTATCTGTATGTAAAGGGTGGTCATACATACATTCTGTAAATTTGGAGAGACTGAAACTTAATTTTCAGCATGTTGGCAGCATCTTAAATGTGAACTCTTTTACGGTTTAAAGAACAACTTTAGAGACTTAGAATTTTTTTTTAATCATATGAAATTCACAAAATGTATGAATTCATGGAAATCACAGGTTGCTTTTATTGTATTTATAATAAATGAGAAATGATATATGTGTGGCTGACAAGCCTCTTGTTCATTGGAAAGGAGGAAGTGGGAACCAGGTTATCAACCAAAAATACTTTAACAACACAAATATAACATAAAAATTATTTTCAGCATAACCAATTGATGCACACATACCTGTCTTTCTCTCTCTTTCTCTGGTGTCTCCGGCTCCTCCTTATTATTTTTGTCTCCATTTGATGGAATTATCATTCTGGTCTGGATATTTAAGAAAACCTGGCTCAGGGGGATTCTTTAGCCAGATGAGCCCCACACTATGTCTTCCTATAAAGTCAGGTATGCATATTTTACTGTTAAAGGGATAGTTCTCCTAAAAATTCTCTCATCATTTACTCACCCTCATATCATCCCAGATGTTTATGACTTTCTTTCTTCTGCTGAACACAAACAAAGATTTTTAGAAGAGTGTTTCACCTCTGTAGGTCCATACATAGCAAGTGAATGGTGGCCAGAACTTTTAAGTTCCAAAAAGCACATAAAGGCAGCATAAAAGTACTCCACACGACTCCAGTGGTTAAATCCATGTCTTCAGAAACGATATGATAGATGTGGGTGAGAAACAGATCAATGTTTAAGTAAAACAATTGTTTTTACTATAAATTCTTCTCTCTGCCAAGTAGGTGCAGAACAAAAGAAGAGTGTGAAAGTGAAAGTGGATATTTATAGTTAAAAATGACTTAAATACTGATCTGTTTCTAACCCATAGCTATGACATTGCTTCTTAAGATATAGATTTAATGGCTGGAGTCTTATGAATTACCTTTATGCTGCCTTGTGCCATGCCTTGTGCTGGGATGTCATGAGGGTGAGTAAATTATGAGAGAATTTTCATTTTTTGGTGAAGTATCCCTTTAATACTCAACTTTGAGAATTGGATATTTTATATTGTTTATTTCTGAATTGGTTAATTGTGTAATTGGCATGATACATATTTACCTGACTAATAAATTGTTAAACTTGATTCTATTCTGATTTATTTAGAAATGATTGTCTTGATTCGATTATGCTAAATCTATGTTACCGCAAATCTGCTATCAGGGTTAGTTCATACTAAAGGCTCAGCGTTTTATAGGGCATGGGGCACGTCAACCTTAGCTTTCTGTCTAACTATTTGATGTTAGTTAAGTGTACCTAGACTGTAGGGACTAAATTAATACAAATTTTGAACAACTTTATGTCTACATATTATTTGTTATTACCTCTGATTACTGATAATATTACTCAAGTGTATACAGGAAACTATAGGTACTAAACAAAAGTACTATTGGGTTAAGGTTACGTTGGTCGGCTTATCCAAATATTATAAGTCATTACTTCTGAGCTCTGAATACTGATATTATTACTTTAGCTGAGCGGATATAAAAACTATAGGAACTAAACAAAGGAATTATTGGCATATGGTAATGATGGTCAGCTTATCCAAATAATATTAGACATTACTTCTGATTAGGGGTAATGTTATTTTTTTTAAAGTGATAGTTCACCCCAAAAAAACATTTCATCTCTCTCTTCTCTCTCTCTCACTGCCATAAATCTCTCTCAACTGTAAATAATAATTTACTCACCTTCATGCCATCCCAGATGTGTATGACTTTCTTCAGCAGAACACAAACAAAGATTTTTAGAAGAATATCTAAGCAAGTCCTTAATGTCGGTCCTTAATGCAAGTGAATTGTGATCAGAACTTTTTGGCTCCAAAAGTCACATAAAGGAAACATAAAAGTAATCCAAAAATCTCCAGTGGTTAAATCCATATCTTCAGAAGTTATATAAGTAAGGGTGAGAAACAGATCAAAATGTAAGTCCTTTTTCACTATAAATATCCACTTTCAGATGTGAAAGCGAAACTAAACAGGCACCACGTGTGGCTTTCAAATGTAAAAGTTAAAGTGGATATTTAGAGTAAAAAAAGGACTCTGTTTCTCTACCACATCTATCATATCACTTGTGAATATATTAAACCACTAGAGTCTTATGAATTATGTTTTGTTTATGTGATTTTTGGAGCTACAAATTTCTGATCATCATTCACTTGCATAAGGACCTGCAGAGCTGATATTCTTCCTAAAATCTTTGTTTGTGTTCTGCTGAAGAAAAAGAGCAATAGACATCTTGGATGGCATGAGGGTGCGTAAACGATGAGAGAATTTTCATTTTTGGGTGAACAATCCATTTAAGTGTATGTAGTAAAACTACTATTTAAATAAAGGCAAGCAGGGAGCAGTCTATCTAAATAGTATTAGCCAATTACCTCTGACTAATGATCCAAAACTGACGAGTTTGTGACGTGAGGTCGTGTCTTCAGCCAGCACGAGACTCTAAGTAACAGGACCCAGAACAAATGAGTGCAATTTACAGTGTAGAATTATCTGGAATAATCAAGTGTTTAAGATTGAGATACATTTTAATAATAACAGTCAATAATAATTTAGATCTCATTACAACATCAAGGTTTTTATAATTGCAGTCAGAAACAAAATAATTTGGCAAATAAATGATAATTCATATGTTATTACAGCATAACAAAAAAAGACAGTAACACGCAGGATACCTTCTGTCATTCCATTGGAAAATGTCATTGGATTGGCCTTACAATTGTATATTTTATACTTGTTGAACTTTTATGGTAATTACATTGATCCATTCAAAGAGTGAACACCCATCCATCCATCCATCCATCGTCAACCGCTTATCCTGTACAGGGTCGCGGGGCGAGTGAACATTACTTTTATAAATAAATCTGCTATGAAAAAAGTATTTCTCAGAAAAAGGTTTCTTCATTATTTACTTATAAATTCATCTGATAAGTCCATCAATTCCAGTTCAAACCATTTTCTGAGGATTCAAAAAGATTTGTAAGTCTCTAAAGCTGTACACACATGAATATGTTTACATCTTTGATGCTGTCAATAGGTTGATGTTTTTATGTTTCTGTGTCAATCCAAATGCACCAAAATGTATGGTGTACATATATACCAGTATTGAGGTATGGATACCTTCTGTACGAATATGAATGCAAACGCCCTCTATTAGATCATGAAAACCATGCTGATCTGTCTTGCTGTGCTCTATTAAGAAAGGAGGGAGAAAGACACAGGGAGGAAAGAACACATTTTCTTACAAGTCAGTGCTTCCAGGAAGAAAAAAGGGGGAGGGCGCTTCCTCAACATAAGGTGTGTATTTTATGACTTCATTTGGTCTAGGACAGGCTTCAGTTGCAAGCCATATCCTGCCTCACATCATGATGTATTGAGGGATACAGCAGGCCAAGATTAATGCCATTCACCGAACAGCTTTTCTGGTGATCCTATTATCAATACCAAGGACTCACTCCAAATTATTCAACATCTTTGCTCACATTATTTTTTTGGCCAAGGCTATCTGGGTGAGAGACTGCAAATGCTCAGTGCTAACTACAGAGATGTTGTAAATAACAGTCCAAAGACACGTTGGAGAGTAAACTACCCCACCACCACCCTCCCCCGCCCAAGCCAAATGCTGCACTGCTGCATTCAATCTATGTAGGTCTGTACTGCAGCTAAATTTACATTCTATGTGGTGTGACTGTCACAGACTCCTGCTCCATTCAGTTTTATTGCCATCAGATTCTCTGCTGAACATACTGCCGCACAAATATACTTCATTTGGAAACTTTTTTACATTATGTCATTCTGTCAAATAGAATGTGCATGTTTTCCCCAAATGCACATTCTAGAAATACTGCCTACGTTGGGCGCATTCGGCTCACCCATTGTATATTGGATAGCTATATGTGATTCATTTTGTTCATTATACAAAATACGTGAGGCTATATTAGGCCTGTTTCACATTGCATATATAAACAGCCTAACTGCAACATCAGGCTTGTGTTGCACTTTTACACAGGCAGAGAATACAGTACAATGAAAGTGAATGGTGACTAAGTCTCTCAGTCCCTAACATTCTGCCAAAAATCTAGTTTTGTGTTCCACAGAAGAAAGTATGAGTGCGAAATGATGACAGAATTCTCATTTTTGGGTGAACTGTCTCTTTAAGCGCGTAGTAGGTAAAAACAGAACAAGCTGCCCAGAGGTCTTTCTATAGAAAGAATCAAAATTGCATTCACTTTTGGGTCTTGCTTGGGAACAAAGAACAAGCCCAAGAAAAAGTCAGCCTTTGTGAGAGCTACACGTTTGTTTCTGTGCCTTTGAAACATGAAGTTACTGGCAGATATACTTCTTGAATACTGATCTAGCAAACAGGGTACCTTTCAGGAATTTGAGCCAAACCTAGAGCTATGCTTACGTAAACAAACTTTTATCTCCCCACTTTGAGTTCTAATAACTAAACACAGACACAGAAGATATGAAGATGTTAGCTTGTTTCAGGAGCTCATTTGAGCGGTATTTGCATCATGTGATCCCACTGAGCGCAAATAGGACAAAGACATTCATATTTGTTTAGCACAACATGAGCGTGTGTCAGCTTCAGTAGTCTTTGGTCACACTTGGAACATTGAATTGCCAGTTTACGATTGTCTAAACATAACATAGCAGATGTTCATGGGTAGTCTTGTTGCTGAAGTGAGGGAGTGCCTTTCAAAGGACATACTGTGAGAGCGAAAACATATAAAGCCTCAGGACAAACAGACTATGTAGCATTTTTAATCATTTGCTGAAGTGATTGAACCCATGGATTTTACTGCCTTCAATTTTTTCATGAAGTGATAGGGATGTGCAGGTAGTGTGTGGCTTTTCCTCCCTAATCTATCTTTGTTTTTCCAAACTCACACAACATCTCACAGTGTATAAAGATTAAGGTGAAGTCATGCTTTTCAGAACAGAACAGCAGGACTAGCAATGTATGGGGCTCTGTGGTGTTCACAAACCAATTAAAAAATGCACTAAATTTAGTGCCATGGACACTGGCTAGGTTAACTCTAATCAATATTGTTAAATGGTATAGATAAAAACCAAGCGGTGTCAGTAGAGTCATGAATTAACATGTCACTTTGGGTAATAATTGGAGTTAGAAATATTATCTTGTTCAATTTGCTGTTGTAAATCAGAATTTTATAATTCTATGATTATTTTTAATAATATTATTTATATTAGCCATATGAATTTTGTTCTTATTCTGAACACAAGTGAAGAATATTTAATCAATATCTTGGTCTGTCTTTTCAATAATTATCAAGCCAGAGCTCCCTCGACCAGGCAACTTTATGCCCTAAAGTGGATGGTGTTCTTCCCGAGCCGAAGACCCACAGAGATGTGCATTTCGGTCAGTGCTTCTATTCCTACAGGAGAGGCTGGAGGGTAGGCTGTCCCCCTCCACCTTGAAGGTGTGTGTAGCTGCTATCGCAGCCCACCACGACACAGTAGATGGCAAGTCCTTTGGTAAGCACGACTTGATTATCAGGTTCCTGAAAGCCGCCTGGAGACTGAATCCTCCCCGCCCTAGCCTGTTCCCTTCTTGGGATCTCTCAGTGGTCCTCCTGGGCCTTCAGAGACCCCCATTTGAGCCTCTTGATTCAGTCGAGCTCAAGGCCCTCTACCTAAAGATGGCCCTCCTGATTGCGTTAACCTCAATCCAGAGGGTTGGAGACCTGCAAGCGTTCTCTGTCAGCGACACTTGCCTGGAGTTCGGTGCGGCACTTTCTCAAGTTATCCTGAGACCCCGACCAGGCTACATGCCCAAGGTTCCTACGACCCCTTTCAGGGACCAGGTTGTGAACCTGCAAGCTCTGCCTCGGGAGGAGGCAGACCCAGCCCGTTCGTTGCTGTGTCTGGTGCGTGCTTTGCATACCTATGTGGACCACACGCAGAGCTTTAGATGTTCTGAGCAGCTCTTTGTCTGCTTTGGGGGATGGCAGAAAGGGAACGCCGTCTCCAAACAGAGGCTAGCCCACTGGGTCGTTGATGCTATTGCCTTAGCCTATCACACCCAGGACGTGCCCGCCCCCCTGCAGGTCCGAGCACACTCTACTAGAAGTGTGGCGTCCTCGTGGGCACTGAGCCTCGGCACCTCCCTAGCAGACATCTGCAGAGCAGTGGGCTGAGCAACACCCAATACCTTTACCAGATTTTACAATCTAAGTGTTGAGTTGGTCTCGTCCTGTGTTTTGTCAGGTCCGAGCCGGTAGAACTCGGAAACGCGGCACAACTGACCGGGTGTCCCGCTTGCACCTTGTGCCCTTCACCAAAGTGATCCAGGGTGCCTTCTGTCCCAGGTCAACCACTGAGCGTCGCTGCCTGGATGTTTTTCCTGCCTAGCCTTCTGGCCTACGAATTCAGCAGAGCAACTCGTGGCTAGACCCAGTAAGAGTCTCAGGGATCTGTACTGGGTTCGGGCTCCACAGGCATAGTTCCCTCTTCAGGCTAACTCCCCGTGATGTATTTTCCACAGTACGGTCCCCCTGTTGGAGGACCCGCGTTTCCCTCAGGCAGCCCCGCTGCCTCGGCCCAGTGCCTGAAGAGTCCCCCCTTCGTTAGGCTGGACCTACCACCTCGTCGTATCCCACGTCCGGCTTCACAACCCTTGTGGTGTATTTGCCACACATTACCTCCCCCTGGACTGGGCTGGGTGTGGCCTCTGCAGGGTCTTCCCCTCCTGAAAGAATAGGAAATTTGCGGGCCGGACAGCTACCTTACCTCCGGTCTCGCCTCAGCGCCTTCTTCAGTCTCTAAGCCGCCCCCTGCGTCTTCTCTCAGCACCCTAGCCTTGGGACACCTGCTGCTCCCAACAGGCTCTCCTGCTCCCCCGGGGAAAGACCGCCTTCCCCGACTTAAGTTGGGCCCCAGCCGTTTTACGTCCTATGTGAGAGACATAGTGAGAGAGAAGGCCGCGGCTGCTGGGCTTGCTCCCATGCTAGCATGTAAGACCTTTTTCCCCCTCAGGGGTGCGGGAAAACCTAAGGTGGGAATGCAAAACTCTTTGAGGGGGCGTTGGGGAGTGCTACGTGCACTCGGTACAGGTGCCTCTAATACGCAATAACCTGCTTTGCACCTGTTCCGACAGTCACGTAACACGGTCAGTGCGTGGCGTTTTTATATGGACCCCTTGTGTCACTTCCTTCGACACAACATCAAGAGAGTGACAGAAGGGGAACGTCATGGTTACTGTTGTAACCTCCGTTCCCCGAGGGAGGGAACGAGATGTTGTGTCCCTCCTGCCACATCACTAGACCTAGCACTGTAAATTGAAATTCTGCCTGCCATATTGACATTGGCCTTTTCTCAGGTTCAGAGGTACGATTCGCCGTCCGAGAAGACCCCTTGTGTCACTTCCTTCAACACAACGTCTTGCTTCCTCCCTCGGGGAACAGAGATTACAACAGTAACCATGATGTTAGGTAATATGTTAGTCTAAGTCACCATTCACTTTCCCTAGCATATTTTTTCCCCCATATATTTAAAGTGATTAGATAATTTATGCCAATCACCTCCTCACAAGATGGTGAATAAATTATAGAATTTTTGTCTGAACTATCCCTTTAATTGTATTTCTATCAAACTGTATACATGTATATAAAAGTTCAATATGAATAGAGTCATACCACAGGACAATCTCCACATATCATAAAAAATAAAACAATATATATATAAAAAAACATAACATGGTTGTATGTGGCTGCATTATGAAAGCAGCTTCTTATATGTCTTCCATTTTGCTGTGTTGTCATAAATATGGCAATTTTACCAATATTTTCCCCAAACTATTCAGAAGCAGTCAATGACACAAATGTAACATGATTGCTACCTTACAGACATCTAATGCATAGACTATTTTGTATACGCAGGCTACTATGGCTGATGCATGACTGTATACATTTTCCACTAGAAAAACCATATAGAGCTCGTATGTCACTTTATCCTTTGATTTTCATCACAAGCTGTTGGCTGATTGGCACTCAGCTTAGGTTCAAGAAATCAACAAATAGTTGTCATTTGGACTAGATGCATCTTTTGGCTCAGAACCAGACCACATGCTCTAAAGGTGCCTGATGACTTGATTAGACGGCCACCTGGGACTGTGTAACTTGCAGTTAGATGTGGCATAATCAAATTCATCATGTTTATTTGTCATAAAAGCAGACCTCTTTTAAACTAACAGCTCTCAACAATGTGTAAATAGAGAATAAAAAGCACAACAATTTACTGGGAGTGAGCAATCAGAGGGAGGAAAATGATCAGCACTATTATAATTTTCCCATCATTGCCAAAATTTCTGATTATGGGCATTAATTAGTATGCAAATTAAGTTGCAACAGTGCTGTCTATAGTTGGGTGAGTAAGACCCTTTTTAATCAATAAAATTAATTGGGATTGGTTTTTCATTAGATCTTGGTAATACCTATTTGATGTGGGAGTCGGCATACTGAAAGGTGTAAAACAGATTTATAATGAATGACAAGGTAATATGCACAATATTCCAATATCAGGTATTAAATGTTGGCTAAGGTAACAAAAGGAGTCTAAGGGATGAAACTTTCCTATTAATATTGATGAACTGTTAACACTGACAATAGAAAAGTTTGATTACTCAGGACATTAGCCAATAACTCCTCTTTGTTTCAGAGACTGTAAACCTTTTATTTTGCAGATATTTAGCAGTTTCAGAAATGTGATTTGTGCAAAGAACATGCCTTATGAAAACATTCAATAGGTTTTGGTGAAAAAAACTTGAAATGCTAGGATTTTTTGCTCATGAATGTGCACCAATGTCAAGATTTTTTACAGAATGTAATCTGGATTACATAATCAGATTCCAAAAATCAAGTACTTGTTATTAGATAAAATAATCATAATCAGATTACAGTTACCTTTTTTCACATAACATGATATTAATCAGGAAACAGCAGTAAATTGTACTTTATCGATGCCCACCTAATTTTTCATCTTTTCATTTTTTCATTCTAAACCAGCATTCTGTATCGGTAAGTCTTCGACTGTTTTTGGAAGAGAGTTGTGAAATTGCACACTGTAATTATAATTATGCCATAATTACACTGATGATTGAGTGGCCTCACTCAGCATTTGACAACTAGATTAACAAAAATGATTTGACTTTTTTGGAGACAAGGGGGAAAAATATTACTGTGCAATGTAAACTCTACCTTTCAAAATGTAATATTCCATCTACTGCAAACAATTTCACATTAAATCTAAAGAAGCATTTGGAGGTGTGCTCATTGGATATGATATCTAACCAATTCCTGATGAACACATTTTAATACATTTTTATCATTTGAATTATCACTCTGCATGTTATATAAACAAGTGAGGCTTTGTCTTTAGAAGGGTTTTGTCCATCAAACGCATCAAAATGCACAAAAACACAATTTAATATATACAATGTAATCCACATAATGCCAAACTAATTGTATTAGTGCAGAAAAGTTAGCTTCAGTTTCGCAAATTGATTTTGAACTCTGCTTCAAATTAATGCAATTTTGTGATAACTTTTATGACTTTTTTGTGAGGTTGAGTCACGATTGGTCCGATCTGTTAGCACATACAAATGGTGTTTGTAATGCTGAAATTGCCAGAGTAAGACCACGCTTGTTTAACACTCCCCTGGGAATCGGTCCATAATCCTAGAAACTCTCCCATAAGAAATGCATGTTAAACTCAAACATATTTCTGTCGGATGGAGGGCCTAGAGCTCTATCAGCAGCTCCCTTCATATGTAAAATACACTTACGTATGATCTATGCTTTTGAATCTCTGAACAAAAGCACCGCTCAAACAATTAGACCATGCAATCTCATGATGAATAATTTCTATGCAAGCAACTAAACATTCCTGATACAGTATGTTCAAACAATGTCTAACAAATGTCTATCAGATCCAGGGACTTTCACTAATTATTGATTCTAGAAGTCAGGATGAAATCGTATAAACTTAATCTAAAAAAATCTTCTTCAAAATAAAAATAATTCACACCATCTTTTTCTGACTTCTTTGACAAAACATACATATCTAAATGTGTTCTTGTTAAAAAAAGGTAAAACATACACACACAAATATATAAATAAATTAATAAAAAAACTATTCTCAAATTTGTATTCAAGTATGTTTTTTAATGCATAAAACAACATTATGTCAAAATAGTATGTTTTATCCTACTTTATCCTACAAAAGTTAGGTCATAAGTAATCCAAAAGTAATCATATTATATTACCCAAAAAATATAAATCCAAGAGATACTGTATTTTTCATGTAATTTTTAATCAGTACGGATTGCAATTCAGAAGTAATGTTGTTGCTTTACTCGATTAGCAGATACCACTTAGCATTTATCATGCTAATGTACGCTATTGCTAGTTAAAAGTTAGCTAAATAGCATAACTTTATAACAAAAATCAGTAATGTGACAAAAATATTACATAAAAACTGGTTAATCTAATCAAATAACTTTTTCAGTTAAATTATGTTGAAATTACATGAACAAATTATGGTTTCTGACAAAGATATAATGAGCCAAACCAGGAAGTAAAAATATGCAGATGTAACTTAAAGGTGCTGTAAGCGAATTTAGCCATTCTGGAATGAAAATGATAACTGTTATGAACAACATGGCATAAAAATAGCATTAAGCCTCAATAATAAGCTGTTACTACAATACAATGAGAATGCGCAAAATTATTGACAGGCAGAAAGCATCAGAGACTGTGGCCCATGGATACATATTTGTTTGTTGTTTACAGAGTGCTGTCGCAGAGAAAGGTGAGATATCTCATTATGAGACACTTATTTCATTAATATCTTTCAGGGAGTAGGACCATTTTTTACATACCTGTCCATGAAAAATAGCTTATAGCACCTTTAATTGGTTCATGTGGAACTGATGTACATGATTAAATTATGTAAATTCAAAGCATTTTTTTTTCAGTGTAAGATTCTGCCTCTAAATTCTTGCAATTCTTTTCGGTGTCTGAACACTGCTGCTTATGAATCATTCTATCAATAGAAAGATTTTGCAGTACCTTTGCAGGTAATTAATCATTCTGTCAAAGCCAGGCTTGTTATTCACTGCATGTGCATTTTAAAGGCATATCTTGAGCAGGGATTGCTGGCTCAGACACAGCACTGCACTGGCCATACACAATAGATACTGGCCAGAGCATAGAGCTCTGAGTGTAATTATATACATTGAGAGAAGTCTCAAGGGGAACGGCTCTTGGATTGCTCGTGGCATATGTGCTTAGAGGGCTCCATACTCTGGCAGTGCATGAGGAATTACCCCCTCTGCCCAGCATAGCAGCCGCAGATTCTAGTAGCGATGGAGGTCATGTCCTCATGCAGCAGTTTTGACAACACGTCTGGAGTAAGTTGCTAATTCAGTCGCTGTGCTGCCCCATCTCTCTCTTTCTCCTGCCCTGTCCCATCTCTTTCTTTCTGTTTTTCACACGCTCTTTAGGTTACGGGACTTTCAATTGCACAATGCTTCTGTGTGATGTTCCACCATAGGCTCCACAAAAGAGCTACACCTGCACAAGTTTTAAATTTGTCCAGGTTTTAAGTGTGAAAATTCAGTGAGGGCTTCATTCAGATGCTGTCACTCCAATGTACTGAGTATCTAGACCAACATGTTGTCACATTCTAGGTGGTATTTGACTTGAAGAATGTCTCTAATTATAACTCTGGGCAACTGAAGCAATATTCGTCAGGGTGATGGGAAAGCTAACTCTGGTACCTTTTTAAATGGAAATCAATCCCATTTTAATCACTGTATTAATGGTATTTGCAAGAGGCACATTTGTATATGGCATTCTTAAACTTTCCTCCAAAACCTTTCCTCCTCCTAAAATAAAGGATGATACAGTGGCATGCAAAAGTTTGGGCACCCCTGGCCAAAATTTCTGTTGCTGTGAATATTTAAGTGAGTAGAAGCTGAATTTATCTCCAAAAGGCATAAAGTTAAAGATTAAACATTCTTTTCAACATTTTAAGCAAAATAAGTGTATTATTTTTGTTTTGCACAATTTTAGAGTGAAAAAAAATGAAAGGAGCACCATACAAAAGTTTGGGCACCTCAAGAGATTTGAGCTCTCAGATAACTTTTACCAAGGTCTCAGAACTTAGTTAGCTTGTTAGGGCTATGGCTTGTTCACAGTCATGTTTGGAAAGGCCAGGTGATGCAAATTTCAAAGCATTACAAATACTCTGACTCCTCAAACCTTGTCCCAACAATCAGCAGCCATGGGCTCCCCTAAGCAGCTGCCTAGCTCTCTGAAAATGTAAATAATTGATGCCCACAAAGCAGGAGAATGGAATAAGGCGATAGCAAAGCATTTTCAGGTAGCAGCTTCCTCAGTGCATAATGTAATTAAGAAATGGTAGTTAACAGGAACAGTTGAGGTCAAGTTGAGGTCTGGAAGACCAAGACATTTTTCAGAGAGATCTGCTCGTAGGATTGCTAGAAAGGCAAATCAAAACCTCTGTTTGACTGCAATAGACCTTAAGGAAGATTTAGCAGACTCTGGAGTACACTGTTCTACTGTGCAGCGACAAATATGACCTTCATGGAAGAGTCATGAAAAGAAAACCTTTCCTTCATCCTCGCCACAAAATTCAGCATCAGAAGTTTGCAAATGAACATGTAAACATGCCTTATGTATTTTGGAAGTCCTGTGAACTGATGAAGTTAAAATCTAACTTTTTGGCTGCAATGAGCAAAGATATTCTTGGAGAAAAAAGGGTGCAGAATTTCATGATAAGAAAACCTCTCCAACTGTTAAGCACAGGGGTGGATCGATCATGCTTTGGGCTTGTGTTGCAGCTAGCGGTATGGGGAAGATTTCACTGATAGAAGGAAGAATGGATTCAATTATATACCAGCAAATTCTGGAAGCAAACATCACACCATCTGTAAAAAAGCTGAAGATGAAAAGAGGATTGCTTCTACTACAGTATAACAATCCTAAACATACCTCAAAATCCACAATGGATGACCTCAAGAGGCGCAAGCTGAAGGTTTTGCCATGGCCCTCACAGTCCCCCGACCTAAACATAAAAAATCTGTGGATAGACCTCAAAAGTGCAGTGCGAGCAAGACGGCCCAAGTATCACAGAACTAGAAGACTTTTGTTAGGAAGAATGGGCGAAAATCCCCCAAACAAGAATTGAAAGACTCTTAGCTGGCCACGAAAATGTTTACAAGCTGTGATACTTGCCAAAGGGGGTATTAATAAATACTGAACTCGCAGGGTGCCCAAACTTTTGCTTCGGTCCCTTTTCCTTTTTTGTTTTTTTGAAACTGTAAAAGATGTAAATAAAAAAGTAAAATTGCTTAAAATATTAAAGAAATTAGTCATCTTTAACTTTATGCCTTTTGAAAATAAGGCCATCTTTTGCCCGCTTAGCTATTCACAGCAACAGAAATTTTGATCAGGGGTGTCCAAACTTTGCCACACTGTAATTAATGGCAACATATTTGTTTTACACCTATTATGTACAGATTGATCTTACTGACTATGTTAATATATGCACATACAGTACAGTAGCGCTAAAAGTATTTGAACACTTAAAATGTATGAATTTCATTGCATTTCATTGATGACAAGATATCAAACTAAGATGCACTCCAAACGTTGGTAGAGCTGTTCTCAAAACTAAAATTTTTTAACTAAATAATTTTGCAACTACTTTTAATTAGCATCTAACCATAATTCTTTTTTAACTGCTTTTGAATCATACGTATATCACAAACTGGTCTCATAGAATAACATTAATAAACGTGCATTTTTGTACAATTATTTTCATATGGATCGTTATAAGTATCAATGTATTTTAATGTTTAAATGAACACTAGAAGGCGCTAGAAAAACAATAACTTTTATTTCCCTTCACACGAATCACAAGTAAATACTTATCATAAACACTTTCTGCCCTTTTCCTCACACAATGCTATATTATGGCATCAAAATACAGTACTTTCACTATAGTGCATGACTTGTAGGCAACATGTTATTGTGTGAATTACATAATCAAATACATTTATAAGCTTGTTCAAGCACAGTCAAATTGCACAGTAGCTCAACTCATATTGCATTGCACTTGCGATGCAAAGGACAAGGTACAAGTCCAGAAGAGCATGCAAGTCGACATGTAAGTCCAAAGTGTCATAAAAGCACCAAAAATGACATGCTTGCTCTATCAAGTTCGTTTTTCAAGCCACATATGTTTTTATTATTTGTTTATTTTTAATGAGTCTATCGGTTAGGTTTAGGTTGACATTTTAGGGTAGGAAGGTAGGTTTTGTTGATTTAAAACTCAATAGAGCATTAACCTTAAAAAAACCCATCTGTTTACAACTCGCTTTTAGCGCCACACTTAACATTTCACTTCAGAACTGCCGTCATATGTGTAAGGAACCACGTAATACAATTTAGCAAAAAAGTGTAGCCACAGTCACATCATTTTCATGAGATCATTTAAAACATAACAAGCTTTATTTATATATTTATTTTTTAAGTTTTGCTTAAAATATGTGAAAATCTTTCTTGCACTGACATTCAGACATTTATAAGTGTAGCTTAATACTTTTTGGGGGATTTCTTTCATATAAAATACATTATATATTGTAGTTATAAACAGTATAAGTACAAGTACTTTCTCATTACTGTTTTTGGGGGTCGGATTCAGTGAAGGTTAGGGACTCACTGTCCTTCTCAGCAGACCTGTTTCCCTTTTGGAATGTGGACAAGTGCATGCTCCAGTTTCCATTGCTTTATTTTGCTTCCACTGTAATAGCGCACGGCTTATCCTGGACTCAGTTTCTTTCCTGTAGTCATATTCAAATCAGCATGCTTCACTAGAACGCACACAAGTCAAAAGGTCAGCACAGATCTGACATAAAGGGATGATCTCTGCAGTTGCCACCTTAGTGCAGCTCAATTTACTGTGAGTAAGCAGCCCTGTTGAACCTTATACCTGCTATATCAGGTGGGAAAAACAGAAAGAGACTGTAGCTTTAGACTCAGAGCGCTACAGTCAAACAAGCTCTGTCTAGTTCTGGTCTAGTTCTCTAATCCAGACAAAATTACTGTTTCTCTTTCAAGCTTAGGCCAGGATAATCAAAAATCAAAATGTGCTATCAGCAGAAACCCTGTATCATAGTTGTACAAATGTGCTGATTTTTCTGCTCTGTGCCAGAGCGGCAATTGCTTGGAGATTTGAAGTTCACAAACCTTTGGATTTGTGGATTTTACACCATGTGTATACATTTGTGAGAATACAATGCAAAATGGAAGATTTAGACCTCAAATGGATATAGATAAGGCTCTGGAGGGTTTCAGACCTAAAAGAGGCAATGTAGACAATTTCGCTCAATAGATAAGAAAGAACCATCAGATCAAGTGGAAAGCAGGGATACAAGTAACACTCAATCTGACTTGATTGAGTTATCAATTTAATTGACATGGGTAATGGCAGCTGACATGTAAGAATTTTTATTATTTTTTTTCTTAAAAAGCTTTAAGATAAACATTTCTGAATAAACCAAAGGTATAACAATCCCCAATGTTTAAAAGAAACATACTTTAATAAAATTTACACTGTTATGGATTTAATCTTACTGTTCTTCATCTGAATGTACAAATCAGCCGTGATTTGAGGATGCAAATTATACATGAATGAGATGCAAGTTACAGAACACCACTATATTTCATGTTACAGTGGGCTATTCAAGCATTACTAATGGTGCCACTAATGGCTGTGCAGTGATTTGGTACAAAGTAGGTCTCACTTGATATTAGCTAGAGAAATCTGGTCAAACAGTTGACATTTTACTGACATTTATTAGGGCATGTTTCCTACTGTCACTCTCAGGAGACTCTCAGCACATGTCTTAACCAACTGTTCTTCTTGTGTGCTTGAATAAATGCAGGAATGTAAACCTGAGTTTGCATTCTTTCATTTAAAGGAGCCATATTCTATACAAAGGTAGCAATTTATTTCCACTTTAAGTCCACTTTTAATATTAGTCTAGGTTTTTTCTTGCACCCGTACAGTTGTAGATTTACATCACCATTTTCCAAAATCTCTCCGACCACTAAAACTAAACAGTTTTTGCTATTGTACCTTTCAGACTTCTATAGCTCAGACTTCAGTAAGTCCAAGGCCTGCATTATATTGAGAAAGGGACAAAAAACAATCTATGCTGAAATGTGCCACTTAAACTGAAATCCTCATGGAAAGGAACCTTAAAGGGATAGTTAACTCATAATTTACTCACCCTCATGCTATTCCAGATGTGTATGACTTCTTTCTTCAGCTGAACACAATCACACTCTTTTGGTCCTCACATTGCAAGTGAATGGTGGCCAGAACTTTGAAGGTCCAAAAAACAAAACAAGCACATTAAGGCAGCAAAAAAGTCATCCATAAGATTCCAGTGGTTAAATACATTTTTTCAGAAGCAATGCGAGAGTAAGAGTGTGTGAGAAACAGAAAAATATATAAGCCCTTTTTTTACCATAAATCTCCACTTTCACTTTTAAAATGCGAAAGATTTAAAAGTACTTAAATATTTATCTGTTTTTCACCCACACCTATGATATTGCTTTTGAAAATATGGAGTATTATGGATTACTTTTTTCAGGCTTCAAACCATTCACTTGCATTGTAAGGACCTAAAGAGCTGAGATATTCCTCTAAAATTCTGTTTTGTGTAAAATTCTGCAGAAGAAAGAAAGTTATACACATCTGGCAGGACATGAGGGTGAGTACATGATAAAATAACTTTATTTTTTGGTGAACTATCCCTTTAAACATCACCCGGTCATTACTAACACTGGGATCAGAAGGATATTCAGGTGCTACACAAAGCCAACAACAGCACAAGGTATTAAAAACCTTTCCATGTTACATTAAGATAAAACTGAGTTACTTGATACCAAGTCACTTGATCAGAGAGTTTTGCTTTTCAATATTTTTTTCTTATATATTAGGCCCACACACAGACACACTCACTGTTCCTCCCCCAGCTTCTCAATTCCCCAGGATAAAAACAATTAAAATGTTTGAAGTCTGTCCACATACTAGTACATAAAGCTCTTGAATTTCGAATGATCAAAGAAAACCATGTTTTAATGTCCCTTTTAAGTTCTTTCAATATATGTTTTTTTACAGAAATAAAGTCAAAGTTCTGGACACGGTCAAACATGAAAACTACAAATATATTTAACACATATTTATAATAGTTAATTTTAAATGGGAAGTAAAGTTGACAAGAGCCTATCTGTGTGCTTTCCCATGTGTGTGATGCCAAACTAGCCCAAAAGCAGATTGCTTTGCTCTCCCATATGAATGAGCTGATGAAAAAAATGGAGCAAAGAGGGGCTTCCAGAGACATCAGATTTCAATGATATGGTGTTCCTAATCTCCCTATTGCTTTCATTGAGGAAAAATAACAACCTCAAAACCACCACAGTGCTGAGGTCTCAGCTGCTGAAAGCTTCCCTCTCTGTCCTCCTCAATGACAAACCATCTGGCAGCAGCCGAGTATTTTTAATGGCTTCATTATAGGATGGGAATGTTTCAGCTTCAGAAGCTATAATGGCAGGACTGCTTCGCTCCCAATAAAACAAACAGGCCAGTGCTTTAGTTATTATGCTAATAGAAAAGGCCAGGTAAAACAGGAAAAGTATTTTTTCATTACAACCATGTATGCGACCAATGGAGGCGGTTTACAGCGCAGTTTGCTCTGTGTGTTGCGATTCAAATTGGAGTGCCGACTTGCCCCTTAAGACATTGAGAGACTGTTGTGTGCTTAGCTATCAGTCATAACTCTATTTAGTCTGGGCCTTGGCTTTCACACTAACCCATTCAAGCTGTATATTCTTTGTACGAGGCTATACATAGCCATCAGAGAGTGTGCGCATTGTTGAATGCACTCTACCAAAGGCAAATGTTTATCCAGTATGTCATGTGTGCAGTTTTACACTTTGGTGCCAGGCAATGGAAAAAATGGCTTACAGCAAAGAATGAAAATACAAATATAGATGCATATAAGCCATCTGGCCAGGGCCATGATATTGCTTATTAATTTGTTTCAGAGTGACTGGGCATACATTTAGCCCTGAAATTATGAAACAACCCCATCATTAAAGGAATAGTTCACCATAAAAAGACATCTCTGTCATTATTTACTCACCCATATGTTCTATATACCCATATGCAGTTTTTTTGTTCTTTGGAACACAGCAGATAATTTTCGCATTCACCAAAGCTTGAGTTGCCAAAGCGTGAAACTAGCCTGTATCCATGTCAATAGAGATTGTTTTAAGACTACACAGGAAATATGGCTTCCCATAAATTTCATTGTACTTCTCAGTTTAATATACAGTATGTACAAACAATCTATACTCACTGAGCACTTTATTAGGAACACTATGGTTTTAATAAAGTGCCCGACATGGTCTTCTGCTGTTATAGACCACCCGCCTCATGGTTCAATGTATTGTGCATTCTGAGATGCTATTCAACTCACTACAATTGTACAATTGTAATTGAATGGTTATCTGAGCTACCATAGTCTTTCTGTCAGCTCGAACCAGTCTGGCCATTCTCTGTTGACCTTGTTCATCAACAAGGAGTTTCAGTCCACAGAACTGCCGCTCACTGGATGTTTTTTTGCCTTTGGCACCATTCTGAGTAAAATCTAGAGGTCAGAAGTCACAGAAATACTCAACCAGCCTGTCTGGCTCCAACAATCATGCCACGGTTTAAATCCCTGAGATTGCATTTTTTTTTTATGCATTGCTGCCACATGATAGGCTTATTAAATAATTACATGAATAATTAGGTGTAAACATGTTCCTAATACAATGCTTAGGGAGTGTATATTAATTACATATTTGTGCATTTCAATATTTTACAAAGTGAAAGCGTGATTATCACACATCATTATTGCATTGTTTAATGCAGTCTGCCTTTTCTAGTGCTAAAATGTATTATTCTATTGCTAAAATGGATTATTACCAGAATAAGTTCAGTAACATGTCAGATTCAAGTAAACTATTTTCAGCTATCTCACCTCTTCTCTATTCTCCTCCATCACATCTTACTAGTTCTCTGACTGCTGATGACTTTGCCATGTTTTTTACTGACAAAGTAGTGACCATCAGCAGCCAGTTCTCTACACATAACACCCACAGCCACTACCTTCCAATATCCAATCCTCTGTTCTCCTCTTTCTCCCCTCTCTCCAAGACTGTGGTCTCCAAAATGCTTCTTTCTAACTGTCCTACCACCTGTCCACTTGACCCTATTCCCTCACATCTTATGAAAGCTGCCTCTCCATCAGTCTTATCGCACTCACACACAATATCAACACATTTCTTACAACAGGAAACTTTCACAATACATTAAAGCAGGCTCAAATAACACCACTGCTAATAAAAACAACACAAAACCTGACAGAGTCAACAATTACAGAACAGTCTCTCTCCTACCTTTCCTGTCTAAAACTATTGAGAGGGTCATATTCAATCAGTTGTCTTCTTTTCTCTCACAGAACAACCTACATGACAGACATCAGTCTGGCATCAAAAAAGGACACTCAACAGAAAATGCCTTCTTGTCAGTTGCTGAAACCCTGCGACAAGCAAGAGCTAACTCCAAATCATGTGTCCTCATTCTCCTTGACTTGTCTACTGCTTTCGACACAGTGAACCACAAAATGGGTTAAATCATATCTCATTGGCAGATCTTTCAAGGTCTCATGGAGGTGCGGTGTCCAAATCACACCAGCTGACAACTGGTGTTCCTCGTGGATCAGTGCTTGGACCCCTCCTTTTTTCTATATACACAACATCACTTGGATCAATCATTGAGGCACATGGCTTTTCCTACTAATGCTATGCAGATAACATCCAGCTCTACCTCGTTCCAGCCAGATGACCCTACTCGTATCTCTGCCTACAACATCAGGAAAATCAGACCTTTTCTGTCTGAATATGCTGTCTAAGCTCTGGCCATTTCAAAACTGGATTACTGTAATGCTTTGCTGACTTAACACAATTAAGCCACTGATAATGGTACAGAATGCAGCAGTGCATCTGGTCTTTAATCAGCCAAAAAGGGCTCATGTCACCCCTCTCTTGATTTCAATACACTGGCTACCTGTAGCTAGCCACATTAAATTCAAGGCTTTGACTCTGGCTTTCAGGACAGCCGATGGAACTGCAACCTCTTACTTCAATTCACATTTCCAGGTCTATGCTCCACTCGCTCTCTGTGATCTATGAACAGGTGGCACCTGGTGGTCCCATTACAAAGAGGCTCAAAGTCTATTTCACTATTTTTCACTTTCTCTGGTCCACTGCAGTGGAATAAGACTCCAAAATCAACATGATCTGCTGATAGCATCTCAACATTCAAGAACCAGCTGAAAACACATCTGTTCAGTGAGTACTTAACCAGTCCACACTAATTTCACTTACTATTGAACTTAACTTGAACTATTGAACTTATCTTGCACTTACTGTACACACACTTCTGACTCTTTCTTCTGCACTAGCATCTATACTACTCCAGCCACCTCGAGAGCTTTGCAGTACAACACTGTAGATGTTGTTGAACTTTGTATGACAAATTGCTTACTATGTTCCTAATTTGTAAGTCACTTTCGATAAAAGCATCTGCTAAATTACTAAATTTAAATGTAAAATGTAATGTTCTACATGAATGTGTCCATAAAAGACTGTAGGTGCATGGCATATGAGTACTATTGAAGCCATGTTTCAATGGGAGTCTATTGCAGATACCTGTACCATTACATTTCAGGGGAGTAAATGTCGATGTTCATTGGATGAAATGCTCTATATGTGTAATTTAGGGTCCTGCCTGGATGCTGTGCTCTCTGGAAGCCTATGTGATCTTTGTGAGTGCTTTTTGCATTGGATCTGTATCTGATTGCCTATTGGACACTGGTCTTTCAATCAATGTACATTTACCCCTTGGGGCCATCTTCTCTGCATGGTGATTGGTCAAGCTCTCAAATGGGCAGGACTTTGCAACAAACAGACAATAATTTAAACAGCAATGTACATGACTGATAGCGTTCTGTTGAGTGCAGAATGTTTAGAGGTTCAAATGTGCATATACTGTAAATTGAATCAGACATAACACATTCATTTCAGCTTCATAATTAGAAATTTTACCCATTTTGTTTCAAAAAACAGTTTTGAGCTTAGTTCTTTATTTTCATTAAAAATTTCACAGTTTTGGCACACATTTCTTGAAAGCATCAGCCACCACTAGTTCACATCCAGGAAAAAATTGGCACTTTGACCTCAAAATCCATATTGGCACACTCGTGTTATCTAATATATGGCTTCAGATAAGAGGGAATCGACTGAACTACCTTTAGCATAACATTTTTGGTGCTGGTTTGGGGTTTTTGGTGCTTTTTGTCGGGTAAATAATGACAGAATTTCTTTAACATTGGCTTTATGGGATGTGTTGGCAGACATAGTTGAGAGAAGACAGACAACCATGGAGAGGGTATTGGGATGGGAACATGACCTGGGCCAGACTTGAAGCTGAGTCTCCCACACAAGCACCACTGGTTAACTTGTCAAAGCACCCACACTGACCACAAGGCCACAGTTCTGACATTGGCCATTTTTACTCCAAATATTTTGATGCAAAACAGGAATACATAGCTCTTGCTGGAACTCTCCTGGAGGCGAGCTCAGTACAGTGTGACAGCATGCTTGCACACTCCCACCCTTTGACAGAAGAAGAGAGAGAGAGAGAGAGAGAGAGAGAGAGAGAGAGAGAGAGAGAGAGAGAGAGAGGAGTTTGCAGCATAGGGAAGGGAGCAATATGACTATTCCAAGCATTAAGGAGAGGGCTTTTAATTGGAATGTGCCCTGGAAAGCCCTTAGGCTGAGTGATGAATGAATGAGATGCCACCTCAGGTCTCCCCAATATGGATCGAGTCAGCACTACTTCAGCTGCATGAAAACACTTAATGGCTCATAAACTTGCAGGCCAGCTGAATTTCCCATTGGCTTTGTTCTATGATACTGGAGACCGATATCTCGTCCTGCCAGCATTCGGTGAAATCTCTCGTTGTGCCGGAACGCCACGATTGTTTTATTTTATCACTTTCATTTTCTTGTTTTTATATTCTTCTGTCTCCCTGACGACAGATATTTATCATGAACCCTGCTGAGAGCAAAAGCACAACAAAGCACAAACTCAGAGACGGGGAATGATTTATTGCCACTAGCATTCCTCCACTTTTTTCCTCTCCAGAGCCAAACAGAAAAATTCACTCCTACTCCAGCGTTGGGCACAATTCAATCCCCCACAGAATCTGGTCCATTTGGACCCCAAAGAGATCCCACTGGCTGAAAGAAACTTGATGATTTATATTATTGCATTAATCATGAAAATATCTCAGTTAATGTCTTTTAAATTTGACGTTATATTATAAAATATTATAATATAAACAATCAATTAGTATGCTAACCCATTAGCCTGCTAATGTCAGGCACAATTATGTTGCCTTCAATTCCACATAGGAAGCTCCTACTGTACATCTAATTTGAATGCATTAAAGTAAACATCTGTAAAGTTGACTAAGTTCTCACTTGGACAACAAGTTACTATTATTGAAATAGAGCACTGAAATTGAAATAGAGCACTGAAATTGAAATAGCTTTGCTAAGCAATTCACTTCCATCTACTGCAGATTTGCTTTCCACCTATTTTCATGTGAACTTGTCCATTCCAATGTCACAAATTCCTCAAATTAATTGATTAATTATTACTGCATTTACATGATGAGCTACAACACCCTCTGATGAGGGATCACAAACAGATTTCCATTGAGGTGCAAGGGAGATTGGATTCTGCAGGGGTATTGATTCTTGCACAGCATCAGCATTTGCTAACTCACTAGTGGTCACTACATGTCTGTTTCCCAATCCATCTAATAATAAACAATTGAAAGAGGGGAGTTGGGGTGGAGGACTGGGGTTATCCATACAGCTGCTACTAAGCATGTTGCCATGGAGGAGCCCCAGTTAATTACTCAACTAATGAGCAGGCAGGCAATAGTCTTTTATGTCACCTGCTTTGGGAGTGGGCTGATCATTTGTGCTAAGGGATGGCACCCTCAAACAGACATGTAACTACATCTGTCAGTAGGCCACCCATGTAAAGAGTCCCAGTTCTGCACAACAAAAACTACCCTGTTAAGAATGAAGGCTGTTCTATGGAAAAGAGTTTCAGTGTACTTATGACGTCGAAGGGGAGATGCTTTTACGCAATGGAAAAGGACTCCAGTAAATTACCAGGTTGCCTCTCCTGCTCCTTCCACAGAAACACCACTGGAAGCCCTAGGCGCACTCAACTGCATTCAAAGGACAACATTCTGCATGATTCAGCTGTTTCAGCTGCACAATGCTGCCTGTAGATATTCACGTTTGCCTTTGTGTTCTTTGAATGCTTCAACAACCGCAGACTGTTAGGAAGAATGAGAAGGGGATATGGATTGGAAAGCTAGAGGGCCTACATGGGATACATTTTTATAATTTTTATTTGGTGTCTCACAGTAGAGTATAGTATTTTGAATGAGTATTCTGAGTGTTAGACTCTTGACATTTTAATAGTGCAAAGTTGAAATTAATCCTCTTGTATACTAAAATCAGTTTGATGGTGAACAGTATGGCTATGTTGTTTCAACAGCTAGATCAGCACCAAGCAAACATGAACTAGCATAAACCAGCCCTGGAACAGCATTAAATGGATATTATTGGTTAAATCCAAATTAAGTTCAGTGATATGCTGTTTGCCATAGAAAATCATTTAAATTTTTCTATTTACAAAAACATCCATGTATTGCACTTAACGTCTATGGGGAAAACTTACAGAATCAAAGTAAATGTTTAAAATATGCAATTCTTTGGAATGTTTTGAATTTATAGCCATACTACTTAAAGGAATATTCTGGGCCTATAGCTCAATGGGAACACTTTATAATAAGGGTACATGGATAATCATGAAATAATACCTGAATTACCAGAGTACCTTCTTCTCTTCTCTCCACTATTAGATGTACCCAGTATCACCAACTGTTTCTCTTTCTTTCTTCACTGGGCAGAAGCATGACAAACTTGTCCTCATTACTGCTGCTATTGTTCTTGTTGAGGTTGATGAACTCAATTTGGCTTCTTTGTAGAACAGTTAAAAAAAATAAAAAGTCCTTTTGAACCATTCATTTCTTCATTTCTGTCTTTTTTGTGATAGAAGGATGTCGCACCAGCACAAAAGTGCATTGTGCCACCTTGTGTTCTGAAATAAAATAGCTTTTCGTTAAGTGCCACCTATTGTTCGGGGTTCAATTTCATATAGTCTGAGAAATTTTTTTTCTTGGTGTTGGTATGAATAGACCTTTTGTCTGTAGTTCGTCTCCACAGATTTGTGTCGGATTTGGTGTGAATAGGCCTTTACCTTCAAAAACGTGCAATTAAACTGGATGCGTTATTGTTCAGGTAAGTTTGCATACTTTTGTGGAGTATGTTTCGGCCTTATGACAATCCATAGAAACAGCTGACAACTGTAAAATTATGCACATATACCACTGGGTACATGACTCGAGAAACATGTAAGGTATATTATTGTCTTTGTATACAGCATCATGGGGTACCTAAACCAGCAGAAGCTATCCCATTGGCTGAGAAATCGTCTTCTGTTCACAATGATGAAAATCGTGATCATGTAAAAAATAAATAAATAAATAAATCATACTAAAATCTCACCCATGATATTTTATCTCTCCGCACATAATGAATTTAGAGATAATGGAAACCGGTCTATCTGAATAGCAAAAACTTTAGTAATCCAAAACTGTAAGCACCACATTATAATTCAAACAACATATTTATGCAAAATCAAGATAATTATGTGTTTTGTTTGGATTAAAACTAAATTCTTTCCTGCCACCCAGATAGCTGTTTTCTTACCATTAATTCCACTTGTAGGCGAGTCACATTCTACCAAAGAAAGAAGCTCATCATCATTAGTCTTGGGCTGCATTTGCTCAACACACGCTTGCTCATTTGGTTCACTCAGAGCTAATGGTGCATTCAGTGTCACACCACTCAATCAAAGTCCTGCTCTCTAGGCCTCTCTTTCAACATGGCAACACACATTTGTGTGAATGCCACCGAGCTGTAATTCAAATCGATTTTTTTAGAATATGACAAATGGTCATTTAGTAGCTCAGCTATGAAGTAAGATCATGGAGACTGTAATATTGCTTAGAACACATCAAAGCGCTGTTTTAATAGAGACAAATAGAATGTTGAATCTAAAAGAGAAATCTTCATTGCAAACCTCATATGTAAACTGCCAAAGGCACAAACATCTACGCAGCCCAAAATGATGCCAGTGTTGGCCTACCACTGAGGCAGCTAATAGGAATAAGCCAACTGACATTTAATGATTGTTTATTTTAGAAGAAATCCCTGTTATATTGACTGTGGAGCCACTTGAAGGAGGTACAGTATGTATGCTGTATGCTTAGTAATAAGCCTGCAAAGGCAAGACTGTTTATCACTTCTAGGTTCTAGACTCATGATGTTTTAAGCTTGACACAGGGAGTCATAAAAGCAGCATTCAAGGTGAGACACATCATAATAGTCAAAGATGTCCGTCTAGTACATGTTTACATAGAAAATTAAAACAGCATCATGTGTGAACAACCTCTAAAAAACTAAAACCACAGCAACTAGCTACATGTTAGCCACCTTTTCTCCAACTGTGGTGTAATTTTAGATAAGAAGATGATCTGATCCCAAACTCTGCATTTACAAAAAAATCAGACATGCGCTACCACAGAGATTCTAAAATCACGGACATTAAATTACAGAGGACTGGAATTAAATTAAAAGCAATTCCATGCATTAGTACTTAAGATTCACTTGTGTTGTAGTGGCTGGAAAGAGTGGCATTGAAATAAATACTGTAATTGAGTGAATAGCTGATTAGGGTGAAACAGAATTCTCTGAATAAAATAGACTATCTCTGATAAGAGTTTTACTCATACTCTCGAGCTTTAGGAGAGCATGTCTGAAACTACTTCCTTACAATACGGGAAAGGAAATGCACTACCAAACACTAATGAATAATACAAGGCTGCTAAATCTAATTAGGAAAAGGCTCATGCAGAAACATTTGTAAGACATTATTGTTTAATGTCAGACTCGGATAATAACAATTATTTATTTGCTCAGTTTACAGCCAAGGTTGATTTTTTAAGTAATTATGTTTTTATCAAATCAGATATTTGAATTTTATTGCGTGTCCAGTGGATGATTCCTCTTTGATTAATTAACAATTTCAGCCCTGGGATCAGTTCTTTACCTAAAATGCATTTTAAAGTGGTCTACACTGAATGGTTCTCTTGTTCTAAGTTTGTTTAGCTTGAATCACATACATTTAAATAAATAAAAAATAACGTGTAAGACACATCATTACATGTTTTGAGTTTGTCAAAGCAAACACATAGATGTTTTATATGAAGCATCTGAATTGACCAATTAATTTATTTAGTTTTGTTATTTTGCAGTTATTTATAAAATGGTCTGCAAGCATATGGTAATATATGCTCTCACTTAGATATGTAAATAGAATATAGCATAGCTCCTAAATAGTAAATAATTTATTTGTATTGCAAAAAGAACACAAGTGCACCATTTCCAAATCATGATGCATAAAAGGGATTACAACATTTTACTGATTGTACTGTGGCAAAATGAAACTTAATGCATTACAATAGCTCAATTGAAACTAATTTATCAGGGCATATGTAATACTTTTGTTCTCGTGAAGAAATTACAAGCAATTATGTTTTGTTGTTTTGTTACATTATTACATATCAGGGTTTATTTTGTGTTGCACAACAAACAACATTAAACGAATTATTGAGGATGATACAAGTAGCCTACTGTGGTGGTATACAGTGCATGGTACCGATATCAGATGGTAATAACATGGTGCATTGATGTATACCATGGTATTGATTACTATATTCACTTACATTGGTATTTAAAGGTACTCAAAAGAATACAATGATACATGTCCAACTTTGATACCTTGAAGTAATATTTTATATTTTAGAAAAGGAAGGATGAGTCTAAATAATTTTTGAAGGTACCAACTTAAAACTTCATTTGCAAATCGGTTTGGGCTTGTTCTGATTCTAAACAACAGACTGAAAACACCAGACACAATACTTGATTGCAGAAATATTGTCAAGGAAAATGCATCGTTTCACATAGAGTTATAGAATGTAATAATAGAATGTAATAAACACTTCAAATTGACAGTGTTAACCGCCACGATTTATTTTGTCAGGTGTTTATTTCAAACCCTGCTAATTTTGTTTGCAACCCATACACTCTGCTTTCATTTTAAAATGGGGTTTTATTCTGTTACGAGGATATTTGTATTTTAGCGGCAAATAAAGCTGAAGAAGTGGCAGGAGCATGACTGATTAACGGATGGAAATGTATGCTGGACGCTTATGTTACAGCTTTATTTTCACATATTAGTGAATATGCTGCAGTACTCATCTGCGGCGGTGGAAATCTAAGTGATGCTTAAGCATTTGGCTGCCTCCTCAGTATTTTCTAATTAAAGGCAGTGCAGGCTTTAGCAGAATGGAGCAATAAATCACCCGTTCTCAGGTGCATTCCCCATGCAGTGGCATTTTACTGTCAGTTAAACTGACTGTGCCTCCCCTTGATATTTATGTGCAGAAATTCCTCACTTTTAAACAAGGAAAAAACGAACCTCACCTCAAAATAGCAAAATAGGCTCCACAGTCACTGGACTGTACACAGGGATGTTGTGTTTTTTTTTTTTTTTTTTTTTTACACCTTTGGTATCTATATCTCTGTCTAATTTGTTTCTTTTTGATTTATTGTTAGATATGTACTTTTGTTCAGATAAAAAGTTAATTTGTCTATGGAACATCTTAATTCACATGTTAAACACAGCATATGAAATCTAATGTATAACCTACTCCTACATGTTTAATAGTGTGTGATTTCTTTCATTTCTACATCCTATTGCAGCAAATGGACTCGCAAAAATAATGAATGTTTTCCAACAGGTTTCCCCAAACACTTTACTCGTCTCCCATTGGTCGGGAGAAAATATTTCGGGCCACTGAAATAAACAGAAGAGCCACAGCATTTAACATGTCTAAATGGGTTAGCTACAAGTATTTTAACATAGAAATCAATACACACTTCACTTGATACTGTACATTCAAGCCTAAGAACTAACATGCAACCCGGTAAAGCAAGAATACAGTGTAATGCACCGGAGTATGAAAAAAGACATACTGTAAAAAGAGGCACACCTCATCAAATCCCTGAAATTTATTTTATTGCAAAGTGGCTTTTACTGTCACATAAATTGCCTTTAATGGACATTTAATGAGATGCACAAGAACCATGCATTAATACAATCAATGTTGTTGATATTATAACAAATGTCCCAGGTAAGGCATGAAACTGTTGCATCAGAAACACATGGGTTCATGCTGTTGTATGCTAAACGGAGGTTCTCCGTCATTCATTCATTTTAATGTCCCAAGACCATTAAGAAAGCACAGCAAAGCATATGGGCTGAGAGTCATTCCCTAAGCTACAAGGTGTTTGCAATTTTGGAGGCATGTTTAATGCTATAAAAGTCTCCTTTTGTATTTACATTTTTCTTGGTTCAATACTTGAGAATATAGTTCAGGATACATGTTTTGATGCCTCAGACCAATGATTAAAAAGACAGATGCCCAAAAGATGCCAAATCTTTTGTTCTATTCTACTGTGCTTCTGTTGAATGAAAACTGATGTAGGATGTTCTTGCATGTGTGAAAACGTTTTTTGCGAACTTCCGTAATATCACGGTCCTGTCACCTTGTCAGGTTGAGTTTCTGTCTGACAGGACCGTAGCATCATCATCTCCTGTCTGTCTTGTGTTTCATGAATGTTCTTTGTGTGAGCACACAGGTCCGGTTGTTGGTTACCGTGTGCACAAGTTACCATCGTGCTCACTCCGGTGATGTCACGGTCCTGTCAACTTGTCAGGTTGGGCTTTGTCTGATGAGGACTGTGGCATTATCATTCCCTGTTTGTTTTGTTTTTTTGCCCTCATGTGTTTCAGGTGCCACTAACATGTGGAATCAAAGTTTCCATGTGAACACTGATTGTTTCCATGGGTTTCCAAAGTTCCATGCATCTGTTCCTCAACCCAGTGATTGCTCATTATTTATGTTAATAAATCCTATGAACTCCTCTGCTGTTCCTCTGCTCTTGGGTCTGTTTGTTCTCACAATCGGTCATTGCAGAACAATCCAGACACTCATGAACCCAGCGGAAGAATCCACTCTTCGTTCCACCCTCTCTCAGCAGGGAGCCTTGCTTGGACATCAGCAGGATCAAATCTCTGCTTCAAACCGGACTCTGGAGATGATGCTTCAGAGCTTGCCGAGCTCACCTCCATTGTTCAGCAGCTCCACCTATCTCTGGATGTTTACTGGATTTGGCAGTTCCCCTGTCTCCTTGGATGCTTTAAAGCCTGTATTCCCCCTCCAGCCCATATTCAGGAGAGGCTGAATCCTGCAGTGCATTCCTTTCTAAATGTTCCTTGTTCTTCACATCACAATCCTCTGCTTTCGCATCGGAGAAAAAGAAATTGGCTTACGACATCCTGCGTCTCACCAGAAGGGCCACCACTTGGGGAACCGCCATGTGGGACAATGGACGTGCTTGTTGCGCATTTCCCTGTCACTGCCAGTGCCCACGACTACAGAGGTAGTTCCCTTGACTCTGTCTGTGCCCATGGTCTTGGAGGCAGTTTCCCATCCCCTGTTTGTGCTCATGACACGGAGAGGATCATATCACACGAAAATCCTGTTTTATTAAAATGCAACTACATAGCATGCATATTTAGGTGAATTAAATAAAGAAATATAGATTTAATGAATTGTATGAATTAAATAATCATAGGAAACTACAGATAAAATAAATACATTTTACATTAAACTATGTTTCAGGACACACAATAACATGGTAATTTGTCTTATAAAAGCATGTAAAACATCTTTCTTAATCAGCTTACTTTAATAAGCTTTGATGAAAGTGCTGGATAAATATTTATGTCCTTTTTTAGTATGAATCTCCACTTTCACATTCTGAAAGTGGAAGTTGAGATTTATAATTAAAAAGGATTTAAATATTGATCTCTTTCTCACCTAAAGTGTTAACATTGCTTAAAAAAACATAGATTTAACCATTGGAGTCATATGGATTAATTTTATCCTGCCTTTATATGATTTTTGGAACTTGAAAGGTCTGGTCACCATTCCTTTGCATTGGAAGGGCCTACAGATCAGATGTGTTCTTCTAAAAATCTTTGTTTGTGTTCACCAGAAGAAAGTAAATTATGCACATCTTGGATGGCATGAAGGTGAGTAAATAATGAGAGAATTTTCAATTTTGGGTGAACTATCCCTTTAAGGCGTAGGTACAAAGAACATTATCAAAAATCAAAAGTATCCAGCAATGGAATTATCTGTTTTATTAACTGTTTCACACATATTTTCCTATATTATAAACATCTATTTCCTTATTTTTACTTTCATATTTTCCATTTGACCCTATAAAAGATGGAAACTGTGAACATCCTTTTGCATAAGCAATCGTGGCAATGACGGACACTTATTTAAAGGATGGATTATTCAATCTAAGTCCTCATTAGATCAGGAGAGGGAGGTAGCAACTTTAAAAGGCCCTGACCCACAATAGACACATGTCAGAGAGAAATAAAATTAACTTCCCATTTATTTAAAGCTGAGATGCATCCCTACCCACACCTTCCAACACATTTATCATTGTAATGTAACTCTTCTCCATTAGGCCAGAGCACTCCCATAAACCATTATGGGGTCATAAGCTAACCTAACTTTGAGAATGTATTTTTCTCTTTGCATACATCAGTTATACATATCTACAATTGCAAATTAGATTTTCAAGTACTCATATGATTCTGTTAAGCCACATTGCATTATAATCAATGTCTGCTTTAATTAATAGATATGGGAATTCTTCAATAGCTGAACGTTATTTTCATATTTATAATATTAAATTATTTCATAATTATTAAAAATTCGGATGCATGCAGGCTTTTTCAAACTAACCAAACCAATGGTAAATTCTGAAAAATTTGCAGCAAAATATCGACAGTTTGTTCTTTCACAACTGTGGTGACTTCTCAGTAAATTTTTCTGTTAAATATCAACTTTGTCTAAGATGTTTCCCCTAAAATATCTAGCAAGAAATAAAACAATATAAATGAGACACTTGCCAACATACAGTACAGAAAGGGTTAAGAGCCATTAAATCAATGTGGATAGTTTAGCTCAAATCATTTCATAGGTGGAAGAATTTTATGAGAAATGAGTTTATATTAAAATATCAGATTTCTGATTGCAGACCTGAGCATAGTTTGTGACATTGTTGAGATACCTTCTGAAACTCTAGAGGAGACAAATGCAAGATTAATGTCATCTTTTTGTAAGGATAAAAATCTGAGAAGCGTGAGACTTCAGCAAAAGCTCTCCAGAAGAAGAAACAATTAACATAATGAAGATATCTCATTTGTATTTTCTGTGTGATTGGATTAGCAATACACTATTGTGATATTTGTTTAGGCATGCCAATTAATTTTTTTAGCAGGTGAGGATGCTGACTTGGGCAGACTTACTTTCAGTATACTGCATGGCAAAAGACATCAACAAAGACCTTGCTGTTCATTTGTGATTGATATTTTAATTTACTGGAGTTAGCGCAATGACCCTGACTTTTCTCGTCTATCAGAATCCTACGTTTTACCTAACAGTATTAATTATTAATTATCAATTAATTAATTAATGATCAGATTTCCATTTCATACATCATCAAGCCAACGAATATGGGAATAAAAATGCAAAAGATTCTCAGATTTATTTCTTATTCTGTACAGTGCTGATCGTTTTTACTGTTTTAACATTTGTGGTCACTTGTCCTTGTACTTGGAACAGTGGTCACTTGTCCTTGCACTTGAGCTGAAACAGCTTTACAGTAATTGGGCAGGAATTGTTGAAATGTCCTGTAATTATATGTGAAGTGTGTAACCAGGTGGGACATTTGCTGACCTCTGTAGCGTCAATTCTGGCAAGTGTGGGCCGCACTGAAATGTGCTTTGAATTTAGGATGTGCACCTGCTCAATTAAATACTGTTTTTTTTTTTTTTTTTTTTTTTTTTTGCAATAGAAATACATTTGTTTGCTTCCATGGACAAGTTGTACCAGAAAAAACATTGTGCTAATTTCAGGCCTTATTACACTTAATAAATCTCAAACATAAAACAACATTTGATGTTTTGTTTTAATTTATGACATGCCACCTTGTAAAAAGAACACATTTAATGTTGTAGAAATATTGTAAATTTTTTACATGGTTCAGTGTATGGCTCACGGCACTTTTGTGGTGAAAGCAACACATGAGACATAACAATAATAACTTTTATGTCCTTTCACACAAATGAAGTAAAATGGCAGATTATCAGTTCATAAACACTTAATTTCTGCTGTGTTCCTCACATAATGCTATCTGATGACATCTAAACACTTTCATTATTGCGCATGACTTAAAAGGTCATACATTTTTACAGTTTGCATGATATAAACAACTGTTTTTGCGATGTATACCAATATTAACAAAATATCGCGATGTCAAAAAATAAAAAAAAGGGACAATAACTTGTTGCATACTTGGTGCTATTAGCAACATTTTACGGGATGTGACAAATCAATGACAATTTGACAATTAATCAAATTCAAATCTTGATATGTCCAAGTGTGATCATTAAACAGTGGAAGCATGTCATTAAATTAAATGTAAGCGCAGCGTAGTTCTAGGCGGAAGACTAGCAGCTGTACATCATCGCACCATTAGCGGGGTAATTCACAGCCAATCAAATGTAAGCCATTGCTTTATAAGTCTGCTCACAATCTATCAAATTGCTGTTTCAGTGTGCTAACACGGCAACCTCCACCACCCCACCACCACCGGTTGAGTCCCGTCCTGCATGGGGGTAGGCTCCACGCCCCTGCCTCCTATCTCCGGCAGGATATGACGGTTCAACTTCTTCGGACCGCCAGACGGGGCCTACACCAAAGAGAGACATTACCTTTCTGTTTTATATCTATCAAATAAATGTCATCTTAAAATATCGCTAAAGTCTGCGAGTCTTCCTGATAGCAATAATATGCAGTCTACATATGCTGCACGTTTCAAAATGAACGAGAGGTGACGCTCTGTATAATATACAAAGTAATAAAAATAATCATAATATCATAATACTGATAATAACAATAATTTAATAATAAATGTTTTATTATTATAATCATTATTATTATATGTATGCAATACCACAAAAACAAGTGAACTGAATAATCAGCACACTGTGATTCAGTCATAGCAGCCTTGTGCCACAGGTAATTAGATTTTTCTAATCAATGTTTTCATTTATACTGTGAAGCTCTGTTGTGCACCAGCATATTTTTTGTTGTTGTTGAAAATGAATTGTATTTAATTTGTTTATGTACTCATTTGATTAAACACTGTTTTGATGATAACATTTACTAAAAACATAAAACATGGAATACGGATAAGATTTAAATGCAAAATGCTGAATTTGCAAATGAAATACCTTATGCAGTTCTACTAATCAAGTCCTTTTCTGTGTGATTTGACACAGAAATCTGTAATCATCAGTTATCTGAGGCTATTTATGTGTTGCTGATGTATCAATTTAGTTTCAGTACAGAGGAACCAGGGCTGGTATCATACAAAGCAAAATTTTTAGTTTGGAGCAACCTTATAACCAACTATTTGCAAGATTGTTTGGCTGCTATCCAATTGTGTGGTAGCTCAACTGATAAGCCGTCTCACATGTGGTGCAAAAGACATACAGTGATATTCAAACTTGGACATGGTGTCTTATACACCACATTGTCTTATACAACATATTGTCATATGTTACTGTCAAGTGAGCACCATCATTTCCTACGTAGAGAAAAAAATTAAATGCAACACTTATATTATAGTAAATTGTCCACACAACCAAAGAACCCATTATAGCTCTCCATAGGGTTTTAGAGGCAATAATAAGAGCTGTCATAGATGACTTACATATAAGAAGGCTACTGTTGCCATTGGCATGTACTGTAACTATATGTTCTAGTTAATGCATGACATTGAAAGAGTTTTGGCGCTGAGTCACTGGGGAATACTTCCAGTCCCTCCTTAGAAGAGGGCCATTGCCATCAGCCAGTTTAGTTGCCATGACCTGAAGGCAGAATAATGCCTAACTATTTATAGTCACATCTAATCCTTTCCCCCGCCATAGTAAATTTGCCTGATTTTGCTCAAGGGTGGTGCATTTTGCAATATTTTTTAATTGAATCAGTTTTGACACTACATTTGAATCCCTTTGAGCAGGCTTAATTTCTATCGTCTCAATAACAGATGTGTGCGCAGCTTATGTCCCCTGCTCATTTCAATATATCTCGCTGTTTGCTCCACATTATTTGTAGAGCGATTGTTGCTAACTTTATGTAATGCATTTTACATCAGTGCTTAACAATACACCAATGTAGTTGTCACTGTGGTAGATCTAAAAATGTGTTGTTGTTATTTTCTTGTTGCTGCTTGTTGGTGTATTTGTACTCTAAGGATAACCAGCCAATAAAAATTATACACATTTGAAAAAGTCTGCCAGCAATTCAGTGTCTACAGTGTCCAATTAAGTAATTTTACAACAAAGATTTTATTGATTGTATTTCATTTTACCACTAACAAAACAGTTTTTTCATCAGTGGTTGAAACATGGTTAAAACATTACACTATTATTTCCAAACTTGCTTCTTTCTTCATTTGGGATAGAATTAAACATCACAAGATATATTGTAGCTTAACCCTATAAAGCCGTTTGTATCAAATATGATACACAACGTTTGACGGCTCCTGTTTCAATCTCATGGTGAAATCATAAGGATTTTTTCCAAATTTGGCTAATTCGTATGATATTGTATGACTTTCACTACAGCCAATGATGTCGCTGGACATGTTTCCATCTTATATGCAACAATTACTTCTGTCACACAGAACAGCTTCCTATCATGTTTACACAGTTTACGTATTGGTTAAGGTTAGATAAGGGGTTTGGGTAAGGGCATAATATTAATACGCATGTTCTTAACTCCTCGTTTGGGAAACTCGTGCTTACTTCTGCATTAGACATCAGAGCATTTGCACGTGATGCATTCATACAAATTTATACAAACTAAGTCATACGAAATCATACGAAATAGTCAACTCGTAAAATATGTAAAAATTTTCATATGACTGGGTTGCTCTGTTCAAGCCGACTAGACAAAAAAAACCTATGGTATATTAGTTTCACATGTTTATGACACCATATTGGTTTCAATGTTTATATTGATCTATTTAGAGTGGTGGCGGACTTGCAACAAAAGTGACTCTTATGTTGGGATAAATAACATCTTATTTGAATAAAGTGACATAATTGCTGTATATAAGCAACTTAAAAAAATTATGATATTGAATATTATTTTATTGAAACCACCCTTAGAAATTAATTTATCAAATATGATACACTAGGTTTTTGAGATATTTCTCAATAACCATTACATTCAATTCTTACCCACACAAAAAAAATGAAAACGTCTCCTTGTCGTACCAACACAAAGAGGCACCAAAACACTTTCCTGGACTTTCAGTTTCATCATACCATGTTGGTGAAATGACCTTCCCAACTCCATCCGTCCTCTCTGTCTTAAAAAAACGACTTAAAACACATCTTTTCCATGTGCACTTAACCAGTCACACTTGTTGCACTTTAATCTGTTTTGAATACTATTCTGATGATAGTGAAACTTTGTAGTATGGCACTTTTCATACCACAGTCTCCTTAAGATGATTCGCTTATGTTTTCCTCTTTTATAAGTCGCTTTGGATAAAAACGTCTGCCAAATAAATAAATGTAAATATCATTGTTTTACATTACAAGCTATTATGATGTCAACTTACCATAAGTTCCTGAGTCCCAGTGAAAAAAGTTTTACAATTTCCCTTTTTTAAATGCCATTATAGTGTTTGGTGCATTAAATACACATGACAAAAACTGTTTATTGAAAAATTATATTTTATTCATATTGCATTTGATGTGATGAATTGAACTGTAATATATTTCAATCCAAATATATAGACCAAGGAGAGGTTATAGAATTATCCTCTGATAACACCCCCACGATTTTCCACTGTATGTAAGGGCTAAGATACATGATAAAAATGTCCTACACAAAAATGAATTGTTGGGCCTCAGGAGGATAGTGACCTTTAAAGCTTACTGCATCAAATATGATACATACAAAAATAAAAAAATTGTATTTATTAATTTATTATTATTATTATTATTAACAATTTATTTGTATAGTTTGTCTAATGGTATTAAAACAGTTTAATGTAAAAAAAAATATATATATATAATTTTCTTACAGTTGTTTCATATGTCTCGTCCGTTAAAAAAAAAGCAAAAATCTACTGTAGGTTCCATTTGAGGCACTTAGGCCTATACAATGGAAGGTGAATGGGGCCAATTTTTGGAGGGTTTAAAGGTAGAAATGTGAATCTTATCATTTTAAAAGAGCACACATTAATTCTTCTGTTAGAATTTGTGGATTATTTGGGCTGTAAAGTTGTTTAAAATCATAGTTTTTACGGCTATTTTAGAATTACATCATCGTGGCATAGGATTTGTATAATTGGATATAAACTTTAGGCTACACAGAAAAGGGTTAGTAAGCGATTAAATCACACTAAAATAATGTTAACACACATATTGTTTACATTGTGTGGGTATACTTCTGAATCAGAATTTTGCGATCGGCAGGTGAACGGCAAAAAAACACTTCGCTGGTGGAACAACCTTTCGAAATCCACCCGAGCAGCTGATTGTCTAACTACTTTCTAGAAAAATCTAAAGACACATTTCTTGATCATTCAATTCTTTCACCACTGTCTCACACCTTCCTCATTACTTGTACTTTCTAAGCAATTTGAAACTTTGTTTTGCTGCACTTCATGTTACTGCCTCATTATGACTAATCGCTTTTGCTGTATTCCTCATTTGTAAGGTGCCTAAGATAAAAGTATGTTCTAAATCAATAAATGTAAAATGTAAAAGTGAATATATTTTGAGAAGTGCAGACTGTGCCAATAATGAAACATTTTTGACCCTTCTTGGTAATATACAATTTACTGGGTAAAAGTTTCAAGTTTCGGGCACTCAAATGTAATTATGTCATGAGAGATCATTAAAAATTTCACTCGGGAAGCATTGGGAAAAGGCTTATTATTTTATATATTTTTTCTGTCAATTAGCTTGCACAGTAATATCAGAGACAGTTCCATTTTTACTCTAAAGCACCACAAGAGTGCTCAAATCAGCCTGTGCAATGGACTCTTGACATAAATGTATTATGAAGACCATCAAATTGAGCTGCAGTTGGCAAAACAGGCTTTGGGTTAGAGTCACTTAAAGCATTTGCAAAGAAGCAGAATCATCTCCCGGCTTTTATGTCACTTTGTGCACTGCTTTTAGAATTCTGTCTGATTCAGTATCACAGCTGCAACAACATTCAGGTGTTTTATTGTGCCCTTTGATTTGATATTGGCTTTATTTAAACCATTGAATGATTAGTGTGGCCTATCATATAACATGAGTCATGCCTCAATGCACAGACAGTCCATATATTCCCTCACAAACCCATTCTCAGCCAGCCTCAGCATGACCAGCTGTCTGAACTGGTTAATGCATGTCACTCAACATTACTCCTAATTGAAAACTTTATGTCATTATTTTCAGATTTATAGACTCCAGTTTAGTTGATAATGGGTACCAGCTCTGTTGCTGGCTGAAGTTCAAAATTCAGAATCACAGAAAAAGCTAATTTAATACCACCTTCAAGTTGCAACAGAATGATCATAGTAACAAAATAAGCACACATGCATGACACCAAAATGTCACAAGTACCAATGTGGAAAACATATATTTATTTCACTGTTAAGAGAGCCCTACAAAAATTCAGGTAATAGTGAAACATCTGCTATAATATAATACATATACTGTACTGTATATAATGCATGTTGTAGTTACAGAATCTACCAGCAGGAGCTAACAGCCGATGCTACAATGCCAAACCTTGACCTGATGATCACCATAATTATAATTTCACAGTTTGTAGGCATGAGCTTCACAAGATAACCTGAAGGCAGCAAGCAATAAAAAAAAAAAAAAAAAAAAAAAAAAAAAAAAATTCTACTTGTTCAATTTACTTGATTAAAATAAACTAAAGCAACACTAACTTATAACATTTTGTCACAACTTGATTTCAATGCGTTCTGTCCATTTCAGTTTGTAAAATGGAATTTGAATTAATCTACTTCAGTTGGGAATACGTTAATACTTTTTGTGGTGTTAATGTTGCCAGTACCATTTCTGACCATTCTGGCGCCCTAGGTAAGATCCCCATTGGCAGAGGCCTCGTATTTGGCGCCCTCCCAGCAGGTGGCACCCTAGTCAACTGACTAGTTCGCCTATGCCTAGAAACTGATTGCTCGCTTCGTCGAGCAAATGCTAACCATTGCATAGTTACTAAACTATAATCTGTAGTGCTTCAAAACAGCATGTATTTAGCATGCTAACATTCACTTTCACTAATTAGTACATGAAGAAATACAATATATTTATTTGAGTTACATTGACACAGATTTTGATTTTGTCTGATTTTACTCAATTTAACTAGGTTCTTTCTACACAAAGTGTTTGTGTTGAGGTTACAGTCATTTTAAGTTAATAACATTTTAAAATGTGGAACTGCTGTCCAAACTTGAATCAAGTTCAGACAAAGAGCTATTTTTGAGTGTAACATAGTCAGTGTAAAATCTGAACTTCAAACTATATGGTAAGGTGTTTATAGAACCAAGTCATTGCATCTTTGACCCAGTTTCCACCTGGTATTAAGATGTGTTTCGGATGAACTGATCACACGTGGTCAGTTCTAAATACAGGTCTAAACGGGGTCTAAAATGTTTTGTGATCGGATAACAGAAACCACAATGTCAAAAACGTATGTGTTGACATTGCATTTCAGGTGTAAACAGTAATCCGTCCTCCTGTATGTGTCTCGGCAGCAGTGAAGCGCCACCCCTCACATGTCAATCAAATGTTGCACTAAAGCAAGAGCTTAAACTTTGCTGATTACATGCGACTTTAAAAAGGAAATAACCGTTAGATGGAAAATTTTAAAAAGCGGATACATCACGAGAGCTTCAAGGATCTTATTTAGTGTGTCTGATATTAACAGATGACAAGCACGATCAGCTGAAGCACATAATATAGGTATGTAATCCACTAAAGTAACAGATAATTCTGCTTGATTTGTTGCGTTTGTGCTTAGATTAAATTTCAACCGCATCTGGGAGAAACAGCACAGTTTTCTTTGCACTTTCTTTGCCTTTTCTTTTTTGTGTGTGAACAATTGTTTTATTTTGTTTACATTTCAACATAATAAAGAATAACAACAATACAGAATAAAGAGAACCCCAACTTAAACATCTCCATACCTGATCAGAAATGAAAGCCTGCGTATTATCGTTAAAATCCTTGGCCCAAATAGTTACAATAGACAACGGTTTGTAAGATTGCTTAAGAAGGTAGAAATAGATAAATGAAGCAGAGGCAGGAGATTTCTCAAGAGGAAGAATTTGTTTGCATAAGGGGTGAAAAGGTCATTGAAAAGTACCTGATAGGTCTGGCCGATATATCGAATATTAACGATACAATCGAGATAATTTTGCTGAAGATGTAAAATTGACCAACAGTCAAGTCAGTTTTATTTGTATAGCGCCTTTCACAACACACATAATTTCAAAGCAGCTTCACAGAAGATCAGGCATTAACAGAAGATAAAACTGTAATGTCTATAATGTCGATGAATCATCATTGTGTAATTAGATAAAATACGATTGTTAATCGTGTTTAAAAATAAGTCATTAAATAATAATTGTATTAATAACCCCAGTGAGCAAGCTGAAGGCGACTGTGGCAAGGAACACAAAACTCCATAAGATGTTGATTAATGGAGAAAAATAACCTTGGGAGAAACCAGACTCACTGTGGGGGCCAGTTCCCCTCTGACTAACATCATGAATATAATGACAATATTACTTATGTATAGTTAAAGTCATGGTTTAAAATTATTAAACTAAGTAAGTGTTAAGGGTCAGTGTTTAAACATTGATTTTGTTTGAACTGTAATCAAACAAATTGTTAATTGGCTGATGAAGGGTTTTGTTGGCAATTGTTAGTCCATACGATCTCGATCTATTTCAAGATCGTAGTCCATCAATAGACCGAGGTGATGCAGGCAGAGATCAGGGATGTGAAACGTAGTTCAACCTGGCCGGTAATTTTGGTGAGGTTCAGTGTGGTCCATCCTAAATCCAAGGTTAAAACAATGGCATATGAAGTATCCCATGTTTTATGGTTGGATTTGGCATCAGCTCATCCTCTGAAGTCCATCATAATAGACTGAAGTGATGTTTGGCTGACACCGGCTGCATTTAGTCATCATCACACAGCGACACGTAGCAGTGGAGTTCAACACGATGCAGGAATGATGCTGGATCCAGCCGGTTCTGGTGACCTCAGGATAGGATTCCCGAGGTTTAGACCCCACCGTTCTTTTAAATCCAACGTTTAGAATGTGATGTCGCTCAGCTCCTGAGTGATTATGGGATCATTAAGTGTCCAGTCGATCCGCACTTCAGAATCTCACCGGAAATTGTTGGTCATCCAGGTACTTCTCACTTACTGCTTCATGAATACTGTGTATTCGGACATACTACTGCACTGCCATACTGTTTTTGGCATATTATATTGTAGGGAAGTATGGATATTCGAATGCTTTTCTGTGTTGAAATAAAAGCTCCTTGTAAAGTTTAAGTAAATACAACAGCACTTACAGTGTCAAAATAAAAGCCACCAGGTGAAGATGAAGTAAACAGGACAGAAATAAATAGCTTTTGTTTAATGAAACTTGAATAATCAGAATTATAATGATAATTCAGAATGACATTATGATAATCAACCTGATGTGTCCCACAGTAATAATTTAGTATTATGCAATATTAAAGTGGGGTTTCAAAAATAAGTCAGTGAAGTAGCTTTGCACAGTAAACATATTTGAAGGTAAATAATGCTTTTTATTAAGCTACTATGTATCATTGTGTCTGAAATATAAAGTGTATATCAACGAAAATGATTGAATTTCATTCTCCCTTGTGTTTAATTCATGAAAACTAATTATTAGATTTTTATTTAGTGTCTTTAAAATATTGAATCTACTTGGCATCAATGGCTGTTTGGATGAAATGATGGTTCCTCTGATAAAAAATACTTGAGCCATTTTAGAGAAAATACATAATTATCGAATATCATCAATAGGCTGAAATGTAATATCATGAATGGATTTCAGACCTTTATCATTGTAGATATCACTCAGAGTATTTACCTTTTTACGGGCCCATTGTGGACCGTGAAAAGGCGCATTGCCTGACGAAAAATGACTATGAAAGAGAGGTGTATGGCGATGCTAAATTGTAACTTGTAGTCAGGGCCGGCCCAGGCTCTGTTGGCACCCTAGGCTAGATTTTACATTGGTGCCCCTAAACCCCAACAAGGAAATCTGCTTGCCAATTTACAGTATTAGTCTTACATATTCAATTGAGCAGAGGTGTGCATTTGTTTTGGTACAAGGGCCACATCAGCCGTTAAGTAGAACATTGAAGAGAGAAGATAAAAAGTTCTACATAATTGTATCTTTTAATCAGAGTAGTAGTGCAATCATGCACTCAAATGATGCACAATTTTGTGAAGTGTATACTGATGGGACCATTCTGTGATTGCTTGAAGTTTTGCTGCTAATTTTCTATCGTGTGTTAGTAAAACTGAATAAAGGCTGAATAAAATTGTTTATTTTATCATACTTCAATGCAGTGGTAATATAGTATTCAATTTAACACTCTACATCAGAGTCTGGTTTAATAGTAAAATAAAATATTCTGAAATTATAGATTCTAAAAGCCTATTTTAATGTTGGCTGCAAAGTGGAACCGTTTACTTGTTTGATTCTCAAAACATTATCAACCTGTTTACACACTCATGTGTCATGATGTGAGTCTTGTCAATGGTTTGTTTGGCATCCCATTCAGCACACAACAGAATAAAAGAGGCTGCATGACACTGATAAATTATTACCACCAGAGTAACATTCACATACAGGTGTGAGGGACTTTAGCATTTCACAAATAACACAAAGAACAAACATTTTCCTCTCTCGCTTGGTTTTGCTCTGGTGTCCCCTCCGTGTGTGAAATATGCGAAGATCTATTGGGATTTTACTAAAGTTCATCACTGAAAAGGTTTTCTTGCTGGCTTGGCACTAAACAGCACAAGCATCCTCACGAATGGACACGGAGTGGCTACATATCTCTTTGTAGCACAATATTGCACTACTGAGGGCTAAGTATTTTATTTTATTTCTTTCGAAGAGGAGAAAGAAAGTGTGCCCTTGCATGCATGGTTACCAGATTGCATAAATGAAGTATGGCATAAGGTGAAATATTTCCAATTTATAAATCTCTGATTGGGGTGTTGCATCTCTTATCTGGCAACCCTGAGCATTTTAAAAACTTGCGGATGTGTAATAAGTCCCAAAGCCAGATAAATGAACAATCTAATAAAATCGCGGGCAGTAGTTTGCCCTGGTTTGCAATTGAGGGTGCTTAGCATGAATGCTTTAGACTACAGTCCTATTCATGGATTCTTAGAAAAGAAGACACTTTGGAGTTTTTTGGTGAAGTGAAAGCAAGCAGCAATATAACTGAAATGAAAACAACATTATAGAAGATTACGTTTATTTTAAAGATAATACACTGCACTAAACTTAAATATAACAAGCAAAAACTGACCCACAGTGTCCGTGCCAGTTAAGAGGTTCTAAATAATCTATTTCAAAGTAGTAAATAAACATCAATGGCTCACATGAACAGTTGGTAACTTGTGATTCTTACCTTTATATTGCTCATCTTTGTGCTGCTTCCAGACTTCTTCACCTGATATTTTGGTTCTTTTTTCACTCACTTTCAAAAAATTATAATGAACCGATTACAAAATAATCACGTAGCGCTAGTGCTCAATATAGTAGAATGGCGCACAGTCATCATGAGAGGGTGCACTTTAAAAAAATAAAATAAAAAATAACTCTCGTGCAGTGCCTCTCTGTCATTTTGTGCCCTAGGCAACCACTTATGTCACCTATGCCACGGGTTGACCCTGCTCCTTGCGATTGCCTTTCAACTTCCCTCCAAGTGGACAACAGTTGAGATACAATAGGACCAAAATGCAGTTCCCCGTCTGTCGCTCACTTCGACGTCGTGTCGAAGAAGCGACACTAGGGGTCTCTCTTGAGCGCCGAAAGATACCTCTGATCTATGAAAAAAGGCCAATGAGAGTTGGCGAACAGTATTTGCATACTCCGCCTCCGGATACGGATATAAAGGCGAGAGAAATACGCTCGTTCATTCAGTAATTTTCTTCGGAGCCGATGGTCGTGTGTATGCAGTCAGCTGCGAGTAACACAACTGATCCTGCTTCTGATCCTCTGACGCTCTGCTTTGCTGTTGGATTTACGGCGCACTACAGCGGCTTTTCTCTTCACTGCCGGCGTGCAGTTTGCCCCTGGGCGCTTCGACAGCGCAGAGTTAAAAGAGTTGAAAGAGTGATTCTCTCCATAAAAGAGTTTATTTCTCTGAAAGAGCATTACACAGCGGCGTTGAACGTCCTTTTCAGGACGCGTCTTTATAAAGATGTAATTTCCGCCCCTGTGTAGTTTCTGGATGCGGTGTTTTCTCCCCACCTCTCTCGGTCATAAAACACTATCTTGCATGCCTGGGCTGCGATCACATGCAAGCAGTGTTTTATGAATGGTTTATGTTCTCAGTGCGAGAACATAGCCATGGCAACATTGCGGTCGTGTGGCTTTCTTTTGTAGTGAGAGAAAGCCGTTTCAGCCGCCCCCCGCGCCTCGCCTCCTTCCTACGGGATTGACGCAGGCGCCGCGGGCGATGAACACGATTTGGGGACAATGACGGGCTCTGTTCGCCGGGTAAATCCCCTCGAACTTCCCGCCTCCCCGGCACGCTTGTTTGCTAGCATTGCGGTCGTGAGGCTTTCTTTTGTAATGAGAGAAAGCCGTTTCAGCCGCCCCCCGCGCCTCGCCTCCTTCCTACGGGATTGACGCAGGCGCCGCGGGCGATGAACACGATTTGGGGACAATGACGGGCTCTGTTCGCCGGGTAAATCCCCTCGAACCGCCCGCCTCCCTGGCACGCTTGCTTGCTTGCTTCCGTCTGAGCTCGGGATGAGTATTCTCTCCAATGGTTCATCTTCTCAGTGTGAGAACATGGCCGTTATAGCATTGCGGTCGCACAGCTTTCTTTTGTAATGAGAGAAAGCCACTTCAACCGCCCCCCGCGCTCCGCCTTCTTCCTACGGGATCGGCGCAGGCGCTGCGGGCGATGAAGGCGATTTGGGGAATATGACGGGCTCTGTTCGCCGGGTAAACCCCCTCGAACCGCCCGCCTCCCCGGCACGCTTGCTTGCCTCAGAATTGGATGACATCACCGCTGCATCGGAGAGCGTTACAGCGGCATCGGATGCTGATCGTTCGCCTGGGCCGCCACCTTCGGGTCTGCCGCCCAGCCTGAGCCTGACACACGGAGATCCGCTATGCTTTCCCGGGCTACTTGATCGGTTCCGCGGGCAGGTGCGCCGCTCACAGCCACGCCCCCCCCCCCCCGTTCCCTTCTTCCCGGACGTGCACGACGAGTTGAGCTAAGCCAAGGCTTTTTCGCTCCTCCGCTCTCACTACCCTCGTGGTGGAACGGTCCCAGACCGCTTCCACTCTGCACGCCACGGCCCTTCCTGCAACCAATGCCAGGCCAAGGCACTTCAAAACCTGCACCTTGGGTAGTCCTGTTCTTGATGTGCTGCAGGAACTGCGCTGGATGACCAACCGCGCCCCCGGGCCACGGAGGTCAGAAGCGCTGGCACTCGAACAGGCGATGGCCACCCCTTGTGGTCCAGAAACACACCTGTGGACTGGACCTGGTCGAAATGCGGGAGGCAGACAAGGCACACCTTCTCTCACACCCCCGTCTCCCAGCTCCGTCCATTCGGCGCCACCGTTGACGACTCTGCCCAGCATTCCTCAGCGGTGAGGCAGACGGAGGCCACTGCACATCCTGCCCCGCCGCAAGCTTGCCGCCATGGGCCATGCCCCGTCTGCTCGCCGAGGGCGTCCTCCTGCGGCTATGAAACACCCTGCTCCGCCTCAACCCGGGCCCAGCTCTCAGCCCCAGCGTCGAGCACGCTGCAGGGAACGGACGCCCCCATCTCACGGACCCCCTCGAGGACCCGGAAGGCTCCCAGGCTGTCCGTAGACGTTCAACCCAGGGACCAAGATGTTAGCTCCGGAGGCTGGTAAGACCGCTCCGTCCCCGGTGGAGGGCCGGGAGGAGAATCTTTTCTTGTTGAATTAATTTTCACATTCTCATATTCTCTGTAATGAGCTATTTCCTTTTGTCTCTGGGTCACCTGGCCCGCAAATACCGTTCTCACGGCACTTTGCCCCCAGATATCAACAGTCCTGGCTTCCTGGACACGGACCACCCGTCTTCAGCCCCACGACTGTCCCCCGGCCGGCCGGTTCCGACGAGTCTAGAGGACGCCTACCCAGGACCTCCTCCTCAGTCGCTGACCCGCCCCCTGCCGGGTGTGCGGAGCAAGGTAAGTGCTTGAGTCTTTTCTCAGCACCTCAGCTGCGGGTCGCCCCATCGCCGCCCAACGCTGCCCTACCTGCTCCGCCCCGCTGCGAAGCCCCGCCGGGTACGTCAAATTAATCGTCCCTTTGGTGCCCCTAGCGCAGAGGTTGGACGCGTGGCTTTCACTTCCCAACCCGTCTCGCTGGCTGGCCCGGACCATCCGACTCGGTTACGCAATTCAGTTTGCCAGGCCCCCGTCCCCCTTCATGGGCGTCCGCTTTTCCGCAGTACACGGCGAACACGCCCACTCCCTGCGCGCGGAAATCGCGACTCTTCTGGCCAAAGACGCGATAGAGCCTGTCCCTCCAACCGAGATGAAGATGGGTTTCTACAGCCCTTACTTCATCGTACCCAAGAAAAGCGGCGGCTTATGACCAATCTTGGACCTGCGAGTTCTCAACCGAGCGTTGCACAAACTCCCGTTCAAAATGCTCACGCTTAACCTGCGTCCGGCATCTAGATTGGTTCGCAGCGGTAGACCTGAAGGACACGTACTTCATGTCTCCACCCTGCCCCGACACCGCCCCTACCTGCGGTTTGCGTTCGGGGGCCAGGTGTATCAGTACAAGTCCTCCCCTTTGGCCTGTCTCTGTCCTCTCACGAGAGTTACTATGCAAAATCCACAGAGATCAGGCGCTCAGGCACCTCAGCCGTCTGGGGCTTCAGGTCAACTGGGAAAAGAGCCAGCTCACTCCAGTTCAGAGCATCTCTTTTCTCAGGATGGAGTTAGACTCGGTCTCAATGTCGGCATGTCTCACCAACGAGCGTGCCCAGTCAGTGTTGAACTGCCTCGCCGCCTTCAGGCCAGGCACAGCGGTCCCCTTAAAACTTTTCCAGATGCTCCTGGGGCATATGGCGTCCTCCGCGGCAGTCGCGCCGCTGGGGTTGATGCATATGAGACCGCTCCAACACTGGCTCCAGACCCGAGTCCCGAGACGAGCATGGCGCCACGGCGCCGTATGCAACGGGCACGCAGCCTCAGGCCGTTGGAAAGGGGCCCAGCTGCGTTGGCACATCAACTGCCTCGAGTTGTTGACCGTCCTTTTTGCCCTGCGGAAGTTTCTCCCGTTAATTCGGGACGAACATATCCTAGTCAGGTCGGACAGCACCACTGCGGTCGCGTACATAAATCGCCAAGGCGGCGTATGCTCCCGTCACATGTCACAACTCGCCCGTCGTCTCCTCCTTTGGAGCCAGCACCGACTCAAGTCGCTGCGTGCCACTCACATCCCCGGCAACCCCAATGTGATAGCGGACGCGCTGTCATGACAATGCTTGTCTGGCGGAGAGTGGAGGCTTCACCCCCACTCGGTGCAGCTGATTTGGGAACGGTTCGGCAAGGCCCAGGTAGACCCCTCTGCCTCCCGAGAGACCTCCCACTGCCCGCTCTGGTACGCCCGTTAAGAGGCTCCCCTCGGGGCAGATGCACTGGCACACAGCTGGCCGGTGGGGCTGCGCAAGTACGCATTCCCCCCAGTGAGCCTTCTTGCACAGGTGCTGTGCAAGGTCAGGGAGGACGAGGAGCAAGTCACTCTCGTGGCTCCTTACTGGCCCACCCGGGCCTGGTTCTCGGACCTCATACTCCTTGCGACAGCCCCTCCCTGGCGAATTCCCCTGAGGAAGGACCTTCTTTCTCAGGGACGGGGCACGCTCTGGCATCCGCACCCAGACCTCTGGAACCTCCACATCTGGTCCCTGATGCGGAAGATCTAGCTGGTCTACCACCCACGGTCGTAGCCACGTTCAACCAAGCCAGAGCCCCTTCTACCAGGCAACTCTACGCCCTGAAATGGCGTCTGTTCGTGAATTGGTGTTCTTCCCGGGCAGAAGACCCACAGAGGTGCGCAGTTAGGTCTGTGCTCCTGTCCCTACAGGAGAGGTTGGGGGGGAGGCTGTCCCCATCCACCTCGTAGGTGTATGTTGCCACTATTGCAGCTTACCACAACCCAGTAGACAGCAACTCTCTGGGTAAGCACGACTTAATCGTCAGGTTCCCAAGAAGTGCCCGGAGGTTAAAAACCCCTCCTGGCCAAACCTGTTCCCCTCCTGGGGATCTCTCGGTGGTCCTTGCCGGTCTTCAGAGATCCCCCCCGAGTCGCTAGAATCAGTTGGCTCAGGGCCCTCTCCTGAAAAGACGGCCCTGCTGATTGCGCTCACTTCCATCAAGAGGGTCGGGGACCTGCAAGCGTCCCCTACTAACGACACTTGCCTGGAGCTCGGTCCGGCAGATACTCATGTGATCCTAAGACCTCGACTGGGCTATGTGCCCATGGTTCCTACCATGCCCTCTGGAGATCAGGTAGTGAACCTACAAGCGCTGCCCCGGGAGGAGGCAGACCCAGCCCCTCTCACTGTCGTGTCCGGTACGTGCCTTGTGTGCCTACCTGGACCGCCCCCAGAGCTTCAGGCGCTCTCAGCAGCTCTTTGTCTGCTTTGGAGGACCAGCAGAAAGGGAACGCTGTCTCCAAACAGAGGTGTCTCACTGGGTGATGGATACCATTCAGTTGGCCTATCACACCCAGGCCATGCCCCCCACTTACGGGTTTGAACCCACTCCACTAGGAGCGTGACATCCTCATGGGCACTGGCGAGGGGCACCTCCCTAGAAGACATTCGCAGAGCTGCGGGCTGGGCAGCACCTAACACCCTTATGATCTCAGGGTTGAGTCAGTCTCGTCCCGTGTTCTCTCAGGTCCGAGCCCGTAGAACTCGGTACACGTCGACGATCTGACCGGGTGATCCGCTTGTACCAGCGCCGTTTCCCTCTGCCGAGGCAAAACAGTGCGCTTTTGTCCCAGAGGACCCAGGTCCCTGGTTGATTCCTCCCTAGCACTTCGGACCCGCAGCAGTTCATCGGAGGAACGTGCTGGTCCAGTCCACTACGGGTACCTCCGGCTACCCCTACCGGAATAAGTGCTCCACAGATCAGGCCTCCTATGGGACTCCTCCTGTGTGTATTTCCGCGGTACGGTCACCTTACGAGCTGACCCGCGTCTCCCTTAGGCAGCCCTTTGCTGCCCTCCGGTCGCCGTGTTGTAGCAACTCCCCCCTCCTTGAGGTTGGATCTACCACCGCGCCATTTCCTCCCACATGCCCCAAGTGGCCATGTGATGTATTTTTGCCACCTTTACCTCCCCTGTTGGGCGGGTGTGGCCTCCGCAGGGTCTTTTCCCCCTAAGAATAGGAATTCGGAATAAGACCCCCTTCCCTCGATGCGGTAAGGGCCCCGGCTGCTCTTGCTCTATGCCGAGAAAACATAGAGAGAAAAGAGGCCCAGCCAGGCTTGGCCCGTTCCCTAGTTGGGAGCGTCACCTTGTTCCCCCCTAGGGTAACCAAAAGGATGCTGACGCTTTTTCGGGGCATTGGGGAAGAGTACGTGCAGCCTGAACACAGTTGGTCGCTTGCGCACGTGCAAAATACCTGCCCGCTTCTGTGTCAGCAGTACACGTACACGGCTCAGCGCATGGCGAGTTTTGAAGTGGACCCCTAGTGTCGCTTCTTCGACACGACGTCGAAGTGAGCGACAGACGGGGAACGTCTCGGTTACGTATGTAACCTCCGTTCCCTGATGGAGGGAACGAGACGTCGTGTCTTCCCGGCCACGTCGCTGAGCCGAGCCGCTGAGATGCCCGGAACACTCCCGGCTCCTCAGAAAAATCCTGAATGAACGAGCGTATTTCTCTCGCCTTTATATCCGTATCCGGAGGCGGAGTATGCAAATACTGTTCGCCAACTCTCATTGGCCTTTTTTCATAGATCAGAGGTATCTTTCGGCGCTCAAGAGAGACCCCTAGTGTCGCTTCTTCGACACGACGTCTCGTTCCCTCCATCAGGGAACGGAGGTTACATACGTAACCGAGACGTTTATATTGCCTAAGCGAAATTCCAGCAAAAACAAGATGCTTTCATTCATAAGGGGATACGAGGGACTCCTCAATCGCCCTCCATTACACTGAGACATTTCCCATTCATAAGTAAGGAGAGACAATCGAATGGTGGAAGAGGAATCATGAAAGAAAATAAATTATTACAAGGAAGGACATTCATTTCAATCACCGAAATATGAGCATGAAAAGAGCTAGGAAGATGGGACCAGGTTTTCCAAATCTGACGTTGCCTTGGTTAAAATATGATTCATGTTTTTTGTGACAATATTGTGTAAGGTGGAAAAAACATTTATCCCTAAATATTTCAAGGAAAGAACCACTGGGATAGCTATAGAAGGAAGTGTAGTGTCGACTGTAAAATTGAGGATAAGTAAACATGACTTGGTCCAATTAATTTTATAGCTGGAAAGGTATCCGGAATGGCCAAATAAATTCAGCATGTGGTGAAAGAATGCGACGGTTTATCCAAAAACAATAAAATGTCATCAGCAAATAACAAAATTTGGTGGTGCAGGTTTCTTACGGTTATGGGAGAGATGAGATCAGACTGCTGCACAGCTTGATCTAGGGCCTCTAGATATAGTGCAAACAGCAATGTGGAGAGAGGACAACCCTGACGGGTGCCTTGACAAAAAAGGATTTGAACAGAACTGACCCGTGAGAATCGTGGCTGCAGAGTTGTCATACAAAACTTTGATCATATCTATAAAGCCCGATCCTAAACCTAAGTGACCTAGGATGGCCCATAAATAATCCCATTCTAAATGGTCAAAAGCTTTCATCACATCGAGAGAGAGTCCTTCACATGGGGAGGTCAATTGATCTGCTGAATAAATAATATGATACAGCCTGTGAAGATTGTCAGAGGCGGAGCAATATTTAATTAAACCCACTTGGTCATGGTGAACCAGTTTGGTCATACATCCCTCCAAACTACAAGCCAGCACCTTGGTATATAACTTAACATCTGTCCCAATAAGCGAAAGAGGCCAGTAAATAGAAGTCGGGTCTTTGTCTTTCTTTAAGATGAAAGACCAGACCACATTAGCTATATTAGTGGACAAACGAAATGATCCTTGAGCAACTGAGTGGTTTATCATGTCTATCATAAAAGGACTTAACTCAGACCAAAAAGTAAAAGATTCCACAGGTATACCATCCAAACCTGGAGATTTACCCTTGCTCATAACCTTGATTGCAGCCTATAACTCTTGCAGAGAAATCTGTTCGGCCAGATGTTCAGATTTTACATCAACAATCAAGTGTGGACAAAAAAGATGCAAAAGAATTGGGCTCGCCGGCCGAGATAGAGCTATAAAGTTTGAATAATAAGAACAAAAAGTTGCATTAATGTCCTTTGGAATCATCAGAATGTCACCAGATCGGGATTTCAGAGCACATATATTGGTAAACTGTTCACTGTTACATAATCTCAAAGCTAAAAGATGACTGGGTCTACTCCCATGAAAATAATATTTCTGTCTAGATCTTTGAATGAGAAACTCTGCCATATGTCTAAGTAACATATTAAGCTCATTCCAAACAGCAATTCTGCTGGTCATCATGTCAGAGAAAGAGCATTGATTGTATTGTATTGGATCTAAAGTCAAAAGATGCGATTCAAGCTCCACTATCTTTCTGTGTTGGGCTTTTTGGATGAATGAGGTATATGAAATTGAGTTATTCCTAATAAAACCTTTAATCACATCCTAAAGTATATGCAGATCATCCCACAGAGCCCTGGTTAATGTCAATAAATTTGCAGAGTTTATTACTAAACTGACTACAAAAGTTTTAATCCTGTAACAATTTAGAATTAAAACGCCACCTAGGGGCTTGAGGTGAGACATTAGGTGAGGTGAGAGACTAGAGACATTCTAATGGAATTGACACTGTGATTGGATAAATATAAAGAATAAATATCAGCGTTGTGAGCAGCTGAAGATAGGGTAGAAGAAACAAAAATATAATCAATTAGTGAATAGGATTTATGTCTAGCAGAAACATTTTTACATAAACTAGCAGAAGGATTAAGCAAACACCACAAGTCTACCAATGAGGAAAAGGTTAAACGCTGTTGAAGTTTATCCAAGCAAAGAGCCTGAAAGTGAGATTTGTTCACTCTGGAACTGTGGAACATTACAGTATTCATTTCTGCACCCATCACAATTTTGAAATCTGAGAAATTCAGGAAGCATACAGAGTGTAATGGGGGAAAATTTGGATCTGGAATACAGGGAGCATAAACTGAGAGAACGTCATGGTTACTGTCGTAACCTCCGTTCCCTGATGGAGGGAGCGAGACGTTGTGACGATGTAGTAACAGTAGGGGTCACTCTTGAGAGCCCCGAACACCTCCCATTCTTTGAAAAAAGGTCAATGAGAATTGGCGAGTGGAATTTGCATGCCACTCCCCCGGAAAAATGGGTATAAAAGGAGCTGGAATGCCCACTCCATTCAGGTTTTGTGCTGAGGAGCCGAGACAAGGTTCGGCCATTTCAGCGGCTAGTACAATGTTGTGGCAAGAGGGACACAATGTCTCATTCCCTCCATCAGGGAACGGAGGTTACGAGTGCATGCGCCGTGACCTTCATCGCCCGGGGGGCGAGGTTGTTCACCGAGCGCAGCTCCTGCAGCACACTGGGATAAGGACTACCCATGTGCAGTTCTTTTAGTGCCTTGGCCTGGGGTACCTGCAGGAGAGCCATGGCATGCAGGGGGAGGTGGCCTGTCCAGCAGAACCGTAGGCTTTGGTCGCCAGAGATGACATAGTTCTACAGGCCCTGGAGGGGAGCGCCGGACAATCCTGCCAGGTGGTGGTATTCTGCAGGCACAGGTGCATTGCAACTGCTTTATCCACCTGAGGGACCTCTGTGTACCTGTGGGCCACTCCGCCATCGAGGGTAGTGATAGCGGATGAACCTGGAAGTGTGTTTCGGGCATCAAAAGCCCACCATGACCTCGTGAGTTCGTCTTGCACCTCAGGGAAAAAAAGGAACTGGGGGGTGGGGGGGACGTAGCCGTGAGCGGTGCCCCAAACCCAGGAACCAATCATCAAGATGTGAGCGCTCAGGGGAGGGTTCCAGTCCAATGCTTGTGGTTGCTCGGGCAAGCATGGCAGTCAGCTCTGCGCCAGCCTCAGACTGGCCGAGAAGACCCGAAGGTAGCAGCCCAGTTGACTCATCAGAATCCGACATCGCCAGTGTGCACTCCGATGCATCGATCGAAGACTCATTCTTCTCGCAGGCCCTGAAAGAGATGTCATGCTGGCCATGAGGTGGGTTGGTCTCATTTCGGAACCGGACGGGAGCAAACGAGCATGAACAGGAGGTCCGCGGGGAATTACCCGGCGAGACCGCGCCCATTGAACTTCCAGCTCCTTTTATACCCGTATGTCTGGGGGAGTGGCAAGCAAATTCCACTCTCCAATTCTCATTGGCCTTTTCTCAAAGAATGGGAGGTGTTTGGGGCTATCAAGAGCAACCCCTGGTGTCACTACATTGACACAATGTCAAGTGAGTGACAGAAGGGGAAAGACAATCTTCCTATTCTTCACTGATTTTATAGGCTATTATATGTTGTTCTTTATATGCTTCGTAAATTATTCTACCATCCAGATTGCAGCCTTTATTTAAAATAGAAATATTGAATTTCCTCCGTACCAAAATCAAAACACCTTTAGTGCAGCCAAATGAGATACCACCTGCTAAAGTGTATTATTGTATCTGCAGGGTTGGGAGGGTTACTTTTGAAATATATTCCACAGCAGAATACAGAATACATGCTGTAAAATGTAATTTGTAATGTATTCCATTAGATTACTCAAGGTCAGTAACGTATTCTAAATATTTTGGATTATTCTTCAGCAGTGGTAGATTCTTTCACTTGTTTTGACTATAAAAACTCTGCCAGCACAGTAAGACAAAATACACATGTTAAAAATACATTCCCTGAAAAACCTCAATATCTCATGCAGTGTTGTTTCTAAAACCAGATGAATTAAATGATCTTGTTTTAAGGATTTTTAGATATTTTTACAGGAAAACATTACAAAACTTATTATCAAGAATATTATTTTTTGCCCTAATTTCAAAGGTATTACTAGAAAAAATAAATTATGATCCAACGTGAATTTTCTTGATAAAAAAATATGATTGTGCCTGGCAACGTGCATGCAAAATGGCTAGAAATAGCATTTTAGATTAGCATAATGCTGACAATTTACACAAGGCTTATTTATATTTCTTGTGCTCCAAACTTACTTATCTGTCTGCTTGTATGATTGCAACACTTCATAAGAAAGTGTTTCATCGCTGTTCAAAAGCACTTTGGAGCTCATCATTTATATGTATACATTTTCCATCAATCTTCCTTCTAAGTAATAAGTCCAAAAAAGCTGTCAGCATGTGGGGGGCATTAAGACCATTAATATTACAACTTAGTATATTCAGATCAGTCATAATTATCCGATATGAAATGTGCTTGAAAAATTTTTATGAAATAAGAACTTTGTGAGTGCATCCTAACAAGTCTACCATCAACCCACCTACCCCCCCGGCCTTCCCCAAACCCCACGAAGGAACATACCAGTCATATTCCCAGGAATTAAGGTGGACCAAAGAATGAACAAACCTCAATCCACCACACACCCCTATCAAAATCTGTGGAGTCAGTATCGACCTGTACAATGTCGAAGAGTGATACTCAATAATTCACCAAATAATATAAAACTACATTATAATTAAAAATGTACTATATATGGTCACCAGGGCAACATAATCAGAAACAAGAAAAATATAGAAGGCATATTCTTAGTATTTGGTGTATGAGAGACCAACATGCAATAGGTGAAATGACATGAAAAACCTAATGTCACCTAAACATCCAGGCCATCCTCAGAAAATTTAATGAACAGCATGTGTTTGGTCATGATCCTGCTTTAAATTACAAAGGCAGCATTTGCTCTGTTGGCATTAGCTGGAGATTAGGGTCTGAATGATAGGTTGAGAAACTGTCTTGCTTCTTCTGGTGAATACAGCAACTTAGATCCACCATAATTCAAAGTTACCTTCAGTGTAGCTGGATAGTGGAGAAAGTTCAGGAAACCTGCCTCCCTCATTTCTTTCCATATCAGTGTAAAATAACTCCTCATCTTTTCAGTCACAGGAGAAAAATCAGGAAAAAAAAAAACAAATTGGCACCATCACTCGTTTTCATGGGGGTATGTTGTCTAGGTGCCCTTTTAATGAGATCCCTGTCAGTACAGGGCAGAAATTTGAAGAGAAGATTTTCGGTTTAGCATGGTCAGACAAAGCTTTGGAGTGCATACGATGTGCTCACTCCACTCTCCCGGCCCGTTAATGAAGGGAGTCACAACAGCATCAAACGTATCAGAAAGTCCATAGGATCATCTTTTTCGGACCCTTCTGGCAAGCCAGCCGGCCAGCCATAGATTGCTGCACCTGCTGCTGTCTTATAAATCCACTACCTGTTGTTCAAGCATATCCAATCGTCTATCATGATTGGCGACCACTTTCTTTTGTTCTCTCATGTCTTCCATGAGAGAGTCAAGTTTAGAGCATAACGACTGAATAATGGACACGTGAGAGGCAAATTCACTCCGCATCACCATCAGTTCAGATCTCAAAACGTAACTAAAGCATGCTACAGTGATTGTCACTTTGTCGTCCATGACAGCAAACCTCGTAGTTGTTGTTTTGAATTTCTTCTTGGTTGAAGAAGATACCAGCGATAAATTAAGTAGTTTCCGATTAAGTGCCATTGAGAAAAAGACAATGTCGAAGAAAAGTCAAGAATAAAGTAGAATAAACACCAAAAAAGGGCTAAGTGTACAGAGCTCTACTCATGTGTCTCTGGGACCATGAGAATGTCATGTGATCTCCCACTTTCTTTGTCTTTTCTGAATTTGTTGTGCTTTAACATCATGCAGTAACACACTGACATAGTGATTGATGTATGTCGTCGTGAAACAGAGTACATCGCCTCTAAATCCAAACACAAGTGGTCACAGGAGATGCATTTTAATGACCAGGTGTAAACAGCGATGTGTCTCACCTGACCACATGTGATCTGATCACCCAAAACACATCGTAATACCAGGTGGAAACATGGCCTTTCTGGGAGGAGAAGCAGGCACCAAAAACCCCCATAGCCTAATTTCTCACTCTGAACACCAAATGTAATTTTGATCTTTTTAAACTGGTGCTATTGTGGGACTGTACACTTCTCTATCTCATCCATCCCCTTCAGGCTTGAAATTATTATATACATTTACAGCTATCCCAAAAAACAGAATCAGGGTCTTTGCAAAACAGCTTCATCTTATTAGCATCATACCATTTCATTCATTAGCAATTTAAGGGATTAATTCTTTTCTAACAATTAGCAAATATTGAAACTCCTGAGTCCAGCCTAGAAAGCATACAGGTTGCGAACTTCCAAGGCTGAATTTACCAGACAGGTAAATGCATTTGAATGCTAACGTATAGCACTCTCCAGGTATTATTAACCACCTTGATCAACCCTTGGTTGTAATTAGATCAACAGTTAAGTCATGGCCCTATAGCTTTGCTGGGTGACGCAGTGAATAGGATAACATTACAGAATAACTGCAAAGCCCTGGGCTAAATGAGCCTAGAAGTGATTTGTTGAATGTTCACCTCCAAGGGTCTATGGCAATATAGATCTCACTTTTATATTAAGGGGCTTGATTTGCATTTTAATGGTGTGTATCAGAACTGCAGTTGGCCTTCAGCTATTCTATAATGGCCAAAGAATCTAATGAAATATGCAAAATTGTACACATCATAAACATGGTACACATCATGACTGGACAGAATGTTACTGGATGATACAGCATTACTATATTTGCATTAACAATTTATAATAGCAGATAAAAATAAAAATTTTATTCAGAGTGAAAAATGGTGAGGAAAAAAATGGGAATTTCCATGTCTGAGGTGAATGCCATGAAAAAAATATTTACTTATTCATCAGTACAGTGTCTCTGTGCCATTCTCAAGATAATTATTCAGCCATTTCTAATCTGGGAGAATTATACAAGACCTTATTTAAGACAGTCTGGCACAAGAAGCTTTGAGAAAATCAAATCTTTCTCACTCTGTATTTGATAACACAAACTAAGTTACATTTCTCCCTTTGTTTTCTCCACTGTGTTTAACAGGGATTATTACATCAATCTCAAACCTCTGCTGATCAGGAACCCCATCGAACCACATTGATCGCAAACCTTCACCATTCAAGGACAACCATAACAACGACAACAAACAATTGTGGTAATTGCATCCACTCGTGTTATTTCTTCCTGCATTGCATGCCACGTGTTTACTATTGCTTATTCCATCAGCAGTGGGGGATTTACATGCGATAAATCTAAGGAATTATTCAGGCTGACGGAAAGATTAATGAGTTAGAGACACGCATCTGAATGCTAATGGATGTCAGTGAGAAAGAAAAGCTGGTAGATACTGTTGCGGATGCAGGTAGTACAGCAGGTGACACATACACTTTGGTTTCGGCTGTTGAGCCCCTGCAAAATTTGCTCAGCAAAGCGACACCACACTCCTGTTCATGTTAAGGTTTCCAGTCATTTCTCCGCACTCAGTGATGCACCCACTGAGAGTAATTTTGAAAGAGTCTTGGTCATAGGTGATTCTATTGTAAGGAATGTGGAAATAGAGACTTCAGCCACCATTGTCAAATGCACTTCCGTGGTCGAGTGTCTGACATCATATCAAATTTACAAGTGCTGGCTAATGTTAAACATAGATTTTCAAAGATTGTTATTCATGTTGGCACTAACGATGTCCAGCTTCACCAGTCAGAGATCACTAAAGATAATGTTAAAAAGATGTGTGAACTTGCAAAAACAATGTCAGACACTGTAACTGCTCTGGCCCCCTCCCTGCTTGTCAGGGTGACAAGGGTTATAGTAGATTAGTGCCACTGAAAGGCTGGATATCTGAGTAGTTTCCAGAGAATAGCATAGGATTTATAGAAAATTGGAAGAGTTTTTGGGGTAGACCTGATCTGCTAAAGAGAGACGGACTCCATCCCTCCAGCGAAGGTGCCACTCTCCTCTAATAATTTGGCTCAAATAATTTTTTTACTCCCCTTTTTCTCCCCAATTTAGAATACCCAATTCCAAATGCAATCTAAGTCCTCGTGGTGGCGTAGTGACTCGCCTCAATCCGTGTGGAGGCTTCACTCCATCCACTGCGGCCAATTTTGGGACTTAGGAGACCTGGCTGGAGTCACTCAGCATTCCCTGGGATTCGAACTTGCAAACTCCAGGGATGTTAGTCAGCATCTTTACACACTGAGATACCCAGGCCCCTGACTCATAGTCTTAATTGTGATAGTATTTGACTAACTGGGGACCAGATCAGAAAGCAGACAAACTTGTTAATCTGAACATCTGCTAGCTGCCTTGAGACATCACACAGGCCACATGAACTACAACACAAAGATACTGTATTACCAAGATATCAATAGAGACTGCGTCTTTTCCCTGAACTACCAAACAAAACTTCACTAAACCATTTAGAAAAAATAATAATAAAAAATTAAGGATGAACATCATCTAAAGGTAGAGCTACTAAACATTAGATCTCTTTCAACCAAAGAACTAATTGTAAATTAAATTATTACAGATAGTTTGGAGGCACTCTACTAGACTGAAATTTGACTTAACAGATTATTATATTAGTTTAAATTAATCTACTACCCCAGGTTATTGTTATAAACATGAGCCTCGTCTGAAGGTTCGAGGAGGAGGTTTACAGTGACGTTTTTGGTGTAACTCAGAGGACAGGATATAAGTTTAAGTCTTTTGAACTAATAATGCTTAATATGACACTGTCAGATATAAATAAATAAAAATCGCTGTCATCTTTTGCCCTTGCTACAGTATATAGATCACCCGGGCCATGCTCAGAATGCCTTTGTGAATTTGCAAATTTTATATCAGATCTCTGTAGATAGAGCTTTAATAAATAATACATATATTGATCAATTGTCACACATTATACATACATTTCTGCATATATGCAGTGAAATTATTGATTTTCCACATATCCTAGCTAAGCTGGGGTCAGAGTGCAGGGTCAGCCATGATTCGGCGCCCCTGGAGCAGATAAGATCAAGGGCCTTGCTCAAGGGTCACACAGTGGTGTCTTGGCGGTGCTGGGGCTTGAACCCCTGACCTTCTGGTAAGTAATCCAGAGCCTTAACCACTGAGCCACCACTGCCACCACATTTAGTGATATGCTCAACTCACTTGGAGTCAGACAGAATGTGACAGAACCAACTCATCACCATTATCATTTGCTATATTTAATTCTGTCATATGAAGTTGATTGTTGATACTATAGAAATTCTACTGCAGAGCATTGACATCTCAGATCATTACCATGTCTCTTGTTTGCTGTGATCAGCTAATGTCACTCAATCTACATCATGCTATTGTTCAGGTATAACTATTCTTTCGACCACTAAATATAACTTCACTAATAATCTTCCAGAATTGTCTCACATACTCAGTAAACCAAAAAGTCTACAAAAAGAACAACTTGATGTAATAACAGAAAATATAAATAAATCCTCCTCTAGCACTCTTGATGTTGTCGCACCCCTTCGATTAAAGACGATTAAAGAAAAAAGCCCCATACCATGGTACAATGATCACACTCATGCTCTCAAGAGAGCAGTTAAAAAAATGTAGCTGTTGCATGGGGAGCATGGTCATGTGCAGGTCTATGGGAGAGGAAGAGCGGTAAGGCTCATAACCTGGGTCATAATTATCTCTACCACCTGTCTCTCATTATAGTGATGGTGGAGAGAGACCTGAAAAGGTCTGAGCATCAGAGAGGGGAGAGAGTGACAAGAGAGCACAACAGCCCTGAGCTGAGAGAGTGGTTATTATTTGGAGTGCTTTCATTTAGTTAAAAACGATTTCTTTGTTATCTATGATTACCGTTGATTGTGTGTGCAAGAAGAATAAAATGACTGATGTTGAACCTGCTTCGTTGTCTCCTGACTCCTCCATTGCCCACAAATTAAGTTACTGTAATTTACAGTGGTGCTGAAACACGGCTTTGGAGGAGAACGCCATGGAGTCCTCACCACTGGGTGAAGTCTTCAAGACCCTCACCAGCATCCAGCAGACCCAGCAACCCCTCATGGAGGTACGCCTGGAGCAAGAACAACGTTTCCTGCTCCAGGCACAAGCGGAGAACTGGCAGGAGCTCTGGAGCCTGATCGCCTGGGAGAGGGATGACGCTGCGACCTCCCCGGAGCCTACCCCACCTGTGGTCCTAATGAAGATAGGGCCAAAAGATGATCCGGAGATTGTGATCTGGTGGTACTGGAGCAGTTTGTCTCCCAACTTCCCAGAGGCATGTCCAGTGCCGGCTTCGCTGGAGGAGGCCGTCCAGCTGGCAGAGGACTACATGGTGGCATTCCCAGGAGGTGATGAAGCAGGTTCAAGGTACGGCGTTTTATTCTTTTTGCATACACTACTGACGGTAACCCTCGAAAACAAAGAAATAATTTTGAACTAATTGAAAACACTTCAAATAATAACTACTCTCTCAGTTCGAGGTTGCCGTTCTCCCTGGTCACTCTCTCCCCTCTCTGACGCTCAGGTGTGCCTTTTCTGGTATTCCTCTGACATCACTATAATGAGACAGGTGTTAGAGATAATTACGACCCAGGTGACGACCCTTACTGCTCTCCCTCTCCCGCAGACCAGCACATGACCACGCCCCCCCCATGCCACAGGAGCGCAAGTGAATGAATACAAATTATAGGTATTTCATGGTGCATGGAACGATAGTGTCTGTAGGCATTAAAAGCTGCCAGTTCAACTCCACAAAAGGTCATTTTCCTGTTTGGCACCTAAACTATGAAATAGTCTCCCTAACACTGTTCGGGATGCAGACAGTTTAAGTCTAGACTAAAGTCTCATCTATTTAGCGAGACATACACCTAATTTATCCATCAACTCACAATTAGGTTGCTTTAGATAGGTCTGCCGGAACCAGAAACATTTATTAGAAACATTTCTCATAGTATATAACCCTGCAATAAACTGAATGGTATCTACGCTAATATTATTCTATTTGTTTCCCTGTCTCAACCCCAGGATTCATATCCAGAGGTGGACAGCTTGCTTGGTGTCGGTCTCCACTGCTACATGTCGCTGAGTGATGACAACAATCTACAGCCGGTGCTAACCAGACATCACTTCAATCTTTTATGATGGGCTACAGAGGATGAACTGATGCCAACTCCAATTGTAAGAAATCGGATACTTCATATGCCACAACCTGAAATTGGACCTTGGATTGACCCTGCCTGACCTCACCGAAATGACCTTATGGTTGAACTACGATGCACCTCATTAATCTCTGCCTGCATCACCTTTGTTTATTGATGGACTACACTCTTGAAATAGAATACATAGACTATCCTTTAATTGCCAACAAAAGCCTTCATCAGCTAACTAACAAAGCACAGTGAATCAATGTGAACTTCTGCAGTTAATCCAGGATGGACATCAAAGACATTATTTATTAATCTTACAGTTCAAACAAAAACTTTGTTTAAACACTGGACCTTAACTCTTACTTAGTTTACGCATATTCAACCATGACTTGCACTGCACACAAATAACTAATAATGGCATTAATTTCACTTTGTTTAGCCAGAGAGAAACAGGCCCCCACAGTGAGCCTGGTTTCTCCCAAATTTATTTCTCTCCATTAACCAACATTTTATGGAGTTTTGTGTTCCTTGCACAGTTGACTTCAGGTTGCTCACTGGGGTTCTAAATACAATTTTTATTTAATTATTTATTTTATACACAATTTATACACAATGATGACTCTAATAAGAGTTTATAGATATTACAGTTCCATCATCTGTTAAAACATGATTTTTTGTAAAGCTGATTTGAAACGGTGTTGTGAAAAGCACTATACAAATAAAAATGATGACTTATTTACTGTAAAGCAGTTAATTTATAGTGAAAAGTAGTATAACACACTACATTTAAAATTATATTGTAATCAGATTACAGTAACTGACTTTCAATGGTGTTATTTACTTTTAAGTACATTACTTGGGTTGTGCATTTTTAAACAATATTATTTATGTTGAATACATTTTAAAAATTACATGTTCATATATTCATCTTTTCGAGTTGTTTCTGTAACATTTAAAAGTCATTTATAGACAATATTTTACAGACATTATTTTGAACTCACTGAGCGGAAAAACAAACCTGTGTTTGAAAAAGTAACTTAATGTAAAGTAATTAGCAATGTGATTACTTTTCCAAAAATGGTGACCAGTCATAGGACCTAAAATGTACACTTTCCCTTATACCTTCCTATACATTTTAACTTAAAGGAATCTTCCATGTTCAAAACAAGTTAAGCTCAATTGAAAGAATTTGTGGAATAATGTTGATTAATTAATTTTTATATTAATCTATTCACAATAATTTATTTCGACCTGTCCCTCCTTTTCTTTAAAAAAAGCTCAAATTAATGTTACTGTGAGACACTTACAACGGAAGTGGAAGGGGCAATTTTTGGAGAGGTTAAAGGCAGAAATGTGAAGATTATAATTTTATAAAAGCACTTACATTAATTCTTCTGTTATAACACATGTATTATTTGAGCTATAAAATTGTTTAAATCATAATTTTTACAGTCATTTATGGTTTGTTGATATTACATCTACATGGCAATAGTTAGCAAGCAATTTTATTATACTTCATATCATGTTAAAACACATGTTTATGTCTTGTGGCTATACTTTTGAAACAGTGAGTATTTTAATGTTTTCGGATTGGCCTTATTCACTTATACTGTAAGTGTCTCACTGGAACCCAGGTTGTATCTTTTTTTTAGAGAGAGAAAAGGGATGCCAGTCAAAATACATTTTTGTAGTTATCAATATTATGCCACAAATGCTGTTGATTGAGCTTAAATTGTACTGAACCTGGAAAAATCCTTTAAATTCCTGATGATCTTAAAAAAAGCCTATATTCACACTTTGCGTCAAATACCCATATACACCATAAAAGCATTATGTGTACAGTACTTATGATTATATGCTAAACTCCTGCTAATCATAGATCAACTACAGTTTAATAGGGATTTTTCGAAATCTATAATTCAGTGGAATTTATCATTATGGTTCATGAAACTCTCTTTGCATGGCTGTTATTAAACTGAGCCCATCAAAGTGAAGGATTGGATTTACAAAAAGGTCATATTGTTTACAGAAAACTCATAGCTGTGGATCCACCACCATCTTCTGTTGAGTTTAAGAGCCGCTGTTAATTCTGCAGGCGGAAGCCATTGCGTTGTCCTCAGCATGGAGGTTGCTTTTTAATATCCTGCTGGGGTGGAGCGGTAGTGTGGCACAGAGGTGTTCAGCATTCAGCTCAGAGCTTCAGCCCGCTGAGGGTTCTGGAGAAATGTGAACACCGCTGTCACAGTTGGCTGCTGTCCCTATATTCCATCTCACCAACTCTGTGTGGAAAACAGAGGAATTCTGCAGGACATCCACAATTGCCTCATGTACTGTGGACATTCTAGCATATATTATGTGTATTGTGTCCAATATTTTTTCAGGAAAATTGTTTATATGAGTATACAATAATGGTAAAAGATCACAAATTTTGGAAATTATTACAAATTAATAACTGACAACCAGTGAGTGCCATCGTGGTGGCGAGTTTTGCACAAGCAAACAACACTTTTTCTTCAGAAAAAAATCTTTGGTTCTTAAGTTGGCATGACCTTATCAAGACGGCATCTCATTACAAGCCAAATATAAAAAAAAAATGCTTGCATAGATACTTACCAAGTGTAGGGACATGCTTTTTGTTCTTTAGGTAATTCAATTTTCTTATATTCTCCTTGATGAATAGTCAAACATCAATTTTACTCCTTTAGATTAGATGGTATTTACAATGGCTAATGCAGAGATCAAGCATGTATTTCATTTTGAGAATGAGAAGGCAGCTTTAGTAGGAAAGAGCTTTAGTAAGTGCCCAAGACTTACTTGCTTTTGCAGGCCCATGATGGATTGCAGCCCTTTGTGTCAGGAAATTACATTGTTTTGCTGAAAATATGCCACTGACTGAGAAAGCCTAAAAATAGACCTTTAATGTGGGATGAAAACATTCTCAGACTCTCAAAGACATTTTGATAACATACAATGATATCATTTTTAAAATCTTTTAAGAAGCAAGGGTTGAATAAATTAGGACAAATCAGAGCCTTTTTGTACTGATCTTTATCACAAACCAACCCGTAGATCAGGTCACAAATCCAAATGAAAGCTAAGTAAAAAAAAATATATACAAAAAGACTTTTGTCCTACCCAGTGCTCGAAATGAAACAAACAAAAGTGGCTGGTACTCCCCTTGTTTTTGTTATATTTAAGTAGTGACGGAGCTTGGGGATGGCTTTGGCCACCATGGACCGAAGCCTGACCACCCCATTGACCACCACACTCGCAATTGCAGTTTTAGTAATTTTTTTGTTGGTCATTTTTTGGCACAATTTAGTTCATTAGAGGTTAAATCATCTCTGTACAAATGTACAAACTTAACATGTGCGCACACCAAGGTTGCCAAAACCTCTCAGTTCCAGATGTCATTGTATCCCCCCCAACACCTCTAAAGAGCTGTTGTATATAAGCAATATCACACTCGCTAACATGATATATGGCCCTACATCAGCACTACTGTGATTACCTATGGCACTCAGCCTGCGGCCTTGTGCATGCGGCCGAATCACAGCAGTGCTGATATATTGGCCATATATCATGATTGCGAGTGTGATATTGCTTATATACAACAGTTCAATGACCAGAATTTTTTTTTAAAATTATGAAAAACTGTATTAGTACATTGAACTACTTTCTTATGTGATGGATCAGAATCTGCTGTTGCTGGATCAAACCAAATGATGCGTCCAAGCCTTCGTTAGTAATTAAAAAAACATCACTTCAGAAATAATATCACGGCTTGTGCTGTTTCGAAGTTCATTCATATCCAAGTGTTATGAAGAGGGCAGACGAAGGAGTAAGGATCCAAATGCAGCTTTATTTGAAGTTTGCAAAGTAAAGGGTAGTATAACGCAGGAATAAAGAAACATCCACGAGGGGAAAATAAAGAGAAGAACACAAGAAAATAACACGGGGGGTCTTGCAAGGAGGGCACAGGCAGGAACACGGACCAAGGCAGGATTCGGGAACTACGAGAGGAGAGCATGAAACATTAACAACGACCAACCAAGGACAAGGTGAACATCAGGGCTTAAATACAAAACAAGGGGAAACATAGACCAATAGAGAACCAAAACTCAAAACAAGATAACAAGACAATAAACTAAAACCAATGATAAATTAGAACTGATAACAAGATAATCAAACAATAAACCAATGAAAACCAGACACATGGACAAGGAGGGAAAACAGGACATGACAAGACTTCAAAATAAGAGTGCATAAACAAAAGGCAATACGGAACATAAAAGGTGCCAAAAACTTAAATAAAAAGGTACACAAACCAAAGACGGTGTGGATCATTACAGAGCCCCCCCTTTAAGGAGCGGATCCCAGACGCTCCTAATCAAAGGAGGGGCAAAACGACAACGGAAAACGAGGACGAACAGGCAGATCAAGGGAACACGAGGGGCACAGAGGGACAAGACTAGGACAGAGGGACCGTGACAGAACAGGTGGGTGACCAGGAGACCAAGGAGGCCAGGCAGATGCCCAGGGGACCGAGGGGACGACTTGAAGGAGGGAACCGGGTCGGGAAGACTGGGAGGCTGCTGCGGGGTCGAGACTAGGTCAGGAGGCCGGGGAGGTGGCCGTAGGGCAGGGGCTGGGTCAGGAGGCCGGGGAGGTGGCCGTAGGGCAGGGATCGGTCAGGGGGTCTAGGGGATGGCCACAGGGCTAGGGCAGGGTCAGGAGGCTTAGGTGATGGCCTCAGGACTGGGACAGGGTCAGGAGGCTTAGGAGAGGGCCTCAGGACTGGGACAGGGTCAGGAGGCCAAGGAGATGGCCTCAGGACTGGGACAGGGTCAGGAGGCCAAGGAGAGGGCCACAGCACTGGGACAGGGTCAGGAGGCCAAGGAGAAGGCCACAGGACTGGGACAGGGTCAGGAGGCCAAGGAGAAGGCCACAGGACTGGGACAGGGTCAGGACGCCAAGGAGAAGGCCACAGGACTGGGACAGGGTCAGGAGGCCAAGGAGAAGGCCACAGGACTGGGACAGGGTCAGGAGGCCAAGGAGAAGGCCATAAGACAGGGTCAGAAGGCCAGGGAGGAGGCCACGAGACAGGGTCAGAAGGCCAGGGAGGAGGCCACGAGACAGGGTCAGAAGGCCAGGGAGGAGGCCACGAGACAGGGTCAGAAGGCCAGGGAGGAGGCCACAGGACAGGGTCAGAAGGCCAGGGAGGAGTTGAGGAGGACTCCAGGGACGGTGCCATGGTAGGCAGTAACCAAGGAGGCTTGGAAGGTTCTGGGGGTTTAGTAGGCTGGGCTGGCGCAGGCAGAACCGTGGAGGGTGGAACCATGAACGCCCTCAGGGGCAGAGCCGAAGAAGGCGGAACAGGCAAAGCCGTGGAAGGCGGAACCATGAAGGCCCTCTGGGGCAGAGCCGTAGAAGGCGGAGCTGTGGAAGGGTCAGGGGGCGGAGCAGGCGGAGGTAGAGCCGTGGGGGGCGGAGCAGGCAGAACCGTGGAAGGCAGAACTGAGGAAGGGTTTGGAGGCGGAGCCGAGGAAGAGTCGGGTGGCGGAGCAGGTGCAGGCAGAGCCGAGGCAGTCTTCAGAGGCAGAGACCTGGGAGGCTCTGGTAACAGAGGTGTGGAAGGCTCGGGAGACAGGGGTGTGGAAGGCTCGGGTGGCTGAGGCGTGGGAGGCTTTGGTGACTGAGGCGTGGGAGGCTTTGGTGACTGTGGTCTCGAAGGCTCGAGAGGTGGAGCGCTGGGTGGCTCGAGAGGCGGAGCGCTGGGTGGCTCGAGAGGTGGAGCGCTGGGTGGCTCGAGAGGCGGAGCGCTGGGTGGCTCGAGAGGCGGAGCGCTGGGTGGCTCGAGAGGCGGAGCGCTGGGTGGCTCGGGAGGCGGAGCGCTGGGAAGCTCGGGAGGCGGAGCGCTGGGAAGCTCGGGAGGCGGAGCCGTGGAAGGCTCAAGGGGGGCTGGCTCTTGGACGGTCGAGGCTACAGGCGCTGGCTCTGGCTCTTGGACGGTCGAGGCTACAGGTGCTGGCTCTGGCTCTTGGACGGTCGAGGCTACAGGCGCTGGCTCTGGCTCTTGGACGGTCGAGGCTACAGGCGCTGGCTCTGGCTTTGGCTCTGAGGACGGGGCCGTGGAGGGCGGAGACTGGTGAGCGGAAGCCTCTCCTCCTCCTCCTGGCGGAAGAGGCTGGCAACGCTGGTGCTGGGACGGACGAGGCTGGCAACGCTGGCGCTGGGACGGACGAGGCTGGCAACGCTGGCGCTGGGACGGACGAGGCTGGCAATGCTGGCGCTGGGACGGACGAGGCTGGCAACGCTGGCGCTGGGACGGACGAGGCTGGCAACGCATTGGCCGTGGCAGGTGTGGGTGTTGGCTCGTTGGCCGTGGCAGGCGTGGGCGTTGGCTCGTTGGCCGTGGCAGGCGTGGGCGTTGGCTCGTTGGCCGTGGCAGGCAGAGACTGAGGAGCGGAAGCCTTCCCTCTTCTCCTCCTCCTCCTCCTGGCGGACGGGGCTGTCAACGCTGGCCCAGGGACAGACAAGGCTGGGGGCATGTTGGCCGTGGCAGGCGTGGAGGAACGAGTCATGGAAGGCTGGGAGGTGACCACTGTGGGGGGAGAGATAGCGTCCTCCTCTGCAATACCCACAGTCAAAGGAGAGCCACAGATCCTCAGGGTCTCTTCAAGGAAATCAGAGAGCGTCCAGCCAGGGGTTGCTGGTGGTAGCCGCTCCTTCAACGAAGTGTCAAGATTTGCCCTGAAGAAAACCACCAAGCTGAAATCTGGGAAATCCGAAGAGATTGCCAGCTCCAGAAACTCAGAGACATGGACCTCTATCGGGCGGTCCTCCTGTTTGAGGCCGAGAAGGAGGAAATTCGCCTGTTGGGCGGTGAGGGCTGCTGGATCCATTGTGGTTGGTCATTCTGTTATGAAGAGGGAAGACGAGGGAGTAAGGATCCAAATGCAGCTTTATTTGAAATTTGCAAAGTAAAGGGTAGCATAACGCAGGAACAAAGAAACATCCACGAGGGGAAAATAAAGAGAAGAACACAAGAAAATAACACGGGGGGTCTTGCAAGGAGGGCACAGGCAGGAACACGGACCAAGGCAGGATTCGGGAACTACGAGAGGAGAGCATGAAACATTAACAACGACCAACCAAGGACAAGGTGAACATCAGGGCTTAAATACAAAACAAGGGGAAACATAGACCAATAGAGAACCAAAACTCAAAACAAGATAACAAGACAATAAACTAAAACCAATGATAAATTAGAACTGATAACAAGATAATCAAACAATAAACCAATGAAAACCAGACACATGGACAAGGAGGGAAAACAGGACATGACAAGACTTCAAAATAAGAGTGCATAAACAAAAGGCAATACGGAACATAAAAGGTGCCAAAACTTAAGGAGTGCATAAACAAAGAACAATGTGGAACATAAAAAGTGCCAAAAACTTAAATAAAAAGGTACACAAACCAAAGACGGTGTGGATCATTACACCAAGTTATTGGATAAACAAGGATGGATGTGAGAGAGAGAGAGAGAGAGAGAGAGAGAGAGAGAGAGAGACAGAGCGTGTGCGATCACCTGTTGCCACACCCAAGCAGAGATGCTATCGGCTTTCTGAAGGTCAGCTTTCTCAGTGGAAAAATAGCATCCAAGCGGGGGTATTTCTCTCCATTTCACGGTAGCAGGTTCCGCAAGAGTTATTCCCTATAGAAACTGCAATGTCCTCCGCCATTTTAAACAGTATGTATTCAATGTGGAAACTCCGGTAAGAGGTAAGCACCTTGAGTTCTGTAATCAATCAGTCCGTTGAGTCTCTCAGTTGCGATGAGCCTTAATAATGAAGATGTTCGTTGGAAGCCATTTAAAGCTATTTCCTAACTTTAGTAATGTAGTAGTAATACAAGTGATCACGGAGCGCTGTTCTATGAAAACAATGACTAACGGATACACTTCATGTCACCAACTGGCTCATATTACACACAAAAATTAGCTTTTGCCACCACCTGCTAGCTAACATATGTAATGTAAATAAAAAGAAAGAAATATAAAAATAGACACATAGGATGACAAACACAAGTGGAGTGATACACAAAGTGAAGCGTCTGAGTGCTGATGGTGTAAGACCATCGGTGCTCATGGAATGTCACTTTTCCAATCAGATTCGAGGACCGGAACTAACTGTTGTATATTATATTATATTATACCCCTAAAAAAGGAACTGTATGAATTAAAACTGAATGAACTTGAGGAATCAAGCTCTATTTAGAGGCAAATTCCAGCACATTAAAAATATATAACAAATATATTTATAAGAAGCACGATATAAATCATTATTAATTATTTTAATTAATTACTCCCCAAACATAGGCCTTTACATTTGCTTGCTGGGGGAAACAGTGATCTGTTAACAATGGGAAAGTAATGTGCTGCTACAATGAGTGACTTAAGAATAATTCCCGATAATGCAAAAATCCTAGCACAGATTTTCCAGTCCACTTAAAGCAACGATTCTAGCGATAATTTCGTTCTTCAACACCACTACTCCATCCATACAAGGTTATCTTCCAAGGGACTGACCCCAAAGCATCAGATCAATGATAAATTAGCAATCTTGTGTTTTAATTTGAATACTTCACATTATATTCAAATAATGCAAATAATGCATTACCAGTGCAAAGCTGGTAATGGTCAGTGAGTTCTGTAGTGTGTTAAGCTTTAAGTAATTGCCGATTTACAGAATGACTGTACACACAGTACGAGGAGAGGGAGATAGATGTGTTGAGTGTGAGATGGACTACCCCCAACTTGACCTTCAGTGTCCTTGTACACAAAGCCTCACTGTGGCACAGCTTCCCTGGGGTTTCATCACAAGAGCAGACATGCATTTCTCTGAGGGGGTCTGATGGCTTTGCTCACTTCACATGGCGCCGTTAAATCCATGATTTCTGACCTGCCTCTGCCCATTTCGGTAGAGGGATGGGGGTACAGGTGCATTTGCAGTCTGTATCAGCACCGACTCCTGCGTGGAGAGCAGATTGCAGTCTCTTTGACACAATAGTACTGCCGCAGGCACCACATGGCCACAAAACAGCCCTAAACCAGCCACCGGAACATAAGCTATGTGCTCTGTAATATCGGTGTATGCCTGTATTGTTTTGACATTGTGATCACCAGTGATTTGAGTTGTGCAGCTTGATGTACAGCGTGTTGTACACAGTGAATCGTGTAGCTGTGAAAGAGGGCATGAGAACGGGCTGAGAGTCATTGAAGCATACAGACTGAAAAAATGTTTTATCAAAGCTGTTTTTTTTCCTGTGCATCTAAAATGTAGATGAAAATATCATGTAAATGATCTAAAATATAAAATACCTGTCCTTTGACAGACTTTTGGCTCAACCAGGGTGCAAATTACACACTGGCGGACATGAACCCACACTGATTTTGAAAACGCAGGCAAAAAATATTTGTATAAAAACATTATGATATAAATATTACATTCATTATAAATTATAATACATGGGAACATTATGCACAAATACATTTTATGTCGTTTTAGAGAATAAATATAATTAAAAAAAATACAAAATAGAATGGAAAGAAATCACCATGTCATCTTGCTCTCCTCTTTATGATAACATTAAAACTACAAATTTTCTACTGGTTTGCACTTACATCTCTATACTCTTTGTAAGCTTTCACAGGATACACACATTTACATTCTTTCAGTTTTCGGGACACAATGTTTGTCTCGCACAAGTGTCTTACTGATGTCTGACTGGGCTGCATTTCCCAAAAATGATCAATCTTAGCAGTTAAGAGCGTTTTCTACCAGCAATTTTATGAACGTTCCTTGTTCTTTACGTGCATTTCACAAAACTGCACTTAACACGAAAGGATGCAAGGCTGCAATTTAAGTGCTACTTAAGATAGTCGCTGGTCATATGACAGTGTTGAATGTGACTGTATAGTTCTGTTCCTCATTGTAACTTTATTATATTTGTGTGTAACTTTACAATCATTTGTAATTTACCTCACTAAAATTAGTTTAAACATAATTTATTAAATATTCTAAGTAATTAACTGCATATTTACATATTGTTTTTATAATAATTTTGTGCAGAACAATCTTTTTCTTTTATATAATCTGCTTCCATAATCAGGTGTGCATTTATAATATTTTATTTTCACAAATACCTCTCAATATAAAAGCTTCCAGGATAAGTGAAGACAGTGGAGGCCCTGTGTATGATCCGAGTTTCGCGTTATCATGGAGGGCAAAATAAGGAGGAAGATTCGCTTCAGGGACATTCACTAATAAAGTGGAGGTCTGCTCTTTACTCCCAGAAGTGATAACGGTGAGAGCAATGCTACATGTGCGGTGATACACAACTTGTAGTGCTGGCGAGAGAGCCATTTGGTGTCAGAGAGGAAGAGGAGATGAGGATAAATGCATTTGCCAAATGATCATAAATGTAAATGTAGGATGATAAGCCAATATATATACGGAAGATTTTCACGCATGGCAGCAAGTTAATGACTTTTTTCTTCTCTCTAATATTAATTTATTTACAGTCATCAATTAGTAAACTTTATTTGTTTACTAATTAATCTATACATCCATTTAGACTATCTATTTTATGCATTTCATTATTATTAATATTATTATTATTATTATTATTATTATTACAAATAAACAAAACACATACAGCATATCCCGATATTAAAGTATCAGCATAATGTGTAGCTGTTGGTATTTAAAATGTATGAAGTGCAATTTTGAGACTGTCCAGCAGGTATCTCCATAACTCTATGTCCTTATGATGCTCTTAGTGCTGTACGATTACTCCAGAGCACTCATAAATCTACAAGCATTTTCAAGTACTACTTAAGTTACAATGTTTTTGGGAAACGGGATGCAAAAATAAGATGAATCGTAAGTTGGATTCTATGATCTACTTAAGCTTACAATGCTTTTGGGAAACAAGGCCCTGGCAAGTTTCTTAAAACTTTAAACTGTTCAGATGCTGCTGATAACAGTAGGCCTACCACTACCAAGGGTGTTCGCATTTCATGCTGTTGTTGAAGCCGTGGGTGATACTTCTCTTGTTGAGCTTCGGTGACCATGCAAATGACGTTAAACATGCTAGAGTAAGCGAGCAAGTGGTAGAGAGTGAGGGAGCAGCACTGCTGTTCCGATCTCATCGGATCCAATTCCGATCAGGTTAAAAAAAGAAATCACACCGAACAGAATTAAAAAATGTTATGTCAAATTGAATATATGCATCACTACAGCGTTAAAAAAATAACTGCGCTGAATGAAATTGCATTTAATATATCACCTATTTTTAAATGAGATCCCCAGGGAGTCTCCTGTTGTATTCATACCCTCCTAGACCCCCGTAATTCGCAACATGGTCTCAACTATGCTAAGATTCAGAGAAGACGTTATGAGACTACATTTTAATCCACATTTGTTTTTTTTCTCAGTTTCAGTGTTGCTATAGTTAATGTACAGCAATTTTGGCTTTATATGTGATTATGTTTTGGTTTTGTAGTGCAGTGAAAATTTGCATGAAATGTCTGTTGACATCAATTGAGAATACAGTTGTTCTGGTGGTTTCATGAGGCAGAAAGATATAGTGTAAAAGTGTACATTTAAATCACAGTCTGATTTTTGCTTAAAAAGACTGCTCATCCTGCTGTCCAAAAGAGTAATGAGAGCCCTGCTCTATCTCACCGTGTTCACTGATAACAGGTCACATTTACCATCTCACTCAAGTGTGAATCTCTCTCACCGTTTCACACCAAATGCACACCACCTTTGGTGCACATGGAATGTGCCCAAGAGGCAGCAGAGAAAAAAATAGAAAGATAAAAAGGTAAACGGAAATTACAGAGGACTGGTATTTAAAGGTGGTACTGTATGTATGCGGTCGATAATATTTCCTATCAATATCATCCAGGTGGATTTGGAGAAGGTGTCATTCAACTTTTGAGATCCTTTTTTTTTTCAATGCACTTTTAAAAAACACCCATCATATACTTCATATTTTAAAACAGCTTACCATTTTGGCTACTGGTCAGAAGTGAAAGATCACAATTATCATTCATTGAATTTCATCTACAGCCCTATTGTCAGACACAATGGTTCTGTTACATAACCTAGTAAGCTGTCTATATTGGTAGCATTTTAAGGCATCAAAACTGTTCCAAAAGCAACCTAGTATCATACAATGAATGTTACTATAACAAATGTATTATGCAAACAGAGTTTTGTGTGGCGCTTTTTTGTGTTTTGTTGCAGTTTCCTGGTGAAATTAACACTAAAAGGCACTACAACATCTGTGTGTTTTATTCACTTTCACACAGATGATGGGTACTATGGCAATGTTGGACTTTCTATTTGGATACCGAGCCTCAAGCGCAGAGACATTTCCAGCATTGAAGGACATCTGGGGCTTAGCCCAGACCATTTTATTTTCACACTAACAACCACTTCTCTGTAGTCCAAAGCTGGTGAGAGGGTATTCTTTGAGTTTTGCTCTGGCTGGGCCTGTTTCTACAGTTCCTAAATCTTCCACTCTAGTACTATCCTCGACTAACTCATCCTCTCTCCTCCCTGAATCATCTGTAATGCAAAAGAACAGATACGGCACATAACTAATTGCAAATCAGCTTCAAACAACTAATTCATCAAGTCCTACATATTTCAAATTGTAGACCAATACCATTGAAGAAAATGTATTGGGAAGAGCAGATCAGTGGGATTGCCCTATGATCTATCATGATTCTTGAATTTTCATGTACATTACCATAAAGTCATCACAAAATAATTATATTATAGTGAGTAAAGTGGGGTAAAAAATATTTTATATAAATAATTTATATTTTTTTGTATAAATAGTCAAAATGATGTATAAGATCAGAGTTAAAGCAATACATGAATGACTTTAGTCTAAGTTCACTGACACACCATGGCATCGAACTGTATAGAATTCTCAATGTACATCTGTCAAAATCCTTTCATTAGGATCAGTAGGAGCATTGGGATAAACAATGTTTCACTTTTAACTTTCTCTGAAGTAAAGTGACTGATTAATTGTTACCAATTTCCATGCCTGATTCAGGCACAGCTGTTGCTGCTGGCTCCTCAGACTGTAGCTCATCTTTGCTACCCTCTACAAAACCATTTAATCAATTCAAAGTGTATATTTACTACAAACTAATATCACAAAACAAGTCACACATACATTTTATGTTAATGCTTATCGGTTATCCTTAGAGAAAACACACCTGATAACCAAGGAAAGTATTCAATGTGTAACCGGTCCTGCTCGTCCCGCTCCGAACGGGACTCGAACTGACGTCTCCTGCGTGGGAGGCGGGTGCGCTAACAATGAGGCTAAAGACTACATGCAGTATGTGCAAAGCCAAAGCACAATGAAATAAGGCAACTTATGATTTCGGGGGTGTACATAGGCTATTGTCCGGTTTGATATTTGTCAGTCAACTTTTCAAAATACATTCGAGCTACACTCAAAACATTCGGGGCTGAAGCCCCGGCAAAATCGGCTGACGTTGTGTCTGCTCAAGCGCAGCCAAGCACGCTCGAAACAAAGTGAAGTGAGTGACATAGAAGTGACACAGAATTAAGTTTGCTTCAGTAAATTTGCTTTTCACATCACATTTGCTTTTAAAACACTTTTAGTTAGGTTTAGGCATAGGTAAAGGGTAAGTTTGTCTGTTTTATTCATCTCTCATTTATCTTTATGAACACTGTTAGTTAGGTTTAGGTGTTGGTTTAGGGTAAGGATGTCTGTTTTGTTAATCTCTCATTTATCATTTAAGACACTATTGGTTAGGTTTAGGTTAGTTTTAGGTTAGGGAGGTATGTTTTCCTCTTAAAACATCAATCTAATATTCACCTTAAAAACCTAATCTGATTAAAACATAATGTCGCTCGATTTTGACACCCCCTGCTGGACATTTCACTGGGAAACTGCAGCCAAACATGTAATAAAGCTTGAAAAAATGTTGCCCATGTCACGTGAATTTCATGAGACCAGACCATCCAAAAGTTAGATCAATTAAAATGGCAAGGTAGTTTTTTCATTTATCCTTTTTGAAGAATGCCTAATGCTCTGCGATGAGCTCAGAGGAAACATCTATCTAAGGTGGTGGATAAATCGAGATAAATTTTGATTATAAGTAGACTATAATTGGACAAAAAGTACCATTAAAAAATAGTTCAATCTAACTTAAAATGGCTTATTTTGTGTGCTATGTAGTATATGCTTTTTAGATTTTAACATTATTTGCTTATCAACCTAATGCAAACCTTTTTAAAATCAATTGCGAGTTGAATCTCCAGTGCACTTGTATGAGTTGCTGCTTACAATATGTAGCACTTTCCAAATCTGTCAATAATGGACTCATTGGCAGTGCTCAACTTCGCTAACTCACAATAAAAATGACTTTCATTCACTTTGTCACTGCAAGTTGCTCTATGTGTGAATGCCCCTTTAGAAGGTATCTGCCTATGTAGGCAGCAGACATCAAGGCAGAACACTAGGTTTTGGTACAGAGCCAATATGGGTATCATCTATCTATCAGCAGTTCAAGCTTTCACAAGATAAACAACACAAAGCAACCATTTACAAATGTAGTCATTTAGAGTTGGGAAATATGCAATAAGATGCTGTCTGATAAGACATATATGCCGATGTCTTCCTCTTGTATTCATTTGTCTTGTCTGCAGCACCACAAGGTGAAATTATTTATATATGTTTTTTTTTCTCCCACCATCTCACTCCCACATAACATATATGCTATCATAGTGGGCACTGTTGGAAAAGAATGAGTCGAGGTCCCTTTACAACATCCATTCTTTAGAGCAGAGTATTTTTCATTCATGTGACAGGCCAACACACAGCTCTGCCTCTCTCTATAGCTCCCCTACTGTTTGCCCTGTTGGACTCACACAAATTCAATGATCACCATGCTGCCTGTGATATCTTCTCATGACACTGTCAGTCTGAACACGTCAATCCTTTCGAAACCTGCTGAAGTTTCCATAGAGTTTGTTGTGAATTATGCATACTGACCAACACTAGAAAAAAGTCTTGAAGCTATATTTTTGAAGGGCTACCAGGTATCTATTACATTTTATATTTGCATTTTCTTTTCTTTCAAAAGTACTTCAGGGAGGTCCATAAAACCTGGGGAGGTTTTCTCAATCATAGATTCTCGGGTGGCAAATGCAGCCCCAGATGTACAAAAACTGCATGCTTCCATCTTCTGATAAAATAATATACTCTAATATAATTAAATATTTGCAATTACAATTTTTTTTTGGTAAGAATACATGGCAGCTTTTGAATGGTCATTGTCGTGGTGGGGGCGTGGTTAGGCGCCGGTTTGTGGATGGAGAGAGACAGATCAGGAGATGAGAGCGGTAAGGATCATCACCTGGCAATAATTGTCTTAACAGCTCTGTCATTGCAGTGAGATTTGGAGACAGATTTAAGAGTGAGGCAGACCCAGGAATTATGGGAGGAAGAATGCCGCCATGGATCCCTTACTTCTGGAAGACGTGGTCAAGACCCTCGCCAGCATCCACCAGACGCAGCATCAGGCCCTCCTTGAGCTGCATGCCGAACAGGAGCAGCGATTCATTGCACTCCTCCAGGCCCAAGCAGAGGACCGGCAGATGTTCCGGAGCTAACTGCACCAGGAGGGTGCTACTGCTGCGACCACGGAGCCCGTGTCCGCCTCGCCCCATGTTCTGCTGGTCAAGATGGGCCCCGTAGACAATCCGGAGTCCTTCTTGGAGCTCTTTGTGTGGACAGCGGTGGCTTTCGAATGGCCAAGCACCCAGTGGGCGGTCCGTTTAGTTCCACTACTGACTGGGGAAGCCCAAGGACAAGCGTCTGTCACCTGCGAACAGATGGCTTATTCAAACGGTTTAATAAAACCATGAAAAACATGATTTGGAAGTTAATTTGCAAGATGCCCGGAACTGGGATAAGGGGCTTGAACCCCTGTTATTCGTAGTTCGAGAGGTCCTGCAAGCCACCACAGGGTTCTCCAAATTTTAATTATTATATGGGCGTAAGCCTCGTGGTGTCTTGGATGTTGTGAGGGAAAACTGGTAGGAGGGACCTTCAAACAGCAAAAACAAAATTCAATTCGTTCTTGACCTGAGAGCAAAACTCCACACATTGGGTCAACTATACCACAGGCTCAGGAACATCAGACCCATATGTATAACAGGGGAGCTCGGCTATGGTAATTTTCACAGGGAGATTGAGTTCTTGTATTACTACCCACATCAGCTCTAAATTTCTTGCAAAGTGGCAAGGGTTGATTTCTTTGAAAAGTGTAAACACTGTTTTACCAGAAATCCTGGCAAAGTAATGAAAATGTCTGCTTTCTGAGGCTGTACATGAAGGTAGGCTGACAATAAGGCAAATCCGAATCCCAGTCTGATCTCATGAAATTTATGTTACAATGGCAACATATTTGCAAACCAAAATGTCATGCTTCATTTCATGTTTGGCTACAGTTTCCAAGTGAAATGTCCAGAGGGTTTGTGCCAAAAGTGTGCATGAGGCTGTAATCCATTGGGAAAAAAGGATTTTTGCAGGCAGTTCAGTTTACTTAATTAAAATGAATTAAAGCAGCACAATTCTAAAATATATTGTCTTAACTTTCATTGTTTGCATCACTACAGCATTAAAAAAATAACCGTGCTAAATGACATTGCATTTAATATATCACATATTTTTAAATGAGATCCCCAGGTAGTCTCCTGTTGTATTCATACACTCCTAGACTCCCGTAATTCGCACCATGGGCTCAACTATGCTAAGATTCAGAGAAGACGTTATGAGACTAATTTAATTTAATTTGTAAAAATGAAGTTTACTCAATCAATTTAATTTAGCATAACATGAATACTTTTAGCATTTATGAAACTGGGCAGATTTCCATTTCCCAGCATGCTTTGCAGGTGACTGGATGGGGTGAACAAATGTTGAAACTAAGTGTTATTTTATGCATTTTTGATTAAGAAAAGAATAGGAGGACATTTGTTTGTGTTTAATGTTGTGTTATATTGGCATTTAAAAAAAAAATTAGGCTGAGTTTTGGATTTGCCATTTTGGTGAGGATTGGTGCTTGTTCTGATGTTGAGGATGGACTCTCACTCTCGGTGATGTATGATATGAGTGCTGCTTATCTTTCAAACTGACAATGTAACAGTTTCACTGTCATTACACTTGCTCACTTATATACTAAAGATTAATACAATTAATCTAGTAAAAACATGTAATTAGATCTTATTTAGTTGGGCTGACAAAATTAATGTAAGTTTGAACAACTAGAACAAGTCAGTTCAAACCAATTTTAATTTTTTTTTTTTTTTTTGAAAATTGTAATTTAATTATATGGAAAAGTTTTCCTCAATTTAATTAAGTTTAGTGAACTTTTGTGTGTGTGTGTGTGTGATGATAGTGGTTTAAAAGCAAATTCAACATTAAAAGCACATTTATTGATGCTACCATGTCCTTTGTGTTGCTTCTTTGGCACTTTAGCATCACTTTCACTTTTAAATGTAGGTGGGTCTGTAATACAAGATTTAAAATGTATTGTTTCTGAAATTATGTGTCACAGTAAAGATGTTTTGCTATAATAACATAGCAGGGTGTGAGTAATAGTGTAAAAAATAAGTGTTTATAAAGTAATAAACAGCCAAAGTATATGTGATTCATGTGAAAGTGAATAAAATGCACAGTTGTTGTAGCGCCTCTAGTGTTCATTTCACCAGGAAACTGCAGCAAAACGTAGAACTCGTCATGTAACGTTCATTCTATGAATGAGACTAGTTGCCGAATCCAGTATTTGCATCACATCCTGTCTATTGAGATACATTTAAGAGGCTTGGGATCGATGTTGTTTTCACTTTTTCAATTTTCCTGATGATTATAAATATATGTTGGGATTTTTTTTTTTCAGATATAAATTGGGCTGCTCGTTGCACAATAGTCTTTTATCTTTTCAAACATATTTCTCAACACAACTTTGCGACAGGGTAATTAAAGTGGGTCGCACACCGGATGTGTCTGAAGGACGCGGTCATTTTCTATGTAGGTACATATGCACACGTCTCCGGAGGCTGTTGAAAAATCTGCAGTGCCACAGAGCTCAATGGAGCATAGTTTCCCATTAAATTCAAGCTAAATCTTTATCTAAGGACATAGATTATTTACTCTAGTCATTACTGGCAGGGTTGGAGAGTAACAAAATACATGTAACGGGAATACGTATTTAAAATATAAGTAACTGTATTCCACTACAGTTACAATTTAAATAATTTGTATTAAGAATAGTTACATTCAAAAAGTATTTTGATTACTGAAGAGATTCCTTTGCATTTAATTGTCATTTGTTTAATTTAATATTCAGTGCTTTCAGATGGAAAACATTTATACATATAAATTATGTGATCCAAAGTGCATTTGAACAGCGGCGAAACACTTTCTTATGATGTGTTACATTCATACGAGTGGACAGAGAACTACGTTTGAAGTAAGTTTGGAGCAGAAGAAATAGAAAAAACCATGTGTAAATTGTCAGCTTTACACTAAGCTAATATGCTATTTCTAGTCATTTCACATGCACGTTACCTGATTATTGTCAAGAAAATTCACGTTGGATCAAAATGTATTTTTTTCTTGTAAAACCTTTGATATTAGGGCAAAAATCATATTTCTGATAACAATTTTTGTATTGTTTTCCTTCAAAAATAGCTAAAAATCCTTAAAACAAGATCAATTTGATTCATCTTGTTTTAGAAACAACACTGCATAAGATATTTAGGTTTTTCAGAGCGTGTATTTTTAACATGTGTATTATAGTCAAAACAACTGAAAAAAATCGACCAGTGCAGAAGAAGTAATCCTAAGTAATTATAATATGTTACTGCCTTTGAGTAATCTAATGGAATACATTACAAATTACATTTTACAGCATGTATCCTGTAATCTGTAGTGGAATACATTTCAAAAGTAACCCTCCACACCCTGATTACTGGATATATTGTATAAGTATCTTTCATAAACCACACACAATGTATTTTCAGTTACAAATATACCTTTTTGTGATTTGACATTTTGAATCAAAGACTTATTTAATGCTACATGCCTGCAAACGCATCAACGTCACTTTGTAAATGTTTGAAGAACAAAAACCTTCAGAATTTTTGTCTGGCATCAGCTTGTGTGTGCGTTCTGTTCCTTGTCGATGTCACAAACCAGCTTCCGTAACTGTTATGTCGCCCCCTTGTGCTCTCCCAAAGATATTACGTCAGACTAGATTGAATGGACTACAACTTGCAGTGAATGAAAGCACACAAATAAGGCTTCTAATATAAATGTCAGCTGAGGTTAATATAACGATGACTCAAATGTATCGATAAAATAACGTGCTGATTAATTATTGATGTATCAATATTTTATGACATCCCTAACATTAATCTGGTCAGTTTTAAAGCAGTATAGTTCTACCAGAAAGACTCGGGAGAATAAAGCTAGTGCAATTATCCATTTATTGACAGTTCAACAAGCAATATAATGATAAGTTCTTTGGCGTAGGCCCCGTCCGAAGCTCACAGTCCGGGGGACCGGACTCTGCTTTCCTGCCTTGTGGTGGAGGCAGGGGCGCAGCCGACCCCAGTGAGGTATGAGAAGGGGCCATCCTGGTGGTGGTGGGGAGGATGGAAGGGAAGAAATCGTCTTGGTGGTGGGGAGGGTGGAGGTGAATGGAAGCGTCAGCGTCTGCGAACTCAGACAAGTGTAAGTAACTATCTTTTATACTGCAAGAGTTAGAACGTGATTGGATAAAAGAGAAGGAATGAGTGACGTAACAATTGAGTCTTCCTGGCAGAACTTATGCTAGAGCTACCATATCCAGTAGATAAATAGTTTTAGATCATTAGATATTAGGACTGTGAAAAAAATCTAGATTTTCTGATGCATCACAATCTTCATTTAAACAATCTCAACGTTGATTTTTAAATCCCAAGATGAATCTTGTACTAAAAGAAAAAAATCTGAGCAGTTTCCAGCAGTACTTGAACCACCAACTGATTGTTTTACCTCAAAAGTAGGCAATACAGTCAAAATCCATAATGAAGCTGCACCAGACAGCACAATGAGAAAATATGCTTTAGTTATGGTATTCTATGAAGGTCAAAATAAATTAGAAGCGTGGTGAAAAAAATACAATACCGCAATCACTGGCATTCCTATCTGGATGAGATTAGATTTCTCAGAAGATGATGAGTTAGCCAAAAAATTCAAGCTAATTTGCTCCACAATTATTTTACTGAAGTTGTGCAAAAAAAAAAAAAAAAAAAAAAAAAAAAAACACAGACGTGTTTGATTTGGATGGGATTGAAATCACAATATATGTCTGTGAAGCACAAATTTACTTCCTCAAGGAAAACTTGCCCAGTCTGAATATAGGCCTTTACAAAAATCCTCAGAAACTATGCCTATGGCTTGCATTGTTAATTCAATTAAATAAAATGAAAACAAAACAACACTGGCATGTTTATGTCTATCCATACAGACTCCATTTCACATTCTCCCAACTACACATAAATATCGACAACCATCCACCAATCTACACACACGAACACACAAGCACAGGCACACTCTGAACACACTTTCTTTGATAGCATTTTGGTGAAAATCCTCTGGGGACAATTTCCTCTATTGCCCATGCCTAAATTAAAATCTATCCTTTCCATCCCCATACATCAGATACCTACACATTCTAATTCATTTCAAGAGTAACTGATAAGTCAAGGGCAAACATGTTTATGCAGAGGAAGAATTAATTTAAAAGTGAGTTGACTGTAGTTACAGCTCAGTGAATTTAATGAGTGTTTATACCACCTAATGGAACAGAGTGTGTGAATTGAATACTGAGTATTTTTGTAAATAAACAAAAAAAAACATCTGGACCATAAGACGTTAGTTTTAGCTCCAGAATTGAGTGCTGTATGGCTCCAAATTCTCTATATATTTCTGTGTGCCATATCTATAATCATCTAGATTTTTATTACCATAAATATGCCATTAGCTTATATTAGGCAAATGCATTATCTGTGGGGTTGAGTTAAATGAACTATGATCTTTACCTCCTGGACTTATTCATTTTTGCTGAAATGCTTCAATAAGCCTTTATGTGCCTTATCATATTTATGATCTATTTCTTCAGAAATGTAGAAGATTACACACAGGAAGCTTTTTAATTTCACACACTGCTTCAGATCGGTTCTAAATGAATCCCAGAATCTAAGTTTAACATGTTTCATAAATATTACCAAGCACTTGAGACCATGTGGCTGAATACCAATAACAAACTATTCAGGAACACAAAACAAGACAGAAGCACACACTGCATTTTAACAAGCTGTCTGTGCAGGGCTGACTTTTATTTCATCTGGGAGGTCAGTTTTTGTGCATTATGAGTAAGGTCTTCCTCTCTTTATCTCCTTTCTGCCTCACTCCGTTTCAGTAACTTCCCACACTATTATTTACACCATGATATCAATGTTCTATCATTAATTATAATTGAAAGTCCTTCCACAAACAAAGAGCTGAATGCCGTTTATAGAGAATACTAAGGAAGGCACCAAAAAACATTCATTTTGAAGTAAATCTATACTAGTTTTTTTTTATTCCCCTAATGGAGCACAATAGTGTATTTTAAATATACATGCTATATACACTCACTGAGCACTTTATTAGGTACACATTTACACCTACTTGTTCATGTGATTATCTAATCAGCCAATCATGTGGCAGCAGTGCAATGCATAAAATCATATAGATCCGGGTCAGGAGCTTCATTTAATTTTCACATAAACCATCATAATTGTGAAAAAATGTGATCTCAGTGATATCGACCATGGCATGATTGTTGGTGCCACACGTGCTGGTTTGAGTATTTCTGTAACTGCTGATCTCCTGGGATTTTCACACACACAACAGTCTCTAGAGTTTACTCCGAATGGTGCCGAAAACAAAAAACATCCAGTGAGCGGAGGTTCTGCAGACGGAAATGCCTGGTTAATAAGAGAGTTCAACGGAGAATGGCCAGACTGGTTCGAGCTGACAGAAAGGCTATGATAACTCGCATAACACCTCTGTAAAATTGTAGTTAGTAGAATAGCATCTCAAAATACACAACACGTTGAACCTTGACGCAGTTGGGCTACAACAGCAGAAGACCACTTATTACCATAGTGTGGAGTGGGACATGGTCGTGTGTCTGTCACTGGGGAGAGAGGAAGTGGTAAGGGCGCGAGCCCAGTGGGCCCTCCTCCTGCTGCCGCTGCTTTCTGAGGAGGACCAGCTCACGGCAGAGCAACTACCAGCTGAGGACTGCCTGGAATACGTGAAGCTGAAGATAACTGTCCTGCAATGGGTTGGCCACATGCCACAACACCGCCAGCAGTTCCGCTTCCTCACCCTGAGTGATGCTGGCCGCCCGTTTGCCCAGCAGCTCCATGATGCCTGCCGAAAATGGGTGCTAGCCGAGGAAGGATGCATCATGGAAGATGTCATCGAACTGATGGTGATGGAGCAGCTGTCCATTCACCTGCCGCAAAGAACCGTGGAATGGTCCAGTGTAATCACAAAGTTGGTGGATGATGCCGTCCAGTTGGCCAAAGCCCACATGGTGGCCTACCCTGAAATTGGTGAGCAGATCAAACTTCTTTGAACAGCAGTTCTCTCTCTCTCTCTCTCTCTCTCTCTCGCTACTCCTCCCCCTCTTGTCCCTCCCTCTCCTCCCTCTCACCCTGTACCCGCTCCCCGGAAACAGGGAGTGTTTACACCCAGACCGGCGCCCTGCTTTCGCAGGCTGTACTATGCACCAGCCCCCTCCCCTACCCCTCTCCATCATCCTTCCCAGGATGATGTCTCCGCCACCACGGGTGCAGCCGGGGAGCCTGAGCCATTCTGTTGGACTTACGGGGAGGCAGGACACATCCAAGACCGATGTCCGTTAATGGAGGTGTGGACGTGGATCTAGCTAACCGACATGCCAAAGATTGCCCCTGATCGAGCTGGGACGTATCGCATACCTGTAAGTGTTAAGGGGCATACATACCAAGCCCTGGTGGATTCGGGCTGTAATCAAACCCCGTTCCACCACGGCCTGGTTCAGGATGGGGCTTTGGGTGCAAAACACAAGGTGATGGTGAGGTGTGTGCATGGGAATATTCACGACTATCCGGAAGTGGTTAATCACCCATCCACTGATTCTAGGAACTAATTGGCCAGACTTTAAAAGATTATTAAAAGCGTTGTGTGTGGATGTGTCCTGTAAAATGAAATCTCATTGTGTTATGTGTGACGTGACGGCTGGGGAGGTGGAGTCAGGGCTGTCCGCATCTATTAAGCATCAGGATGACGCAGGATGGGAATCCTCCGGCAATCCCACCCTGAGGAAGTTCCCGGAGGGGGATTTCCCTCTAGAGCAGTCACATGATGAAACCCTTAGGCACACGTGTAATCGATGGCCAGAAGCTCCAGCCTGACATCGCCTTCACATATCTGTGTTTTTCAATTATTAAGGACCAGTTGTATCGAGTGACACAGGACACTCAAACTCATGAAAATACAACCCAGTTATTAGTCCCGAGGAGCCGTCGGGAAACACTTTGCCAGGCGGCTCACCATAATCCGTTGCAGGTCACTTAGGACAAGAAAGAACACTACACCATTTAATGGCCCGCTTTTATTGGCCTGACATTCGCAGGGATGTACGCAGATGGTGTGAATGTCAGTTGGTGAATCCACCGGCCACGCCAAGAGTGCCATTGAGCCCATTTCCATTGATCAAATCCCCCTTTGAAAGAATTGGTATGGACCTTATTGGGCCAATAGAGTGGTCAGTACATGGATATCAGTTTGTATTAGTCCTGGTGGATTATGCAGCACGATATCCAAAGCGGTGCTTTTATGCAACATCTCAGCACGCAGAATGCACAAATTTAATGTCACATACACTGCACAAACATTAGGAATTGGTGGGGATTAAATCGATTCACACCAGCGTTTATCACCAGCAAACTGACAAGCTGGTCAAACGATTTAATCAAACCCTGAAAAATGTGATTTGCAAGTTTGTACACGAGGATGCTAGAAATTAGGACAAATGGCTGGAACCCCTATAATTTGCAGTCAGGTAGGTACCGCAAGCCTCCATAGGGTTTTCCCCATTCAAGCTCCTGTATAGATGTTGGCCCTATGGGGATATGTGATGTCATAAAAGAGGTGTGGCAGGAAGGACCTTCTATCGGGAAGACACGCAGGCTTGAGTGAGGTTTATGATGCCATTTATTTGATGAATGTAGAACAGAAAAGTAATGTCTCTCTTTGGCGTAGGCCCCGTCCGGCGGTCCGAGGGATTTGTACTCGGAACCATCATATCCTGCCGGAGATAGGAGGCAGGGGCGAGGAGCCTACCCCCGTGCGGGACGGGGCTCAACTGGTGGTGGTGGGGTGGTGGAGGTTGCCATCTTAGCGCACTGAAACAGCAATGTGATAGATTGGGAGCAGACTTATAAAGCAATGGCTTACCTGCGATTGGCTAGGAATTACCCAGCTAATAGTGTGATGATGTACAGCTGCTAGTCTTCCCGCTAGAACTACGCTGCGCTCACATTTCCCAAAGCAAAAATGAAATTCAATATGTCTAAGCTCAAGAAACACAAAGCCGGCTCTATTATAGGGGTGTCCAGGATTTACCGGAAATCCAACATGATGTCTAAATTTGATGCATACCCAATGCCCCAAATTGACAAACTGCTTGATCGATTGGATGCGGCTCAATTTTATTTGACACTGGATTTAACAAAGGGGTATTGGCAGATCCCCTTCATCCATTTATCCATTTTCCTGACAAAAAATTTTCCACACCGTTTAGATTACACCAATTCTTCACTCTTTTGATCAGTTTGTTGGGTGATCCTGCCACGTTCCAGCACCTCATGGATAAGATTCATACACCGCTGCCTATTTAGGCAACATCATCATACACAGTAATAACTGGCAGAGGAATATGCAGCATCTGAGAGCCGTCCTGAGGTCACTGAGGCTGATTGTTGATATTAAACACCTGTGTCTCATTTCAGTGACGATGGAGACGGGCGTTAAAAGACCGCCGGAGCGACAGACCAGGGAGAGACAGACCCCAGATGCTGTGTTTAATCTGTAAAGTGTTTTGTTGTAAAGCTGAAAAACCAAAACTTTGTTGAGAAGCTGAAGAGCCAATAATTTGTTGTGATGCTGAAAAGAAACTGTGAAACCGGATGCCGTGTCCTTCCTACTCGAACCCCTCTACACATAGCGTTCCTAAGAAAGTGTTCAGTGAGTGTATTTATGGGTCAATTGACAAATAAGGTTGTCCGAAGTGATACTATTTGAAAAGTTCTTAGAAATGTAATCTTTGTGTCCAAGTTAGTTTAGTAAAACAAAACATTTATAGCATTTTCAGCAAAAACAGGAGTGTACACAACTTTCAAAAAAGTTTTCAAACATGCTTTTAAGGTAAAAAAAAATAAATTATATATATATATATATATATATATATATATATATATATATATATATTGGTAAATAGTGTAATTCATTGGCTTTCTTTCTTGCTTTTCAGTGACCTACAAAGACATCAAATGATATAAGGCTCTGCTTAAATAATTTGTCTAATTCACCAGGGTTGGAGAGCTAAAACTTGCACGATTAATGCATTGCACCCATGCTATTTTAAATGGATTTGACAGGTCTAATTTCCTGCTGTTGGTGACAGCATATGAATTGCATGCAAGCCAGCTCTGCATGGGTAAAATCTCATCTGATCTTTCTTTAACTACATCTTAAGAAAGTTCATTGGTTATTTGAAGGTTGGGAGCAGGCTTGTTGGTATTTGAATAAGCAGAGTTCAGTCACATGGGTTAGCAAGGGCAGCACAGTGGCTCAGTGTTTAGCACTAGGTTTAGCAAGGGTGGCATTGTGGCTCAGTGGTTAGCACTGTCGCCTCACAGCAAGAAGGTCTTGGGCCTTCCTGTGTGGAGTTTGCATGTTCTCCCCATGTTCATGTGAGTTTCCTCCAGGTGCTCCAGTTTCCCCCACAAGTCCAAAAACATGCAGGTTAAGTGAATTGGAGACTCTAAAATACCTGTATGTGTGAATGAGAGTCCTCCAGCCACTGTGGGTTGCATCAGGAAGGGCATCCTGCGTAAAACCTGTGACAAGTCAAATATGCGGATCATGGATGGCCCGATGGGGTGAACCCTAATGGGAGCAGCCGAAAGAAGAAGTCACATGGGGTAGCAGGCATAATTTTCACATTAGTGTGCTGTAAATTACAATCTCCAGTGCTTGATGTCATCAGTCACAAGATTGTGAGGTGGTGACAGTGATATATGCTTCTATTATTCTTTTCCTCTTTCTTGGCCTTTGAGTCAGGAAAGTTTTGCTTAGCGAACAGCTCTGGGAGTTTTCTATTAACAGAACTACAGCTGTACTGTGCTATCTTTGCATGATTTCTGCCATATATTAAAGCAGTCTGGACCTTTCAAAACTGTGCCAGCTTCTGCCATAGAATAGCAAAGAACTATCATTTTATAGTGATAAGATGTTATGAGAGAAAAAGCAGACAAGCATATAGGAAGAAATAATAATAATCAGTTAAATTTGTTGGAAATTATGTGGTTTGCACATCTACCAAGATTTCCCTAATTCATTGGAACAATTATGGCCTACCATTTAGTCAAGTTATGTTATGTTTCAGACTGATCATACTGTGAAATCGGCAAACAGTAGATCAAAAGTTTTGCTTCTGAAATCGGTGGTGCTTAACGAAAGTTCCTAGTTTCCTAGTGGCTGAAGCTGGCAATGTTGTTGAGCGTCTGATGAACCGAGTGAAGGGTCCACAAAATGTAAATAAGTTGTATAAAATATAATATAGTAGTTATAGTAAACATAACATATTCAAGTGGAATGCATATTTTATCAGCTCTGCACCCTAACCCAAACCCAAAACATAAACCTAACCGTCAGTTGAGTAAAACTGTAAAGTTAGTACGTAAATGCAACCTCCGAATCAAATTCACCATTATATGACTGTGATTAGCCTACTTCCGGGTTCCCACGGGACCAGAACCTGTTTCTCGGAAGTTGTTTGTGCAAGACGCCATTAGCTGTACTAGAGGAAAATGTGATTGCACTCGAATTAATGCAAAAATGTCTGATGGGGATGGTGCTTGTCAGGAATTAAGCTGAATGGGTTTGATTTCATGGTACATGAAGTTTCAGTCGCAACATGTCAAATTCCCATGTGATCATGTTCGACAGTTAGACCCTGCTAGAAGATGCTTTTACTACACCATTCTTAGTTTTTTCCAATCTGACATAGCCATGTATTCTGAAGAAATTCAAGTTTTATCAATCAACATGTAAATTAAAAAAATTACATACTACATTAAATAATAATATAACAAATAAAGGTTTATATGCGCCAGTGGAGCAACTGCCATTGAGATGAATGGGAATGCTAACGGATGGCTCTCTCCAGGTATTATAGACCTCTTTGGCCCTAGTATTGCATAGTCTACAAATTATGTTTCTGTCTTCCACCCACTAATGTCTTAATCAGGTCATATGCACAGGTAAGCATACAGTAGCATCATTAAAGCATTGTTCTTAAGAGCCCCGAGTCTCTTTCTGGTGGGAGGTAACAGCAGCAGTGGGTGAAGTGGAAGCTGCCATGAATTGCAGCTCTGACAGCATGCAAACTCATGTCTTTGTGAATGCGGGGCCAAGACTTCCCCGAAAGTCAGGCAAATCAAATCTGAGAAATAACTTCCTGAAGCTGTTTTAAGGTGACAGTTGGTGACACTTGGCTCCTTTCATCAGCCCCCTGGAGCTCAGGTTTTTTTTCCCCCCATTTCTTCTTTTATTTCCCCTGCTGGTGCTCCAGGACGTACACAATGATTAATCTCTCTTCTCAAAAGCACAATCTTCTAATATCTACTAGGAGACTCCTTCGCTGATGTCAGTCAATTCTGAAGTTAACCAGAAAAAGTCTACCTGCTCCAAATACTCTCCTGACTTTAAAGGAATATTCCAGGTTCAATACAAGTTAAGCTCAATCGACAGCATTAGTGGTAATAATATTGATTACAACTAAAAAATATTTTGACTCGCCTCTCCTTTTCTTTAAAAAAGTACAAATCTGGGTTCCAGTGAGGCACTTACATTTGAAGTGAATGGGGCCAATCCGTAAATGTTGAATATTAATTTAATGGTGCTGTAATATTCAGATAAGCAAGCATATTAGTTATGCAAATAATATGTGCTCAGATGCTATTTTCTTTATTAGCTGCTGTTCTGGCACCTAAAAATGAGTGTTAAGTTTTGTGATTGCTTATTTGTCATAACATAATATTGTGTCAGGGCCATCACTCACCTTTATATAATCTGTTACCTAAAAGGAGAGATGCCAAGTGGCAAGATATATGAAAAGCAATGAACTTCTAAAATTATTACTATAGTAGATATATAAATTATGATTTTTGATCAAAGGGCATGACCAAAACATTATATTTTCCTATTAATATCTTGTACTTTAAATTAAATAGGTGGCTATGTTCAGAAAAAACATACTGCCACATTGATGTCACATGACCTTATCACTTTGCATGATTAAAATTCAGCAAATTCAGCCATCCAGATATCAAGTTATTTAGCATTTTTTGTGTAAAAATGTCTTGAATTTTAGAAGTTCAATCAATAATGATTTAACAAGTTATAAATTAGGGCTGACATTACTTCCATGTGCACTATTTTGTAGGATACAGTACTCCATGTAGTGTGCTTTCTAAACTGAACATTTTGACAAATGTTGTAGACCATCACGGTATTCTATCAAACTCCCTTCTAGGCAATTCAGCTAACTCTGCAATCATCTTGGTAACACTCATGAACATCTGTTCCCTATCCGAGGTGTAAGAAAGTAGTTCCATGCACCAGTGCGTTTTTTTTTTTTTTTTTTTTTTTTTTGTGACAGCTGTAACCCAGGTTAGATTTAGGTATACCTGAAAAATATAATACAAAATGTAATAATTGCATTTTCAAACAAAATAATTAAACAGAAGATGTAGCGCTAAATACGAGACGAAAGCAGGGAGAAATTGAAGGCAATATTAAAATAATTCTTTAAAATGACTCAATAAAGGAACATATGACATTGTAAAACCATTGATTAACGATATCAGATCACTATTAGAGAGGTGATTTCTGATTCTGAAGCATATGATAACTGATTGTGAAATCCTCTCAAATTAGATGTGGATATTAACTGATTGTGAGTTTGAAATTTGCATTTTATTTCTTTAGAATTATGTACTGCATGAATGTTATTGTTGGTTGAATGTGGTTTATTTAACTATTGATTGTTAGTAGAGGGTTTTGTGCAGTGTTGAAAGATACATATTCATATTCTATTCGTAAGACTAATTAGCCACCTGTGAATGCTAATTTGCATGCAGTTATTTTATGACGTGAAAATGCTCAGCTCAAAGGCTAAAAAGACATTAAACATTTTTTAAAGCTAAATTCTCAGTCATATTGGTTGTCTTGTGTTACTAATGGTGCTGTTTTGGATAAAACATGTCCAAAACATTTTTTTTGTTACTTTGGATAACTACTCGGGATCAAGATTCAGTGATTTGACTGAGATTGGAGAAAAGAAGAAGATTTCTGCTGTTTCGGGAATGTTAATTCAGCAAACACTTCTACCATCTGCCAGTGGAAAGGGGGAAAAAAAAAAAAAAACAAACAAACAAAAAAACATTCCATTTCCTTGGAAACTTCTCATTTGTTAGGATTAGACTGACTGTTTTGCACTCACATTTATGTAAAATTGCATTCATAGCAGCAAATGGTCTTATATTGGGTAGTCTGTTTTCTGACAGTTGAATGTACACCTGAGTCACTGTTGTTTTACTGAACACTACTGTTGTGATTTGAGATGTTTTGTGTCTTTGTTTTGGTTTACTGTATTTTTATGTCTAACTACTGTTTCTAAGGGTTATTGTTCTAATATTGGAGTCAAAAGGTATAAACAGTGTAAGGAACAAATAGAATAACGTAAGACTAAAATAGTTAAAACAAAACCAATGTTGATTAATAGACTATATACAATAAGAATATATTAATATTAATAAACCAGTATAGAGAAATAAAAATATATACTTAAAGTATATACATAACAAAGATGAACAAAGCTAAGCCAAGTAAACTTAAACCAAACTCAGGGAACTAAAATCTCACTAAGAATCAAAGAAACGAAGCCACAGACACATAGATGGATTAAAACTGTTTTTCTTGTTCTTTTATTTTACTTTCCATTCAATTCTTATATTGTGTTTTCCCATTATAACCTAATAGAAAATGGTACATTCTATTTGATTGTCTGTGTATTGTTTATTCTACTTACGGTGTCAGCGCTACTCTCCTTACAAACCTGCATACTGGTCCATTCCTTGGTGCTCTTAGTGTACTCAGTTTAACCTAAGTAACTGCCTAGAGTACGTGCTACACAGTCCTACATTTTCATATTTTTTTATTTTATTTATTTGTTCATTGAACTGTTGTATAAAAGCAATATCATGCTATATGGCCCTAAATCAGCACGACTGTGATCACAGCCGTGCTGATTTAGGGCCATTCAGCTCTCCAGCTTGTATGATATTGCTTTAATAACATAAACTGGAGACCAAATGTTTGGAAAAATGTACTTGGTAAAGAAATTGCTACTTTTATTCACCAAAGTGGCATCAACTAATCACAGTGTATAGTCAGGACATTAATAATGTGAAAAATTACTATTACAATTTGAATGAAATGTTCCGAACTTTTTAAAAGAGTTCTCATCAAAAAATCCTCCACGTGCAGCAATGACAGTGTAAGATTATCCAAGAACAAAGCATCAAATGAACACAACACCACATTCTACAGATCAGAGAGATCCCCCACAGAGCCATTAGACTGTCATAAAAACGAATCTATGGCACCTAATTTGCTGAAGGAGACCATCTCTCCCATGCATGCTTAATTTCAAACCAGGGTTTGTAATGATGGAGCTGACCTATAAAGAAGATTCTTCTTTGTTCCACAAACTTAAACCCTCAGCATGACCTTCTGAACTTCCACACTGAGCTAAAGCAGGTTTCCTTTGAAAGTTTTCCTTGTGAGATCCTCATCCCAGTCCTTGTGATTTGTATAAAATGTACACCATACCTAGCCTCGCTAGATAATTCTGAAAATGACTCTGACCTGTGATCACTTGTATAACTGACAAATTAATGATTATAACCGATGTACCTTTAAAAATATGTGTAGCGATTGGTAATCACAAATAATTGACAAATCGATTATTATAATCTTTAATATGGTATGATTCATCTCATTCTACTAAGAATGGTAACTATTCTACTGGATATTAAATGGTAAATGGTCTGCACTTATAAAGAGCCTTTTATTAACCTTAGAGGTTACCAAAGCGCTTTACACTGTGTCCCATTCACCCATGCACAAACACCAATGGTGGCAGCACTGCCATGCAAGGCACTAGCCTGCCATTGAGAACAACTTAGGGTTCAGTGTCCTGCCCAAAGGACACTTTGGCATGTGGAGTCGTATGGGCTGGGAATCGAACCGCCAACCCTGCGATTAGTGGCCGACCCGCTCTACCACCTGAGCCACAGCCACCCAATTATATTATTGTCGCCAGCAATATTATACCACAACAATCAGGTTTCTCATAACGTGTAATGTATTATCCATGTTGTAAAACCAATGAATTAACCAGTATGATTTGTAACCAGGGATTTTCACGTTTTGTTACTTAAACTTATAATATTCATGAAAGAATGTCATATTTAGTATGCAAATGCTTGCTTGTTTACGTAGAGAATGTTGATGACAACGAATGTAATGTCTGTACTGTTGTCAAGATATAAACGTTCATGATTAAATATGCACTATTTTTGAGTGGGAGTTTGTAAGAGTCCTCCACAAAGGATCGTAAATCAACTTTGAGAAATGGACAGATCGGTCAACCATGTGACTCTGAAAAGCCACTTTTGATTAGCTCAGGACACCTTTGGGGTGCGGTCAATTTCAGTTCAAAACCTTCCTACCCAAGGAAGAACTTGCTCTTCTGCAGAGGTTCTCTCTTGCAACGCTCTATTCAGAATCGTCACTTGCTGCTTCCAGATCCTCCGTGCCATATAGTGTCCAAGGAAAACATAGGACACAGAAAGTGGAGAGGAAGACTCACACTATCTGCTCTACGGTTCAGATACCCAACGGGAGTCGTGAGTCCTCCTTGCAGAAGGCCTCGCTTCATCCAGACAATAACTATCCGCTATCATAACAGAGTCCAAGACATCTATGGAAAGAACTTTCTTCAAACGCCAAAGAACCAAGTAACCAAGGAAACACATCTCCAGACTTCGGCTCAAAGTGCTGGTGTATTAGTCTGGGTACTTTTGGTAATCCAATTGCAAATTGATTTAGACTCAAGGAAGGATAAATGGTTCCAAAGGCATTGTCAACAGACTCCAAAAAGTTCATTTTCTCAAATAATCTAGTTATTTGTCATTTATTTATTTATAATGGTTGTTAAACACGACTAATTCCATTATAAATTTCCTTACATAATGATGTAGAATAAAGACAGTTTAAATTAATTCCTAGCTCACACATGCTGTTCCTAGTGGTGGAGAATTGCGGCACTACACTACCAAATTTCCTACAACAGATTTACAGATCCATGGCATTCTAGCTGTCAGTTTGTCCAGATTTTCTGGTGACATTTCACCCCATGCTTAATGTAACACTCGTCATAGATGTGGCTGTCTTGTTAGGCAGTTCTCACGCACCTTACAGTCTATCTGCTCCCACAAATGCTCAATGGGGTTAAGAATCATAACTCTCTTTTGCTATTATCTGTTGTCCAATGTCTGTGTTTCTTTGCCCAAAATTTTCTTTTTGTTTTTCTGTTTCAAAAGTGGCTTTTTCTTTGCATTTTTTCCCATAAGGCCTGCACTCCTGAGTCTACCCAGAACTGAACACCCAAAACTGGTGTTGAGTGGGTAGAATTCAATGAAGCTGTCTGTTAAGTGTCTGTTTCTCAAACTAGAGACGCTGATGTGCTTATCCTCTTGATTAGTTGTACATCTGGCCTTAAACATCTCTTTCTCTCCTTGTTAGAGCCAGTTGTCCTTTGTGTGAGGACTGTAGTGTACACCTTTGTATTAATTTTTTTTAGCAATTTCAAGCATTGTATTGACTGACGAGTTGCTAGAGAAAGCTGTTTCTTTTTTGCCATTTTTGCCATAATATTGACCTTAAGACATGCCAGTCTATTGCATACAATGGCAACTCAAAAACAAACACACAGACAATGTTAAACTTAATTTAACGAACCAAATAGCGTTCAACTGTGTTTGATATAATGGCAAGTGATTTTCTAGTACCAAATTAGCACTTTAGCATGATTACTCAAGGATAAGGTGTTGTAGTGATGGCTGCTGGAAATGAGACCTGTCTAGATTTGATAAAAAATGACTTTTTCAGATAGTGATGTTGCCGTTTTTTTACATCAGTAATGTACTGATTACACATTGCGAACATTTGAATGCCATTTTGGTGAATTAAAGTACCAATTTCCTTCTGAAACAGCAAAATCTGTACATTATTCTAAACTTTTGGCCACCAGTGTGTAAAAATAGCAATACAATCTCACAATAATGTAAAAAAAAAAAAAAAAAGATTTTGAGGGGGCCTGGGTAGCTCAGCAAGTAAAGACGCTGACTACCACACCTGGAAGTCAAGTTCGAATCCAGGGCATGCTGAGTGACTCCAGCCAGGCTTCCTTAGCAACCAATTTGCTTGGTTGCTAGGGTGTGTACGTACGAGTCATGTTGGGTTAACCTGCTCATGGTCACTATAATGTGATTCTTGTTTTCGGTGGGGCGCGTGGTGAGTTGTGAATGGATGCCACGGATAATAGTGTGAAGACTCCACGTGCGCTACGTCTCCGCGGTAACGTGCTCAACAAGCCACAAGAAAAGATGTACAAATTGACTGTCTCAGACGCGGAGGCAACTGAGATTTGTCCTCTGCCACCTTGATTGAGGCGAGTCACTACGCCACCACAAGACCTTAGAGTGCATTGGGAATTGGGCATTCCAAATTGGGGAGAAAAGGGGAGAAACAAAAAAATGTTGCTTTTATTTGGCAAATCATGCTAAATAAAGTGTCATATTCAGCTAATGCACATGTGTATTGTTTTTAGAGTAAACAAACTAAGAGCAGCCTGATAGCATGGTTTTATGAACAGTCTAGATTATACTAGATTAGAAAATGCACAAAGAATTATCTCTCATGAATAATTCTAAGCTTAGATTGTATATGCCTTTAACACTTTAAGGGTTACATTTCCTGTTTCAGTGGCACTGAGACACTGAGACTGTGTAATTTACATGGCGCTATCTCCTGGTGGCACAATGTAACAGTGTGCTTTGTGTGGATTATTTAATGATCTATGCATCTGAATACTTTGTGTGTGGGCTCGTTATCACCAGATAATCACCTCTAAATAATGGTATGCAATATTCTATGTTCCATTTATGTTTTGTGAATTATAAGTGAAAATGCGGCATGCAAGCAACACCAATATAAAAGCTATTACTCGCTATTTCGTCTGTGAGTAAAACAAATCACTGGTTTTATTCTACTCTTTGAGAGCTTTCCAACAACATATGACACATGGCAATTTGATCAGTTTGATGTTTTAACTGATTGCAATATTCTGAACAGTGCAGATTTTTTTTATTTTATTTTTATGAATGATCAAAAAGGAACACATCTGATTTGTCATAAAATGTTTAATGGTCATAATGCCTGAATGCATTGGAAAGTAGAGTAAAGCTTAGAGCTTCTAAGCTTTCAAACTATACCCATTTTGTCTTGGTCATGACTGTAGTTGTTAATATTTTGACAATTTATTTTTCTTGTGGGCCCATCCAAGCTTAAAGGGTTAACTATGGATGGTCAGAGATAGAGCTCAAAGTATGCTGAGGTTGTTTGTCATTCACCTCATGGCTATGTGGGAGATGCCGTAAAACCCACTGAGAGAGCAACGCTGTACAATAAGACCTTATACAGCAATAAAAGCTAATATTGATCTGAGGTGCATCCTTCATAAAGAGAGATCTAAGAACTGTTACAAGCATCAAGAGATATGTGACCTTCGAATTTTTGAAAATGTTTTTCTTGTTTTGTTACCATTATAAGACATATTGCACCGGTACTCTGCCATAAACCTTGGATATTTTGGCTTTATAGATGACACCATATCACTTTAAAGGTGAAGTATGAAATTCTACTGATGTTAAAAAAAACTTGCTCCAATCATCCAAGCTTAATATGCAGCTATAATTAAGTCATTTGTAGGTTGTTTTCCATGAAAAGTGTAAACCCAGTGCCTCTGTGGTGCCATCAAAACATTTTTCAGATTGTGTGAGGATCCCGACCAGCATGACACAACAGCATGGGCTCAACCAATGGCATGAATTTGGGGTGGAACTTTTTGTTTGTCCGACGAATAATAATTAAAAAACAGTCATTAATTTTGCATTTCTGTTTAATGACATTAATGCACATTTCACCTTTAAGGATTAAATCTTTCTTCTTAATTCTTTGGTATGATATGTTATTGCTAGTGTTTGGAGAGCTTCATAGCATAACGAAAAAGCATAGTTGTGCTTTACAAATTCAGTTTACTGTCACTGCTAACAGGCTCATTCTCACAGTTTTGCTGTTTGAAATTTCCATTCAGCTGCGGGTGAAAATGAGGCATACGGAACATTAAGCTACACCTCACTCAAACGAATCCTTCATTCCCAGAACATGCTGAGGAGTCAGAGAACTGCCTAATCATCTCCTCCCAAACTGTGGCCTTGCTGGATAGGTTTGCAGCTGTGAGAGTCATTACATCCTGTTCTCTTCACAAGTACAGCACTTTAAATTTGATTGCATATTACATGGAAATGCACTATTTTTGTCTGTCTAATGTACTGGGGCTTTTTCCTGTTTGAGGCCACTTAAAGGTTCTGTGATTTAAAGATGAGTGTTATGACTTGTGTAGTATGGAAAAGTTGCTTTACCTAGCCTTTTTGTTTTTTTTTTAAAAGATGTGGACCGGGAAATCTAGAGGTTTGTTTAGAGGGGGAATGTGGGCAAGGAGACACAGGTATTGCTCACAAGCAATTAAAGTTGCTTTCTGCAGGCATTCTCCACAAACTACCTCAATATCTCTCCTTTCCCCAGACAGTGCTTAGGGCATGTGAGTGGATCATGATATGGGGAAAGGCTTGTGTCAGAGAGGAGCACAGATAAGCTATCAAATAGGCTGTGCCCTAAACTCGAGCCTCACATATTGTGGCCATTACACCACATTATAGAAGATGAGCTTAATCAAAGTAGATTATTAAAAAAAGTAGAAAACAGCAACCCTCATCACCGCCCATTCTAGCATTCACAACTAACATTATGTTTCCTGTTCTGCAACAATAGCCTGTGATGCATCTTTTATGAACACTATGTAATTTCATAATGTAAAAATGTGGAGTATGAGTATACTGCATGGAATGAACTAGAATTAATATCAGAAACAATTTTAACAATCTCATTACTCATTATTTGACCAGACAACCATTTTAGACAAAATTAAATAAAAAAAAAATGCAAAAAATTATATATATATATATATATATATATATATATATATATATATATATATATATATATATATATATATATATTTATTTATTTTATTTTATTTTTTATTTAATTTAGTATAATGTTTATTTATTTATATAATGTTTTCCATTTTATTTCTCTGAATTATGGGTTTTAAAGTTTAATAAATTTGTATCATTAAAAAAGCTGTCTAATCAAATTAATTAATAGAATTTTAATAAAATGAATACAGAACAATTAATTTTCAACATACCATTGCATTATTTCTAATTAAATGAAGAGCATCTATACTGATCCTCACAGCATAGTCCAAAACCCAAAATTGGGGTTTCGCATTAGCATACCAGCCCCAAGGAGTAATGTGCCCCCTGGGAGTACGAGCACACTCCACTAGGATTGTGGCATCCTTCTGGGCTCTGGAGAACAGCGCCTCTCTTTAATAGAAATCTGTAGAGCAGCGGGCTGGGCGACACCCAATACCTTTGCGAGATTTTACGATCTCTGGGTTGAGCCAGTTTCACACCATGTGTTAGCAGGTACAAATAGGTTAGTATGCGGGCAGCTGGCTGGGTGTACCACTTGCACACAGTGCCTTTCCCCTCCCTGAGGGGATAACGTGTGCTTTGTCCTTTTATCCCCCTGATGGGATAACGTGTGATAACCCTGGATGTCTTTCTTCCCCCAGCACCCTGTGGCAGGATTCGATGCCAGGCACAGTACTTGTGAAGTATGCCCTGTCATGTCAGCCCGAGTACTTGGGGTAGGTGCTCCATATGTAGTGGTTCCATGTCGGTAATCTCATATGAGGTGTTTTCCATTTTACGGTGTCCCTGACAGCCCACCGGTCTTCCCCAGGGCAGAGCCCTGCTCTGCCACCAGTCACTGCGTATGTGATTCTCGCTTTCGGTGGGGCGCGTGGTGAGTTGTGAATGGATGCCACGGATAATAGTGTGAAGACTCCACGTGCGCTACGTTGTGGCGTTTTGTATAGGGCCATACAAGTGATGCTGGGTAAGACCCCTTCCCACGATACGTGTAAGGGCCCCAGCCGTTTGGCTCTATGCGAGAAACATAGAGAAAAAAGGCCCTGCTTGGCTCGGCCCGTTCCCAGGTTGGTAAGCGTTGCCTTGTTCCCCTGTTTAGGGTAACCAGAAGGATTCCGACAACTTTTATGGGGCATTGGGGAAGGGTATGTGCAGTCTGACACAGCTGGTTGCCTTTGCACGTAAAATACCCGCCCGCTCCTGTGTCAGCAGTACATGTATACAGCTCAGAAAAATCCTGAATGAACTAGATGTATTTCCCCGCCTTTATACCCGTACGTTGGGGGGTGGGGTATGCAAATACAGTCTGCCAACTTCTCATTGGACTTTTTTCATAGATCAGAGGCATATTCTGCGTTCAAGAGAGATCCCTAGTGTCGCTTCTTCGACACAACTTATGAGTGGTTGTATGCAGCTCTGAAAAATAACAGGAGGAAATACAGGAGTATTACAATACAAATCTCTGCGAAGCAGGGACTATAAACAAATGTTTTACATTTCGGGTTGTTCTGAGCAAAAACTCCGGTTCAAAAGTTCTGCAGCATCCTTTCCAAATTGTTACTGGTTAGAACAAAATAATAGAACAGTTTATACCATTCTTTTTAAAATGACAGTTCTCTGCGCTAAGGGGTGGGTGAAATACCAATTGCAGTGTTGCCAGATCTCACAAGAGAAGCAAGCAATCTGGTATGGAAATTACTTCATCTTTCAAAGTAGATCATCAATATTTCACTTGAGTCCTTGCAGTTTATAGTTCCCTGTCTGTCGCTCACTTTGACGTCGTGTCGAAGAAGCGACACTAGGGGTCTCTCTTGAGCGCCGAAAGATACCTCTGATCTATGAAAAAAGGCCAATGAGAGTTGGCGAACAGTATTTGCATACTCCGCCTCCGGATACGGATATAAAGGCGAGAGAAATACGCTCGTTCATTCAGTAATTTTCTTCGGAGCCGATGGTCGTGTGTATGCAGTCAGCTGCGAGTAACACAACTGATCCTGCTTCTGATCCTCTGATGCTCTGCTTTGCTGTTGGATTTATGGCGCACTACAGCGGCTTTTCTCTTCACTGCCGGCGTGCAGTTTGCCCCTGGGCGCTTCGACAGCGCAGAGTTAAAAGAGTTGAAAGAGTGATTCTCTCCATAAAAGAGTTTATTTCTCTGAAAGAGCATTACACAGCGGCGTTGAACGTCCTTTTCAGGACGCGTCTTTATAAAGATGTAATTTCCGCCCCTGTGTAGTTTCTGGATGCGGTGATTTCTCCCCACCTCTCTCGGTCATAAAACACTGTCTTGCATGCCTGGGCTGCGATCACACGCAGGCAGTGTTTTATGAATGGTTCATGTTCTCAGTGCGAGAACATAGCCATGGCAACATTGCGGTCGTGTGGCTTTCTTTTGTAATGAGAGAAAGCCGTTTCAGCCGCCCCCCGCGCCTCGCCTCGCCTCCTTCCTACGGGATTGACGCAGGCGCCGCGGGCGATGAACACGATTTGGGGACAATGACAGGCTCTGTTCGCCGGGTAAATCCCCTCGAACCTCCCGCCTCCCCGGCACGCTTGTTTGCTTCCGTCTGAGCTCGGGATGAGCATTCTCTCCAATGGTTCATCTTCTCAGTGTGAGAACATGGCCGTTATAGCATTGCGGTCGCACGGCTTTCTTTTGTAATGAGAGAAAGCCACTTCAGCCGCCCCCCGCGCCTCGCCTCCTTCCTACGGGATTGACGCAGGCGCCGCGGGCGATGAAGGCGATTTGGGGAATATGACGGGCTCCGTTCGCCGGGTAAACCCCCTCGAACCGCCCGCCTCCCCGGCACGCTTGCTTGCCTCAGAACTGGATGACATCACCGCTGCATCGGAGAGCGTTACAGCGGCATCGGATGCTGATCGCTCGCCTGGACCGCCACCTTCGGGTCTGCCGCCCAGCCTGAGCCTGACGCACGGAGATCCGCTATGCTTTCCCGGGCTACTTGATCGGTCCCGCGGGCAGGTGCGCCATTCACAGCCCCCCCGTTCCTTTCTTCCCGGACGTGCACGACGAGTTGAGCAAAGAAAAGGCTTCTTCGCTCCTCTGCTCTCAATACCCTCGCGGTGGAACGGTCCCAGACCGCTTCCACTCTGCACGCCACGGCCCTTCCTGCAACCAACGCCAGGCCAAGGCACTTCAAAACTTGCACCTTGGGTAGTCCTGTTCTTGATGTGCTGCAGGAACTGCGCTGGATGACCAACCGTGACCCCGGGCCACGGAGGTCAGAAGCGCCGGCACTCGAACAGGCGATGGCCACCCCTTGTGGTCCAGAAACGCACCTGTGGACTGGACCTGGTCGAAATGCGGGAGGCAGACAAGGCACACCTTCTCCCACACCCCCGTCTCCCAGCTCCGTCCATTCAGTGCCACCGTTGATGACTCTGCCCAGCAGTCCTCAGCGGTGAGGCAGACGGAGGCCACTGCACATCCTGCCCCGCCGCAAGCCTGCCGCCATGGGCCATGCCCCGTCTGCTCGCCGACGGGCGTCCTCCTGCGGCTATGAAACACCCTGCTCCGCCTCAACCCAGGCCCAGCTCTCAGCCCCAGCGTCGAGCACTCCGCAGGAAGCGGACGCCCCCATCTCACGGACCCCCTCGGGGACCCGGAAGGCTCCCAGGCTGTCCATAGACGTTCGACCCAGGGACCAAGATGTTAGCTCCGGAGGCTGGTAAGACCACTCCGTCCCCGGTGGAGGGCCAGGAGGAGAATTTTTTCTTGTCGAATTAATTTTCACATTCTCATATTCTCTGTAATGAGCTATTTCCTTTTGTCTCTGGGTCACCTGGCCCGCAAATGCCGTTCTCACGGCACTTTGCCCCCAGATATCAACAGTCCTGGCTTCCTGGACACGGACCACGCGTCTTCAGCCCCACGACTGTCCCCCGGCCGGCCGGTTCTGACGAGTCTAGAGGACGCCTACCCAGGACCTCCTCCTCAGTCGCTAACCCGCCCCCTGCCGGGTGTGCGGAGCAAGGTAAGTGCTTGAGTCTCTTCTCAGCACCTCAGCCGCGGGTCGCCCTGTCGCTGCCCAACGCTGCCCTACCTGCTCCGCCCCGCTGCTCCGCCCCGCTGGATACGTCAAAATTAATCGTCCCTTTGGTGCCCCTAGCGCAGAGGTTGGACGTGTGGCTTTCACTTCCCAACCCGTCTCGCTGGCTGGCCCGGACCATCCGACTCGGTTACGCAATTCAGTTTGCCAGGCCCCCGCCCCCCTTCATGGGCGTCTGGTATGCCCATTCAGAGGCTCCCCTCGGGGCAGATGCACTGGCACACAGCTGGCCGGCTGGGCTGCGCAAGTACGCATTCCCCCAGTGAGCCTTCTTGCACAGGTGCTGTGCAAGGTCAGGGAGGACGAGGAGCAAGTCACTCTCGTGGCTCCTTACTGGCCCACTCGGGCCTGGTTCTTGGACCTTGTACTCCTTGCGACAGCCCCTCCCTGGCAAATTCCCCTGAGGAAGGACCTTCTTTCTCAGGGACGGGGCACGCTCTGGTATCCGCACCCAGACCTTTGGAACCTCCACGTCTGGCCCCCGAACGGGATGCGGAAGATCTAGCTGGTCTACCACCCACGGTCGTAGCCACGTTCAACCAAACCAGAGCCCCTTCTACCAGGCAACTCTACGCCCTGAAATGGCGTCTGTTCGTGAATTGGTGTTCTTCCCGGGCAGAAGACCCACAGAGGTGCGCAGTTAGGTCTGTGCTCCTGTTCCTACAGGAGAGGTTGGAGGGAGGCTGTCCCCATCCACCTTGAAGGTGTATGTTGCCACTATCGCAGCTCACCACGACCCAGTAGACAGCAGGTCTCTGGGTAAGCACGACTTAATCGTCAGGTTCCCAGGAGGTGCCCGGAGGTTAAAACCCCTCCCGGCCAAACCTGTTCCCCTCCTGGGATCTCTCGGTGGTCCTCGCCGGTCTTCAGAGATCCCCCCCCCCGAGTCGCTAGAATCAGTTGGCTCAGGGCCCTCTCCTGAAAAGACGGCCCTGCTGATCGCGCTCACTTCCATCAAGAGGGTCGGGGACCTGCAAGCGTTCCCTACTAACGACACTTGCCTGGAGCTCGGTCCGGCAGATACTCATGTGATCCTAAGACCTCGACTGGGCTATGTGCCCATGGTTCCTACCACGCCCTCTGGAGATCAGGTAGTGAACCTACAAGCGCAGCCCCGGGAGGAGGCAGACCCAGCCCCTCTCACTGTCGTGTCCGGTACGTGCCTTGTGTGCCTACCTGGAACGCACCCAGAGCTTCAGGCGCTCTGAGCAGCTCTTTGTCTGCTTTGGAGGACAGCAGAAAGGGAACGCTGTCTCCAAACAGAGGTGTCTCACTGGGTGGTGGATGCCATTCAGTTGGCCTATCACACCCAGGCCATGCCCCCCCCTTACGGGTTCGAGCCCACTCCACTAGGAGCGTGGCATCCTCATGGGCACTGGCGAGGGGCACCTCCCTAGCAGACATTTGCAGAGCTGCGGGCTGGGCAGCACCTAACACCCTTACGATCTCAGGGTTGAGTCAGTCTCGTCCCGTGTTCTCTTAGGTCTGAGCCCGTAGAACTCGGTACACGTCGACGATCTGACCGGGTGAACCGCTTGTTCCAGCGCCGTTTCCCTCTGCCAAGGCAAAACAGTGCGCTTTTGTCCCAGAGGACCTAGGTCCCTGGTTGATTCCTCCCTAGCCCTTCGGGCCCGCAGCAGTTCAGCGGAGGAACGTGCTGGTCCAGTCCACTACAGGTACCTCCGGCTACCCCTACTGGAATAGGTGCTCCACAGATCAGGCCTCCTACGGGACTCCTCCTGTGTGTATTCCGCAGTACGGTCACCTTACGAGCTGACCCGCGTCTCCCTTAGGCAGTCCTTCGTTGCCCTCCGGTCGCCGTGTTGTAGCAACTCCCCCCTCCTCGAGGCTGGATCTACCACCGCGCCATTTCCTCCCACATGCCCAAAGTGGCCATGTGATGTATTTTGCCACCTTTACCTCCCCTGCTGGGCGGGTGTGGCCTCCGCAGGGTCTTTTCCCCCTAAAAGAATAGGAATTCGGGAATAAGACCCCCTTCCCTCGATGCGGTAAGGGCCCCGGCTGCTCTTGCTCTATGCCGAGAAAACATAGAGAGAAAAGAGGCCCAGCCAGGCTTGGCCCGTTCCCTAGTTGGGAGCGTCACCTTGTTCCCCCCTAGGGTAACCAAAAGGATGCTGACGCTTTTTCGGGGCATTGGGGAAGAGTACGTGCAGCCTGAACACAGTTGGTCGCTTGTGCACGTGCAAATACCTGCCCGCTTCTGTGTCAGCAGTACACGTACACGGCTCAGCGCATGGCGAGTTTTGAAGTGGACCCCTAGTGTCGCTTCTTCGACACGACGTCGAAGTGAGCGACAGACGGGGAACGTCTCGGTTACGTATGTAACCTCCGTTCCCTGATGGAGGGAACGAGATGTCGTGTCTTCCCGGCCACGTCGCTGAGCCGAGCCGCTGAGGTGCCCGGTACACTCCCGGCTCCTCAGAAAAATCCTGAATGAACGAGCGTATTTCTCTCGCCTTTATATCCGTATCTGGAGGCGGAGTATGCAAATACTGTTCGCCAACTCTCATTGGCCTTTTTTCATAGATCAGAGGTATCTTTCGGCGCTCAAGAGAGACCCCTAGTGTCGCTTCTTCGACACGACATCTCGTTCCCTCCATCAGGGAACGGAGGTTACATACGTAACCGAGACGTTTTTTAGCAATACTTGACAGAATTTATGTTTGTCATGATCCTAAAAACCTTTGGTCTTAATGTATATGCTTAAATTCTTGAAACTAGTTTCGTAGATAAATATAAATTGTGCTTGAATTTCAATGCAAAATTAACATTTTCAATAAAAAAACTTGTGATGAGTATGGATTGGATAGTGAAGGAAAGGCAGCCTACAAGTGACTTAATACATGGAAACTCCTTCAGTATGTTTTAAAAAGTTCAATTTCAAGTTTATTTATAAAGCACACTTAAAAACAATAGGTGTTGTAAACAAAGTACTGTGCAATTTTTTGAATTAGAATTAAAGCAATTACCTCGGTTTTATCCTCATTAAGCATGAGGAAGTTTTCAGATATCTATAATTTAACTTCCTCAAGACAGGAAATGAGATTACTGATAGAACAACAATCGTTAGGCCTGACAGGAAGGTAAAATTGTGTGTCATCAGCAGAACAATGATAGGCTACACTGTACTTCTGAAAGATAGAGCCTAAAGGATATAAAGTGAAAAAAGCAGAGGACCCAACATGGAGCCTTGTGGAACCCCACATGTGAGCAGTGTTGGGGAAGAGAAGTGATTATCAATACTGATAGAAAAAGCTATTTCCTTAAGATATGAGGAAAACCAGTTTAATGCAACTCCCTGGATGCCAACCACCTTCTCAATACGATGTAAAAGAATGGAGTGATCGATCGTGTTAAATGCTGCACTGAGATCTAGAAGAATAAAAATGGCCCCATTGCCAGAATCCAGAGAGACTAAAATGTCATCGGTCACCTTTAATAGTGCAGTCTCAGTACTATGCAGTGCCCTAAAGCCTGATTGAAAAAAGCATTCCAGGAATCATGAAGATGGTTGAGAGAATGTTGAAAGTGTGCAGAGCTACAGTAAAATCAAGACAATTAATCTGAAGAAGCTAAAATATAAATTCCTTTTGTGTTTTGAAAACTTTCCTATAATTATAAAATGTCCAAACTTGACAAAGCATACACTCACTGAGCACTTTATTAGGAACACCTGTACACCTACTTATTCATGCGATTATCTAATCAGCCAGTCGTGTGGCCGCAATGCAATGGATAAATACAGATATGGGTCAGTAGCTTCAGGTAATGTTCACATCAACCATCAGAATGGGGAAAACATGTGATCTCAGTGATTTCAACCGTGACATGATTGTTGATGCCAGATGGGCTAGATTTAGTATTTCTGTAACTGCTGATCTCCGGGGATTTTCACGCACAGCAGTCTCTAATATTTACTCAGAATGGTGCCAAAAGCAAAAAACATCCAATGAGCAGCAGTTCTGTGGACGGAAATACCTTGTTGAGGAGAGAGGTTTAACAGAGAATGGCCAGACTGGTTCGAGCTGACAGAAAGGCTACGGTAACTCAGAAAACCACTGTACAATTGTAGTTGAAGCTTGAGGCGGATTGGCAACACAAGCAGATGACCACATATGGAACTTTATTAGGACCACAGTATTCCTAATAAAGTGCAAACTGAGTGTGCGTATATATATATATATATATGGGTCTACAGTCTGGCATGCTGGAGAGGTCATAAAGTATACTTTCACTCAGTTCTACAAAATAACCTTCTCAGTGACCTCTGAACATGAACCTATCAAACAATTATTTATGTACACGCACTACCTTCACTGAAGGAATAAGCAGAGCCAAAATGACTGTGTATATTATCCTGTTAGGGCGATCATTTTAAACTGGCATTGGGGATTATTAGTCTTGTCATTTACCATCCCTCTGGAATTCCCTCTAATCCTTTTAATATCATTGTGTATCTATCTTAAAGTCCGGCACACAGAGCTTTGAAAATTTACATCTGGATGGGGTCGCAATCCTGTTGTCTGCAGCTTTTCACTGATTGGCTGGCTTTGCCCCAGCAGAGTCAAGCAGTCTCCCGTCTTGCACACTGATGAATGAGTATTTGGTCTCCCTCCATTTTCATGCAATACCATACAATACGTGTTTTAACATTACAGCGATTTGCCTATTTTTATAATGTTATTTTGCTAATACAACAGACAAGACTTAAGTGCATTGTGGTCTGTTGATTGTGTTACATGTTTTTTCTGTTCTGTTTTCTCTTTGAGAGGCTGCTAAGTGGATGAATAGAATTAATTTAATTGGTTAATAACTGACGCCCTACCTATTTAAGAGGTGCTGGCTGCTCAGCATGGCCCCACTGCCCTAGGTTATTTTGTTTCCTGTGTGTTGGAGGGTTGTTTTGAGATTTATTTTCATTATTTTTGAAAAGGCTGGTGAGCTTGTTATTGTATTAGTTAAAACAGCTTAAACCGAAAGAGTAGGTACGATCCGGAAGATTTATTATTTTTGTGTGTTATTTTTAATGGGAGTTTCTTATATCAGTTTATTGTTGCTTTAAGTTAACTAGCACACCTGGCCCTTTTTGTTATGTTTTGCATATGTTTATCTTCATTGTCGATATATTTCTGTTTGTTTGTATATAAACTTCATTAGTTTCCCCTGGCCATTGCACTGTTTTGCTCTTATTAAATTGCTTTCGATATTGGTCCCAGTTTGGGTCGTAACAACTTATTATATGATCAAAGACAGAGTGTTCATAAGAAATCATGTAAATCATGAGTCATTTCTATACCATGGGGCTCCCAGCAGGACTGAGTCTGCAGTTCATCCTGTCAAGATGCTGTAATATGCATCCTCAGGGCTTCATCAATGGGCAGGAATGTGGAATATGTTTAACAATGGTCCACTGGGATCATTTAGAGGAGAAAACATTTTTGAATCTATTCCAGCCTGATCAAGATGTTTTGTACCTGACTCCTACATGCTCTGGTCAAAAACCTAGTGAACAGCCCATGTAGAAAGCATTTTAAAGGGATAGTTCACCCAAAAAAACGTGTTTTAAACCAGTGTGACTTTCTTTCTTCTGTAGAACATGAAAGGGAGTCGTCATCATTTGCTTTCATTGCATCTTTTTTTCTCCACACAATGAAAGTGAATAGTGACTGAGGCTGTTATTCTGTCTAACATCTCCTTTCGTGTTCCAGGGAAGAAATGCCTCATGGGACTCCCATTTGGGACAGCAAATGAGACATAACTATGGTTTGCAAGCAAGTACTAAACAATATATAGCTCATTAAATATTTTAGAGCAGAGAAAAACTAGAAAAAATATAAAATCTCTAAAGAAATTTCTTGAAAATTGACTTTTCCATGACTTTTTCATGTCTGAAAAACACAACTTGAGATTTTTTGTTTTTGTTTAGTTCAATTAATGAAAATAAATTTTTCATTTTCACCTGAAAAAGCTTTAAAAGGTCAATTTGAATGTAATTACACATATCATGTTTACACAACACTTTGTCATTTTCTTAGTGTACACAACAATATATCTATAAAAGATCTCGGTGATAGGTCTGACTGTTTCCCTGTGGAGTAAACAAAAATAAGATGTTACACCTAATCCTGATTTAGATGCTTAATCCGAAATGTGCTGTTCCTCTCTCCAGGAAATGCCAAGATGATTATCTCCTTGCAGGAAGGAATGCCTCAATGCTGGTTGCGCAGGATGAATAATGCTTCAACAGTTAAGTTATGAATTATGCTTCAACAGTTATGTTATGAATTCTTAGTAGCACAAATATGAGATTAATATCTTAATTGGAGTCATTATTCATTCTAATAATGGCAAGTTGTTGACCTTGTTGTTGCTCAGTGGTGTTGCTTCATCCTTTTCAACCTTTTGCCACAGAGATTTGACAAGAATATTAAGAGAAACCCTGCTTGATTTCTGTGATTCAGAAAATATCAGCCACCACATCGCTCATTGGGGAATACACTGGGGAGCTGGGGATTTTAAAGGAATACTTCACCCAAAAATGAAAACTCTATCATTAATTTTTCACACTAATGTCGCTCCAAACCAATAATTTCTTTCTTCTGTGGAACAAAGTCTTCATGGGTTTTTGCCATAATGACTATTATGAATAGTGACATTATTCAGTCACATCATATAATTAATACAGTGCAAAAATAGAATATGATGGCTTGTTTGATGACATCAAACCTCATTGCTTTTCATCATTGCGTTTGGTCATGAGAAGCAATAACACCCTATGAATGAGGTGAAATTTTATCTACATATTATAGTGCTATATTAATGATTTGAGATTTTATTGCTTCAGAAGACTTGGAATATATAGCATGAGTCACTTAAATTCAGCAGCCCTGAACCACAAGGTGAAAAAACAAATGGCCTATGTCCTTAGCAAATTTTCCCTCTGAATTTATTTTTCTCAAGAGTTAATGCATACATTTTTTTATTATTATTAAATTACCCTCATTGTCAAATCAATAGAGAGAAAAAAAATTTCAGTGGAAAAAATATTCAGAGAATAATTATTTTGTAATTTTTTTTGCCTGAGGGGATTTTTTTTTTGCCTGGCATATGCTCAGGAAGTATTTTTTTATTTTTTTACATTGCAGTTTAGGACATCCATATATAAATTACTTTTACTGCGGTTCTGTTTTATTTTAATTTTTTTCGTAACACACTGTAATTTGTGTTCCACAAAAGAAAGTCATTCAGGTTTGAAGCGACATGAATAAATGATTATTTTTGGGTGAACTATTCCTTTACAATCCCATGCATAATTGACACAAATGTTTCACCTCACCTATGGTTAATTACCCTTGACTTTTCACTGCAGTGTAATTAAGAGTGCCTTGTTTTCAGCCACAGCCTCGGAATCTTAATGTGCAATGCAATTGTGTAGAACATTTGACTTTCAAAGATAGGACACATTGTTCTATGCAACACCTGGTACAGTGTCAAGCTGGGCACATGTTACATAATTGAGATACCAGGATGTGTGAATCTATTTTATGCATATTTATAGCACAGAATAATAAAACATACACAGCAAATGAGTTCAGTTGTATATGTAACTGTTGCACAATCCTGTAGAATGTTTTCTATACAACCGTGGCCAAAATGATCAGTTTCAAACCACAATAGATGAGTGTTAAGATGCTGAGCTCATCAAAAATTAATTATGAATTAGAGTTCATCGCTAAATGCCTGCACTTCAAAGCAGTACCAGCTCCCTATTTTTTAAAGAGAATCCGGTACAAGACAAAGTGGAGAAGGCAGCACAGATCTTATACTATAATATGAGTTGTCACAGACACAAAAAGATAAAACCCTCTGATAATGTGCGTTTGCAGGATATGAGTTACATTGTCATTTAGATAGTTGTCTCTGAAACAAAAGCAAATCTCTGTTGATATCAGAATATGAAATATTTCACACTTGTTCTTTATTATGTAGTGCTCACCATTGACAATGAAATTGAGATTGCTTCTAAAGATCTATCAGATGTACTCTGTTTTCAAAAGTGAATAAGCTAGCATGATTCTATGTTGTCTCAGAAGAACATTTAACATGGAATAGCAATAAACTAAATATTCTTTAGAGCAATTTAATAAATCTCAATTAAAGTATAATAGCTTTAACGGAGTACCTAAATATTTTGCTCAGTCCACTATCTTCATTTGAATACAATTATTAAAGACTAGGTTGTTATACACTATGGTTAGGGGTGGCGTCAGCTAATTTTGATTGCTGGTGTTGAAGAGGTGCTAAATCATTGACAGGGGGAGCTTTGGTCACTAAATACAGTTGAAGTCAGAAGTTTACATACAACTAAGCCAAGTAAATTTAAACTCACAATTCCTGACATTTAATCGTAGAAATCGATGGTGTAACTGAATCAGGTTTGTAGGCCTCCTTGCTCGCACACGCTTTTTCAGTTCTGCCCACAAATATTCTATCGGACTGAGGTCAGAGCTTTGTGATGGCCACTCCAATACCTTGACTTTGTTGTCCTTAAGCAATTTTGCCACAGCTTTGGGGAGGTATGCTTGGAGTCATTGCCCATTTGGAAGTCCTATTTGCGACTGAGCTTTAACTTCCTGGCTGATGTCTTGAGATGTTGCTTCAATATATCCTTCCTCATGATGCCATCTATTTTGTTAAGTGCACCAGTCCCTCCTGCAGCAAAGCACCCCCACGTCATGATGCTGCCACCCCCATGCTTCATGGTTGGGATTGTGTTCTTCGAGCTTGCAAGCCTCACCCTTTTTCCTTCAAACATAGCAATGGTCATTATGGCCATACAGTTCAATATTTGTTTCATCAGACCAGAGGACATTTCTCCAAAAAGTGAGATCTTTGTCCCCATGTTCACTTGCAAACTGAAGTCTGGCTTTTTTATGGTGGTTTTGGACCAGTGGTTTCTTCCTTGCTGAGCAGACTTTCAGGTTATGTTGATATAGGACAGCCTTTACTGTGGATATAGACACTTGTCACCTGTTTCCTCCAGCATCTTGACAAGGTACTTTGCTATTGTTCTGGGATTGATTTGCACTTTTTTCATCAAACAATGTTCCTCTCTAGGAGACAGAGTGCGTCTCCTTCCTGAGCGGAATACATTTCTTTTTTCAGTCTTTCCTCATTTCCTTTGATTTTCCCATTATGTCTAGCAAAGAGGCACTGAGTTTGTAGGTAGGCCTTAAAATACATCCTCAGGTACACCTCCAATTCAGTACACCTCCAATCAGAAGCTAATTGCCTAAAGGCTTGACATAATTTTTTGGAATTTTCCAAGCTGCTTAAAGGCACAGTTAACTTAATGTATGTAAACTTCTGACCCACGAGAATTGATATAGTCAATTAAAAGTGAAACAGTCTTTAAACTATTGTTGGAAAAATTACTCATGTCATGCACAAAGCAGATGTCCTAAACAACTTGCCAAAACTATACATTGCTAATATTAAATCTGGGGAGTGGTTAAAAAATTTGTTTTAATGACTTGAAGTGTATGTAAACTTCTGACGTCAACTGTATGTGCAAAACAGGCGAGGAGACAAGATGCAAGAATAATACATTGCTTTTGTAAGAAACAGCACATTACTTAATGAATTGGCCACCTGCCCACTTCTTCACCATCTTCAACATGTTTTACACTCAACAATCCTATTGGAGTGAACAAAGTGTGGAGTTTACTACAATAAATATGGCCTGTTTTTTAAGAAAAGTCACTGACGATTTTGCCAAGCAATTTTATTAATATCAGTTTGCACTTAGTGACAACAGAAGTGAAATCTCTACCCTGCAGCCTCAACACAACAGGCAACACACTTTCAGGGGTGTTTTCAGCTTTTTACAGTACTGTCTGAAGCACAGGTACAGCAAAACAGTGTACCCTTATTGGGGGTCTGGGGACATGCTCCCCCATGAGAAACTTTAAGCAAAAATTGCATTAAAGCATTTAATTGACTTCAGGAGCAGCATTTTTACATTTTCACAAGTATATATCTGAGGTAGTGATTAATGTTACTACGGGAAACAAAGCATTGATAAAAGACTTATTCGCACAGCACATCCAGCATTAAAGTTTTTAAAAATAATTTATCTTAAAAAAAAAAAATAGCCTGTTGTGGCAGAACCATGATTTTGTTATGTATCAGATGGTAATACTGCGGTGCATTGATGTACTCCATGGTATTTACATAGTACTCCAATGTACGTGTAAAAAAAAACATGAAATGATAATTTTTGATACCTGTTTTTTTTTTTTGGAAAAATGGATTTACCTTGAGTTATTCAAAAGCTGCCCATGCAGGCGTTGAACTTAGTAAAGACATTATATATCAATGTCTTAACAAAGGATGCACTTGCAGGTTTTGATTCAAAATACTTCTTTGGACTTATTGGCGGTTGGCAAACCATCTTAGGTGCATTTCGGCCACCTACTAGGATGGAGTGTGAGGCATTGATGAAGAAGGTAATAAAAAGATGGAAAATAACACCTATCTGAAATCGAATTGTTTAATCTGAATATCATATTATTTCCCAAGGAGATAATATTATATTGTTCTAATCAGACCTGTTGTCTTTAGGTAATCTAATACAGCCTTAGGGGCCATTTACACGACGATTTCAACTAAAAACTGAAAACTTTTTATGAGTTTTAGCTGTTCGTTTATATGCCAACAGCATTTTGGGTCCTGAAAATGCAAACTTTTTAAAACGGGTTTCAAGGTGCAAGTTTTTGAAAAGGATGCCATTATCGTTTCTTTGTAAACATACAAAAACGTGAATGACAGCGACCCCCAACGGAAAAACTTTTCACTTTTTAGTACATTGTTGTCGTAAACGTACCCTTAATCAGTTTTTAATTGTTATTCAATAATTTTATGAATATGTTATTCATATTTTCTGTAATGTTAAACTATTTGTCCCTTTGGATATGGCTTTAATATTTCTGAGCTGAGATCTCTCTTTGTAATAACCTATGCATTCTATTAGAACATGTTCAACAGTTTCTGGTAATCCACAATTATTGCACAGTAAATTACTATGCTTTCCTATCTTAAATAGTGACAGGTTCAATGCAGTGTGTCCGATACAGAGTCATGAAATTACTGTGTCATTCCTTCTTTTGCCACAAACTACTCTCTCATTTCCTACCTCTTTTTTTTAAATCCATACAGATGTCTTCCCTTTCTTTCCTGGGTCCACATTTCTTGCTGCCTCCTTTTAACTGTCTCTTTAATTAATCCTTTCATTTCTGCTTTACTTAATGGTGCATTAATATCTATTCTTGGATACTCTAATGCCTGTTTAACCATTTCATCTGCTAGTTCATTACCTTTTAACCCCACATGTGTCGCACCCACAGAAAGAATGTTTTTATCCCTTTTTGTTGTATTCTAAACAATATCTGAAGGTTTTCAGAAAGAATATCCTGTCTAGAATTAGATTTCCCATTTATTAAGCTGGTAAGGCCAGAAAGAGAGTCAGAACAGACCACCACATTTACAGTTGGCTCATTCAGTCTCTGAAGAGCCAACTGTATTGCTACCATTTCTGATGAGTAAACAGATAAATGATTAGATGTAATTTTACAGTCAAACTGAGGAATAACTACTGCTGCTGCTGTATGTCCAGACTCTGGATCCTTTGAACCGTCAGTATAGATTTGTATTCAATAATAATAATAATGATTCAAAATACTGTATCGCCGTCACCGTATGAACGGGAGAGCCATAAACTGTCACACACGTCGCAAAATCTGTGACACTTACGTTGCAAAATCGTCAGTGACTTTTCTTAAAAACAGGCCATATTTATCGTAGTAAACTCCACACTTTGTTCACTCCAATAGGATTGTTGAGTGTAAAACATGTTGAAGATGGTGAAGAAGTGAGCAGGCGGCCAATTCATTAAGTAATGCGCTGTTTTTTTACAAAAGCAATGTATTATTCTTGCATCTTGTCTCCTCGCAGTGAACCGCAATAAGAATGTCTATGGTTCCGCTACGTTATACCTTTTTTTTTTTTTTTTTGCTAACTTTGCAGGGTCTCCATGGTAGAAGGGCTCTAGTTGTTATTTATAAAGCGGGGTCCGGGGTTGCAAGGTTACAGGGCTGCGGGATAATCTGACGGCTGTTACAAACATTTGCTGGGGGTGCTATGGACTTTCTTGGGGATGCTGAAGCACACGCTATCCCCTCCCTAGTGCTGCTTCTGACTACTGTTCTAAACATAGTTTGATACCAAATGTACCTTCATAATATAGTTGACTCTTGCTTTAAAGGGATATTTCACCCAAAAATTGTAATTATCTCATCATTTACGCACCCTCATGCCATCCCAGATTTGGCTACTAATCTGTTTCTCACCCACAACTATTATATTGCTTCTGAGTTTATGGATTTAACCACTGGATTCATATGGATTACTTTTATGCTGCCTTTATTTCCTTTTGGATCTTCTAAATTTGGTACCCATTCACTTGTATTGTGAGGACCTACAGAGCTTAAATATCCAACTAAAAATCTTTGTGTTCAGCATAAGAAAGAGTCACACATATTTGGGATGCATGGTGAGTTCAGGGTGAGTAAATCATTAGAATTTTCATTTTTTAGTGAATTTTCCCTTTAATGTACGCTAGTATGGTTTTGTGTTCATTTTTTACCTAAGAGACTTTAAATAGTATGTTGAATTTTAGTTGGGAGTACAGAATTCACAAAAATATTCAAATTTAAGAGGGTTTTGAACCAAGTACAATATTTGAAATCAACATACAAAACTACTTCTAAAGACAAGTAGCATTTGCGTAATTGGACTATTGACTAAAACCACTATAGTTACTGAGATATAGCCCTTGTGAAAACTTGTCGTTTTGAGAACTAGTCCCAGTCTCCCCTTAGACAATTTGTAGATAATGCCCTCTATGGATAATTCACAACCATTCTCTTAAAACCTTAACTCTTGGCAGATTGAGTGGGCTCAAAATGTGGGTCTCAAGCTTAGGAGAGTTGTCTAGATGTATTACCCTCTCCAGATTTGAATAGACAGTTCTTGGATGAGCTCTCTGGGTACAGGACTACACTCAGCAATGTTCTGTCTGCCTTAGAGACAGAGCATAAGTGTGGGTAATGACAGAGCAGATAAGATGGTGAATTTTCTGGAGTTACCCCTGCCGCTCCAAACAGAAGGAGATGCAACTGTTTCCTAAAGAAGCCGGAAGAAACAAGCACTGCTCTTAAGGTGGCATGCTGTGCTCTACAGACAGAGCTGTCTAAAGAGAGCTTGGGATATGATTAATAGTATGGGAATGACTCAGAGTCACTGTAAATGGTAGCTTCATACATTTTTCTGAAAGTGGAATGAAGCCAGATGCCAAATTTGCCTATTGTTTTTCTCAAACTTTTTTCTAAAGTGTTAGTGTGTCAAGAGTCTGAAATGGAACTCCAGCTACCCAGAAAATGGTGCAGCTACATATATATTGTGTGCAGGCTTTATAATGGAATTGACCTTTGTTGTCATTTTTACCCATATGAGACTTAAGCTGAAGTGTGCCATTTTTACAATGTTAAAATACTTTCTATCCCAGCTTAATGCACAGGGCCAACCAATTTATAAGTATTCCATTTGTATGTTGATTTCCCCAAAAATCTAAACACTGCAGCTCTGTGGTGGTATTGTGCATTGATCTGCTTATTTAAGCATCCTGACCAGTCTGACACTTGGAGGCAATGTTACATCAGAAATTATCTATTGGACTCCTGTGAAAAACTACTTCGGTAAAAGGGAAAAATTAGATGGTAGTGGAGTAAAATTCAGTATATATAGTTTTCCTTTCAATTTATTCTAGCCTTATGTGAAATTACACACAAATAATGGAGCTCTCTAATTTAAATTTAATAGACATTTCCTGCTCTTCTAAATGATGTACAGTACGGTGCAAAATTCTTAGGCACATAAGATGTTTCACAAAAACATTTGTCTTAGACAGCCATTTATATATTCAGCTTTACTGTCAATAGGAAATTTCAATTTAGACTCCCAAATATTCCTTTTGCAAATAGAATAGACGAACAGGGAGCACTGCAACAGTTGGCATGGCCCCCACAGAGCCCCCCACTGAACATGGGTCTGGGATTACATATAGACCCCATTTCCACCAGGTATTAAAATGCGTTTCAGGTGATCCGATTGCATGTGTTCAGCCTTAAATACAGGTCTAAACGGGGTCTAAAATGTTTTGTCATTGATCACAAAAAACACATATGAATGTGGTTGTAACATAGTTCAATGGAAAGGAGGCGGCGAGAACCGGCTTAGCAATATAAATAATATTTTCATTATAAACTTAAACAAAACAAAACAAAACACACACACACACACCCATAAACGATCTCTCTCTCCCGCACCACCGCCCGCAATCGGCCTTTATCCCCCTCAGAGGCTTAATTAGCTGGATAAGGGACCGGTTGTGTATAATCATGACCCGGCCTCGCCCTCCGCCCTGCCACAGTGATAAAAACGCATATGTCCACATCGCATTTGAGGTGTAAATGCTCATTAGTCCTGTGTGCATCCCAGCAGCAGTGAAGCGCAACCCCTCACCCGTCAATCAACTGCTGCGCTATAATAAGAGTTTAAACTTTGCATGTTACAAGCGGCTTTAAATTTTCAAAAGTGGATACATACACAATCACAAGAGCTTCACAGATCTTCTTTAGTGTGTCTATCAACACTGATGACAAGCACGAACACCTGACGCTCCTTTAATAAAGGTAATACACTAAAATAAAGGATAATTCTGCATGACATGTTGCGTTTGTGCTTAGATTAAATTTCTTCTGCACATTGGACAAAACGGCACGGCGTCATTTAAAAAAAATAGTTTTTTGCTTTTGATCAGTACTGTAATTTGTTATTATAAGAGATGTCAGCATCAGACTTTGGCAGTGTACTTAAAAAGACAAATTAAAGCCCTTCATTTTTGCTGAATGGTGTCAGACTGGCACTTCCATTGTGCAGATTTCACCATTAGTCCCAGTGCAGACAGACAGCAATCAAGTGCTATTTCTCCATCAGTCTGGGGCAAGTGATGGTCTCCCTATATAATAATTTAGCACAGCTAAAGCCATTTTTACAATTAACTATAGTGAGAGTGACACCTTGTCAACATACACAGGGATAAACTCTCCATTTTACCATTTAAAAGTTATTTAAGATTCAATTTTATTGTCATTGTGCAGAGCCAATGAAATGCAGTTGTTTTTGCATATCCAAAATAAGCTGGGTTAAGCATGGTCAGCCATGAAACAGTGCCCCTGGAGCAGATAGAGTAAAGGGCCTTGCTCAAGGGCCCAACAGTGGTATCCTTTCGGACCTTTCGGTCAGTAACCCAGAGCCTTAACTGCTGAGCCACCACTGTGATAGAATTGCTAAAGGTCACTTGAGTTTGTGTCTGTAGGACTGTAAGAGGTCATTTTATACTGTCTGTGAAGGTAAAAGTACTCCTGGATGTCCATGTAAAAGGTACATTAAAACATATACATAAACATATTTTGTTCTGTTGTTTTATTGTGTTTTTAAGAATGTGAAACTTGTTGTCTGAGAGGCTACTTGCGTGATGACGTTTTATGGTATATGTATATGTGTTTGTTGGATTGTTAATTGTATGTTACCTCTTCCTGCCCAGGGACTACAGATGAAATTTAGCTTGTAGCTAATTCTGGTATGGCTGAGTGCTATACACTGTCCCTGTTAAATAAATAAATAAAATAAAAATAAATAAAATAAATATAGGACATTTCTAACTATTTGCAAGAACGTTCAAAAATGATAGTGATGTAAAAAAGGATTTGCCCCCTTATTGATTTCTTCTATTTTTCATACTAAATTGTTTTAGATCTTCAAAAAAAAAAATAAAAAAAGTACAAAAAAAAATAAAAAAATAATAATAATAATAATAATAAATAAATATATATATATATATATATATATATATATATATATATATATATATATATATATATATGTAGTTTTTTTTTTTTTTTTTTTATTAAAGCAAAAAATACCAATATCACCTATGTGAAAAACTAACTGCCCCCTTAAACTTAGTAGTGCCACATTTAGCAGTAACAACTGCAACCAAATGCTTCCAATAACTGGAGATCACTGTGGTGGAATTTTGGCCCATTCTGCTTTGCACAACTGCTTTAGTTCAGCCACACTGGAGGGTTTTCAAGCATGATCTACCCGTTTAAGGTCCTGCCAATCTCAATTGGGTTCAAGTTAGGACTTTTACTAGGCCACTCCAAAACATCAATTTTGCTTATTTTGAGCTATTCAGAGGTGGACTTACTCCTATGCGATCCAAAGATCATTGTCTTGCTGCATAATCCAGTTGTGCTTGAGTTTCAACTCATGGACTGATGACTGAACGTTCTCCTTTAGGATTTTCGGGTAGAGAGCATAATTCATGTTTCCCTCAATTATTGCAAGTCACCCTGGCCCTGAAGCAGCCGTAGGTATGATGTTCTTTTCATGGAATTGTGTGCTTGATTTAAGCCAGATGTAACGGGACCCCTGTCTTCCAAACAGTTCCACTTTTGACTCATCAGTGCACAGAACATTCTCCCTAAAAGTTTGAGGATCATCAAGGTGTGCTTTGGCAAAATTTAGAGGAGCCTTAATGTTCTTTTGGTTTTGTAGTGGTTTTCGCCTCGTCACTCTACCATGGATTCCATTTTTGTCCAATATCTTTCTGATAGTGGAGTAATGAACAGTGACCTTTATTGATGCAAGAAAGGCCTGTAGTTCCTTGGATGTTGTCTTTGGCTTTTTTTGTGACTTCCTGGATTAGTCATCGCTGTGATTTTGGTGGAATTTTGGAAGGTCGGCCACTTCTGGAAGGTTCACTACTGTGCCATGTTTTTCTGTCACACTGTGGTTCTTTGGAGTACCAGAGCCTTTGAAATAGCTTTGTAACCCAGACTGATGTATTCCTCATAATTTCTGGTATTTCTTTCAACCTTGGCACACTGGGTGAGACCTTTTAGCTAACTTTAAGTTGCTGAAAAAGTTCTATTTAAGTGTTAATTTGATTAAACAGGGCAAGTAGGCCTGGGTGTCTCTAGTCCAGCTGAACCCCATTATGAATGTAGTTTCATAGATTTGAGGATCTAGTAACTAAGGGAACAAATACATATTCACAAAGGCCCTGTTGGTATTGGATAACTTTGATTTAATATATAACATATCATTTAAAAACTGTATTTTGTGTTTAATTTTGGAAACAATTTAGTATGAGATATGCACAAAAACTGAAGAAATCGGGAGGGGAGGGGGATCTGAATGGGGGTTTCTAGTCTGTAAAGATGTAGGCAATATGTGTGATTTCATGATTTCAGTGCAATAAAATCACTTGCTAACCTTTTCTGTGTAAAGTTATATCCAATTTTACAACTTATTTGCCATAAAGACATAACATCGTAAACCTAAAACAACCATACATTTGTTTAAACAAATTTTTAACAGAAGAATGTAAGAGCTTTTATAAAATTTTAAGCTTCACATTTCTGCCTTTAAACCCACTATAAATTGGCCCCATTCGCTTCCATTGTAAGTGCCTCACCGTTTTTTTAAGAAAAAAAGAATACATTTTTGTGGTAATCAACATTATGCCACAAACGCTGTTGATTGATCTTAACTTGTATTTAACTTTGAATATTCATGGTATACAGACTGTTATATAAAAATATATTTAAATTTTATCATTGCATAATTAAAACGTCTCGGGTTACTTGTGTTCCCTGAAAAAAGCGGAACGAGATGCTGCGCTGCTAAGCGCTATGGGGAAACAATCTTATTGTGAGCTGCTTCTGAACATGTGTGTAACACGTCAATGAAATTGACTGGAATTTATAGCCTCAGTTGGTGAGATCATTGGACGCACCTGTGACGAGGCTATAAATAGAAGGCGTCACCAGAGTGTCGTCAGATTATTTTTCTGAAGAGCGGTCCTGGGACGTCCCAGTGCGGCAAAAGAAGCGCAGCATCTCGTTCCGCTTTTTTCAGGGAACAAGGGTTACACAAGTAACCCGAGACGTTCCCTTTACAAAAAGCTTCACTTTGATGCTGCTCTGCTAAGCGCTATGGGGAACGAAATGCCCACGCCGCCGCACTGGGGCTGTCCGGACCCCTGATCGTTGTGAAGTGTTTTCACAGAACGCAAGAGGTTCCAAACATGAGCTTGAGATGTCGACTCAAGGGCATAAGCCCGGAGTAGCAGAACATCTAACACCATAAAATCCGAAGAGTGTGTACGGAAAGGACTAGCCTGCCGTATCACAAACCTGGTTTAGACATGAGCTTGAGATGTTGACTCAAGGACATAAGAGTCCGGAGTAGCGAAGCATCTAGCCCACAAAGTCAAAAGATGAGTTTTAGAAGCCGATTCAAAGGCTCTAACTCAAAAGTTCGTACCATGAACTTGGATTTGGCATGAGCCCGGGATGTTGACCCAAGGACATAGTCCGGGGTAGTAAAACATCCCAGCCAATATAGAAATTGCAGAATGTGTGTGGAGGGGACTAGCCCGCCACGTCACAAACTTGCTCCTGCATGAGTTTGAGATGTCGACTCAAGGACGTAAGAGCCCGGAGTAGCATGAACATCCAAACTATAAAATTTAATGAATGTGTGCGGAGAGGACCAGTCTGCCGCATCAAAAACTTGCTGCAGAGGGACCCCTCTAGCCAAGGCTTTAGAGGAAGCGACCCTTCTGGTGGAGTGAGCCCTGACACTTACTGGCGAAGCTTGACCGCGCGCCTCATAGGCCAGGGCAATAGCATCCCTCACCCAATGTGACATAGTCTGCTTACTAGCGGCCGCCCCCTTGTTGCGGCCCCCATAGCAAACAAACAATTGCCCTGACTTACGCCACTGGCTTGTGCGGTGGACATAAATCTGAAGGGCACGGACTGGGCAGAGTCCATGAAGTCTTTCCTGCTCCGGCGTTAAAAACGGCGAGGAGCAGAAGGCTTCTAAAGTGACAGGATGTACTGTCGAAAAAGGAACTTTAGGAAGATAATAAGGGTGAGGATGCAAAATTGCTTTGGCCATACCGGGGGCAAATTCTAAGCAGGTCGGCAAAACAGACAGAGCCTGTAGATCCCCAATCCTCTTAAGAGAGGTAATAGCCATAAGGAAGACCATCTTGAGAGTCAGAAGTCTGTCAGACGCTGACTCCAGAGGTTCAAAAGGGGTCTCGACCAGAGCCTCCAGGACTATAGTTAAGTCCCACGAAGGAGTTCTGGCCCTAATGGGAGGCCTCAGTCGCCTGGCTCCACGAATGAAGCGGGCGAGTAGAGGATTTCTCCCTAAAGGCACCCCGTCAATCAGGGCGTGGCAAGCCGAAATGGCGGCCACATAAACCCTGAGAGTAGCGGGGCATATGCCTGCTGACAGTTTCTCTTGCAGAAACTCCAGAACTGAAACAATTTGGCAGTTAACTGGATCTGCATCATGAGAACTGCACCACCTTTCGAAGACACCCCATTTATTGGAGTAAATTCTTCTGGTGGAAGGAGCCCTAGCACTAAGAATGGTTTCAATAACCCCAAGCGACAGCCCTGTGTCCCTCAGTTGGTACCCTTCAGGGGCCAAACGTGAAGTTTCCACAACTCGGGCCGGGGATGAAATATTGTCCCCTGTGCTTGAGACAGAAGGTCCTTCCTGTCCGGAATCGCCCAGGGCGAGCCGTCTAGGAGAGACATCATTTCTGAGAACCAAACCCTGTTCGGCCAGCGAGGCGCTATCAATAAGAGGCAAGACCCTTGCTGGCGAACTCTGGCCAGGACTCCCGGGAGCAGAGAAACCGGAGGGAACACATACAGGCGCATTCTGGGCCATGTATGTGCCATCGCGTCCAGACCCAGGGGGGCTGGGTGACTCAGAGAGAAGTAGAGGGGACATTGCGCAGTCTCTTGAGAGGCGAAGAGGTCCACTTCGGCTCTGTAAAATCTCTCCCAGATCTGTTGTACTACCTCGGGATGGAGTTTCCACTCGCCCGATGGTAAGATTTGTCTGGACAGAAAATCTGCTCCCACATTCAGGCGTCCAGGGATATAGACTGCCCTGAGTGACAGTAACTTGCCCTGGGCCCAAAGGAGAATCCGACGTGCCAGCAAATTGAGGTGGCGAGAACGTAGGCCTCCTTGATGATTTATGTAGGAGACTGCCGCTGTGTTGTCCACCCGCACAAGGACGTGGCAGCCTCTCAAATGTTGGAGAAAGTATTTCAGGGCCAGAAATACTGCCATCAGCTCGAGGCGATTTATGTGCCAATCGAGTTGATGACTCTCCCATTCCCCTTGGGCTGGACGACCACTTAAGACAGCACCCCAACCCGTCAGGGAGGCGTCTGTCGTAAGCATCCTGCGATGACACAACGCACCAAGAGTGGGACCCAAGGTGAGAAACCGGGGTCTGAACCACATAGAGAGGGATTGAAGCACTGGGCGCGTAACCCTTATTTGCCTGAGGGGACTGGCCCTTGGATGAAACCCTCTGGCTTTTAGCCACAGCTGAAACGGTCTCATATGGAGAAGGCCCAAAGGAATCACCGTGGACGCAGACGCCATTAGACCTAATATTCGTTGGAACTGAAGAACAGTGCAAACTTGACCTAGCCTGAGAATGCTCAGGGAGTTCTGAATGGAGATGACACGAGCGGGAGACAACTGTGCCTGCATCGTGACCGAATTCCATATAACCCCCAGATAGGACATTTTCTGGGTCGGGGAAAGAACGCTCTTTTTGGCATTGAGTCTCAGACCCAGAGAACCTAGATGAGCCAAGACGATATCCCTGTGCTGAACTGCCAGTTCTTGAGACTGGGCTAGGATCAGCCAGTTGTCTAGATAATTCAGAATGCGGATGCCCTGGAGTCGCAACGGAGCCAGTGCTGCATCCATGCATTTCGTGAATGTGCGGGGTGATAGGGCTAGACCGAATGGAAGGACCCGATACTGGAAGGCTTCGTCCCCGAAAGCGAACCTCAGGAACTTCCTGTGCTGTGGCAGAATTCCAATATGAAAGTATGCGTCCATGAGGTCGATCGTGACCAGCCAATCGAAACGTTGGAACTGAGACACGATGGACCTGACTGTTAGCATCTTGAACCTGAGCGTGTTGACCGAGCGGTTCAAGGCACGAAGATCCAAGATGGGACGCAACCCCCCCCCCTTCTTGGGGACCAGGAAGTATCTGCTGTAATAGCCAGACTCTTTCTCTGGAAGGGGAACATGTTCTATGGCCCCTTTCTCCAAGAGATTTCGCAGTTCTACCTGAAGTAGACATGCCTGTTCTGGGCTTACGGTAGTGGAAACCACGCCGTTGAAGCTCGGAGGGCGGCAAGCGAACTGAATTCTGTAGCCTTTTTCTACTGTTTTTAGAACCCACATAGAAATACCTGGCAGAAGTTTCCACGCTGCCAGGTTCTCTGAGATGGGAACTAATTTCAAGACTTCCTGTCGAGGGGGTGTAGAATGTTCCGTGTCCTGGAATATGGCAGGAAGCGACGGTACATTCAACATTTTGTTGGAAACCCCTGTCACCTGAAACACCAAGGGTGGCGGGAGTGAAGAGGTTTTGTGAGGGTATCGGGAGGGCCGAAGTGAATGATACACGCGCCCCGTCCCGAAGGGAACTACCCTCACAAGGTTGGATACAAGGACGTCAGGGCTTCTTTCTCTTGGAGATAACAGCCCTGAGGTCTTGTTTGGGAGGTTGCTGAGGACGACGAGCCTGTCCCCAATCTTTGCGAGGGGGAGCACGACTTGCCACGCTCTGCTTCTGAACCTCCCTCCTCACAGAATCAGGGCGAGACTGGGTGACCGACGGCCTCGCCCCCTGAGTGCGACGAGGAAGGAATTTTCCAAAGGCCTCCTCATGGCTTTTCGCCTCCTGGAATCTGGAGATAACCGTGTTCATGGCGTCTCCAAAGAGACCAGAAGGCGAAACTGGGGCATCAAGAAGGAAAACCCTGTCCTTATCCTTGATGCCGGATAGATTCAGCCACAAGTGCCTTTCAGTCCTAACCAAAGCGGACATAGACCGGCCAATAGCACGGGCTGACTGCTTGGTGGCACGGAGAGACAAATCAGTAGCTCGACGAAGCTCAGAGAAAGCTTCATCGTCGAGACTTCTTCCAGCACTCAAATCTTTTAGCAGGTCAGCCTGGTATGCCTGCAAAACAGCCATGGTGTGCAGCGCAGCACCAGCCTGACCAGCCGCTTGATATGCTCTCCCGACCAGCATGGAGGTTACCCTGCATGGCTTAGAAGGGAGAGCAGATTTATTAAGTGATGATGTCGAACCCGGCGAGAGATAACCCGCAAGTGTCTCTTCGACCGGTGGCATCTTTAAATACCCTCGCGCCTCAGCGCCAACGATAGTCGAATATATTGACGTCGAGGGCACGTGAATGCGCGAGGTATAAGGCTTATTCCAAGAACGAGAAAGCTCGTCATGGAGATCATCAAAGAAGGGAAGGGACTGACGAGGTGTTCCCTTCCCTTGGTCACCAGACAGAAATCTGTCCTCTAATTTAGAGCGCTTGGGGGGAACTTGGTCACGTGGCCAGTCTATTTGAAGCCTGGCCACCGCGCGAGTAATCACATCGAGCAGCTCCTCCGAAGATTTTGAATCGCGATTGGAGCGCTCAGATGCGGTTAACTCTAAATCTGACCCAAGGGAAAGGAGGTCCCCCTCGTGAACTGAAGAGGCGCCGAAGCACGCTTCAGGATCACGCGAGGGACCAGCAGGATCTGGGGAGAGAGCGAGCGAAAGGGGCGAACCCGTCTCTCGCTCCTCAGCCAGATCCATGCGAGAGCCCCACGAATGAAGTGTGGGTGCCGGCTCTCGGAAGTAGGCAAGGCGAGCGCGAAGCATCCCGACCGAAAGTAGGTCGCAATGCGCGCACCCGCCCTGTTCCAACGCGAGAGTAGCGTGCCCTTCCCCCAAGCAAACAAAGCAAAATTGATGCGTGTCCCTGTCAGACATAGAACGCTGACAAGGAAACACACATTGTTTGCCCTGCTTTTCTGCCATTTTCCCCTTTTTTTTTTTTAATATATATATATATATATATATATATATATATATATATATATATATATATATATAAAGAGAGAAAGAAGGAAAGGCTTAAGATTTTTAAACAATTTCTAGCAAGAGTTTCGTGAAAACACACAGAGAGAAAGCTCTGAAGAAAAATGTCTGACGACACTCTGGTGACGCCTTCTATTTATAGCCTCGTCACAGGTGCGTCCAATGATCTCACCAACCGAGGCTATAAATTCCAGTCAATTTCATTGACGTGTTACACACATGTTCAGAAGCAGCTCACAATAAGATTGTTTCCCCATAGCGCTTAGCAGCGCAGCATCAAAGTGAAGCTTTTTGTAAAGGGAACTGAAAAACTGATCATATAAAATGAGCAAAAAATAAAGAGTCATGTAGGACAGTGGCTACAATAATAAAAATGGGATTGCATCTTTTGCGGTCAATAGATTTTACTGTACGATAGTCACGCAACAACAAACATGCCATCTCAGTTAAAATGGGCAAATATCAATAACCGTGTGTATGCCCAGTAATAAAGATTAAAAGAGCATCAAAACAAAGTAAAATAAAAAAAATGTATTTGTGAATTTCCCCTCACCTCCTTTCCTAACCTTTAACTCAAAGTCTGATTTGACTGCTGACGTGAGTGGTCTTTGCAACATATCACTGTTGTCTCAATCGCTACAAATCAATCTGTGTTCCGACAGCCTCTGCAATGCAGGCACAAAGCTTGCATTACAAGATCACTTCCCTACAATATGCAGGCTATGATGCAAGTGCAAGTCTTTACCAGCATGGACAACAGATGTAAAGGATCATCTATTTTAATAATCATTACAGCTCCAAAAGAAATGCAAATATCCTTTTAAAAGTGCCCAGAATGTGTTTGTGTGATTAATTTTGTGTTTGTTTATGTGTATAACAACTCTATAGCAACACTTTAATATCAAATCCTTTTTGTTTCTGCTTTATGGCTGTAGTTAGCTTGTATTTTCTGTCTCCTGCTAGTCTTAGTGTTGGCAGTAAATCCTATTATTTGGTCTTTAAGAACACATACCTGCTTTGTCTTTTCCAGAACTTTCAGGTAATGGTTTTCTCTCAGTAATACTGGGTCCAGATGTACAGTGGGGTCTTTATCTATATATATATATATTACACAGAATGCTTTAGGATTTTGAAATATTACAACAAAATGTTATAACAAACAAAAATATATATTTAAGATTTGCATATATTTGATATTGTCAATGTTAACTCCTTTGTAGGATATTTCAGATTCCCTTACTTCCATTGAAGCACATATTATGCACCATTCTAAGATCATGCCAGAATAACATGTATCATCAGGTTTTGCACATTCCTCCATGTCAGCTACATACCAAATACTAAGAAATTGTAAAAATTCACACTTTTGGACAACACTTGAGTGTACAGCGATCAGCCACAATATTAAAAACCACCTGCCTAATGTTGAATAGGTCACCCTCGTGCCGCCATAACAGCACCAGCCTGCATCTCAGAATAGAACTCATCTACTGTAGACTTTGTGTGATGTGCCACCCACCATGGAGATTAAGCCTGAGTCTCTGGTGTGTTGTACACTGTTCTCAACCACTGAGCTATTCAGGTTTACTGGTTAAGCTGGACCATGAGCAGAAGAAGACTTGACACAGAGACTTGAAGCTCAGAGAACAAAGGGATCTTTTACTGGAGTTATATTGCAAAAAGTACACAAAAACAGGAAGCTGTGCTTCACAGGTAGAAATAATCAAATGGCCAAAATGTACAAAAACCAAGAACTAAACTGGCAAAAACTCAGGTGATCTAGGCAGGTTGCCTCAAGACTGAACACAGGAAGATGAAACAGGTGAACTTAAATAGGGAAACACATAGGTGTTAACAATCAACATAACGAGTGTGGAAACCAAGGGAACTCGGGATGCTTGTGCCAATTAGTGGTCTGGAGGGACATTGCAAGCTGAAGTATTACACTTTGTCAATTTGAACCAGTCTGGCCATTCTCTGTTGACCTCTCACATTAACAAGACATTTGCGTCCACAGAACTGCCACTCACTGGATGTTTTTTTGTTTCTGACACCATTCTAAGTCAATTCTAGAGACAGTTGTGCGTGAAAATCCCAGGAGATCAGCAGTTACAGAAATACTCAAACTAGCCCATCTGGCAACAACAATCATGCCAATGGTCCAAATCACTGAGATAAAATGTTTGTATATATATATATATATATATATATATATATATATATATATGTGGTCTCTTAATTTTTTCCTCAACTGTATATTGTGTGGGAAATCATTCACCATTTATGTTCCCAAACACATCAGAGTGTTGAGGAATATAAAGTCTCTTAATGTTATTGGATAAGATCTATAATATTCAGTGCCACATCTCAGGTTATGTAGAGAGACTGAGCACACTGATTTTTAATTTTTTTTTTACAATTATTATTGTCTTCTTGGAGACCATCTGCCAGATTCATAAAAATAGTCACAGTTTTTTACAAGGGAAACAATGATCACATCAAACTCTTTTTCTCCTTTGTTCTAATTTGTCTGGAAATGCTTCATTAAATCAACTTGTTTTGTTTGCCAAATAAATAGCAGAATAAATATTTGTACTTTTAGGACCTCTCAAGTACACACAATCCTAAATATGTGGAAAAGCAACAGTATTAAATGTCACAGTGAAAATGATTGCTAATTGCTAGTGTGTGTGTGTGTGTGTGTGTGTGTGTGTGTGTGTGTGTGTTGGGGGCTAAAGTTTTCTTTCCATTGGGGACATCCAGGAACATCCTCAATTGGGAAAATTATTATACACATACATAAAATTATTTGAACTTTTTACATAAAAGTTGTTGTTGTCGTTGTTTTATCATTCTAAAAATGTACACATTTTCCTTTTGGGTCAATGTAACATTTTGGGATAGGTTCAGTGTACATTAAGTACAGATAGTATTCAAAATATATTTGAAGTAGCAATGTTTTGTGAGGGTCAAGTCAAGTCTGTGTGTATGTGTGTGTGCGCGTGTGTTCTGGTTAATAAGAATCTAAATAGAGCGGAGCTCTAGTGTCCTATTCACTCTTGGTAATCAATATAAGTCCCCTCTAACACACAGCCTTGCAATTTATAGCAGCTGCTGGACTGAATGTTGATAGGTCAGACTGGATGCTGCCCTTGGGAAAAAAGCTTAGTCCAGCAATTCATGCTAAGGGGCAGTAAAAAAAAAAAATCTCATAAAGTATGCCATATAGCATCAAAGTTATGAAGCCACTGATTCATATGACCCTTCTCTATCCAACATTTTATCTTTATGACTTAAAGTGATATTTGATGGCGAAAAGGAAATCGTTTTTTGGCCACTGAATGGCAATATGAAGAGGAAAGTACTTTTTTATAACCTACAAAGCTTGTGATTCAAATTAGAAAAAAGCATGGCAGCAGATTGCACAAAGTCTGTCTTCACTAAAGATTCTAATGTTGGTTGTGCTTGTTCGTTAAATTTGATATAGTTTATATTAAGAATATTTTGCACCTTACTTTCCAGAAATCGATACCCAAACATTGTACACTGCACTGTTTTTGCAAATCAAGGTTAATCTCTCTAACTTCAGTACAGAATTTTGAAACAATATAATCACCAGCTTCTTATCACTCGCACCAGGCAATGTAAAATGAGAAAAGATAAATGATTAAAAAAAACAGCATGTATCATGATGTATTGTTATGTTGCTGCATAAGCCTGAAGATGTTAGTAATGATCAAGAAACAAAAAAAAAAAAAAGTTAACACAGTTTGCTAAAGAAATAGCATCAATATGTTTTCGAGCAGGAAATTGTATTAAAGTATTTTTTCAAATACAGAATTGCACTCTGTAATGTTTTTGTTTATGTTATGCCAGTCAATATGGCAGTCATCTTGGACTCATACTGACACACAAATATCATACAAAAGCTACATTTTTCATTCACTAGTGCCATTGTAGAAATGCACTTTGCACAGTCAACCATGATTGATTTATTCCACAAGCAAATGTGTCTAATGGAGTATTCAGGTAGTATGTGTATCTCAATATGCCCCCACGAGTCTACCAGCTCCTTTTAAAATAAAACAGGTTTTATTGGGTTACTGATGTTCACTATAAATTTTTTATGACTAAAACTATTGTACTAAATTACACTGCCTGGCCCAAAAAAAGTCACATACTCTAATATTTTGTTGGACCGCACGTAGCTTTGATTATGGCATGCATTCGTAGTGACATTGTTTTGACAACCTTATGTGTAAAGTCTTTTCCATCTCATCCCAAAGACTTTCAATGTGGTTAAGGTCAGGACTCTGTGATGGCCAATTCATGTGTGAAAATGATTGTTCATGCTCCCTGAACAACTTTTTCACAATTTGAGCAAGATAATGTTACCCGCCTCCAGACTGGGAAGCCTGGATGGATAATCTGAATGAACCGCCCTCTGCCGGCTTTGTTTCTCTGTAAAATAATAAAGCAAACGCTGTGAGACAGGAGTACTGGCTGCAAGCTCCGGCAAAGTTTAATTAACTCTCCAATGTATTCACAACAGTAACATAAGTGACTTTACAGAACAACAATTACTCGTTTCTCTATTACTCAACACATTCCAATAAAGAAAATATCTTTTCAATAAAGCTTTTCAGAAGTTACTTTTGTCTGTAACACATTATAATCAATCACAATACATTGACCTGTTAGTGTTTTCGCATCATCATAAACACTCATTCCATTTTCACACTAACACAAATAAATCTCACATATTTGGCTTCACCCTAACCTCATGTTTTACATGCAAGTCGCCATTTTGGCTCTAGTTCACGCGCCTCTATTTTGGCGCGAGATAACTCCGGTAGCAAATGTACATTTAACTCGCTCAAACTTTATCATCCAATTACAATCAACATATAAAGCACTTTAGACACATTCCTAAACTCTTTTCACATGAGTATTTTCTCTCATTTCACTACAAATTTGCATATTTGTCACTCGTGTGTAATCCAATATGTGACTCAATATTACTGCATGCGTATTAAGAAAACTAACAGTTTGTTCTCAGTAACCCATCAACATCAACATGTTTGAAACACAGTGTTTAACATCAGTTTCGATCAGTTTTTGAATAGTTTTTGCTCACCTGTAAAATAATAAAGCAAACGCTGTGAGACAGGAGTACTGGCTGCAAGCTCCGGCAAAGTTTAATTAACTCTGACGCTCTCGGTGCAGTACTTTAACAGCGCTTAACGCCCTCTACAGGAGACAATAATAGCAGCAACATTTTCTTAGCCCACAACAAAGGTAACAATGATTGGAACCATATATTAACGAAGGCCCATATCTTTTTGAACAATACAAAATTTTAAAGGGGGGTACTTTTTCTGTCTTTTATTTTTAACAACTATACACTTTTTTTTTCAACCTACTACACTCTCCCCTATTTTTATTGGATGACTCCTGGCATCTCTAACTGTTTTATTTGCTTTCCTTCTATTCTTCGAACCACTACCTCAGTACACATTCTGACACCAATGACAACAAGGGTGAGTAGGCAAATACTGAAAGTAATGTGTCCCATTTCGAGATATGTATGGCTGTGTGAGTTGTAGTGAGTTTAGCTCTGCTCTCCAGGGTTGGAAAGATGGAATACCAAGAGTATCATAAGTGAACATTTCCTTGGGTTTATTAGTTCTCTGAGATCTTCTTAATTCTCTGTCCCTCATCTCCTCCATCTCTCTCTCTTTCCCATGTTCAACCTCATGTTCTTCCACTCTCACTTGCACATCCTCTCTTCCTCTTCGGTCTTCATCCGAAACCTGTAATTCTGAGTCTGGGCTGGGTAACTGATCCTCTGGGCCTGACTCCTGATCTTGGCTATGTGGTAAATCATATACTTTTGCTGGTTGAAACTCAGGGGCAGTTGGATGAAGGTCAGATGGATTTTGAGGTAACACCGGTACCGTGTCGGTGACCCTTCGTGGAAGTTCTACCAGTTCGTAACATGGGATTCTCCGCAAATCATATTGATGAGTATGCTCTTCCTCGTCCGAGGTATCTGTCGCTGAGCATTCTACTGGCTGAGTTGTTACCGGTCTTCTTCTCTTTGTCTCTTTAGCAACAGACAAGGGTTGTTCCACCGGTAGGTCATTCACAGCCATCAAAAGGTTGCGATGGAGCACACGTAAGGTCTTGTTACCCAGTTCCGACTGTACCTTGTACACTGAGCCCTCTCCAATGCGTTCTACAACCCTGTGCACATTCTTCTCCCAATAGGCACGTAGTTTACCTGGCCCACCTCGCTCTGACAGGTTCCTCACTAAGACTCTGTCACCGGGATGAAGAATGGTGCCTCTCACTTTGCGATCATAGTATTTCTTGCCTTTAGCTGATGACTTTTGACTGTTTTCTGAAGCTATCTGGTAAGCTTGTCTCATCCTGTCGGTCCACTTCTGTACAAAGACCTGATGATTTTCTTTCTCTGTTTCATCCTTTAGGTCGAACAACAAATCGACCGGCAACCTTGGAGGCCTACCATACAAAAGGAAAAATGGTGAGTAACCTGTCGCCTCATGCCGTGTGCAATTATAGGCATGTACGATGTGAGGTAGATACTCTTTCCACTCACTTTTCTTTTCCTCCTCCAAGGTGCGCAACATCTGGAGAAGCGTTCGGTTCAGTCTTTCCACTGGGTTGCATTGAGGGTGGTATGGAGTGGTACGGGAGTGTGCAATACCTGACAACTGTTGTAGTCTTGCAAACAGCTTGTTCTCAAATTCTTTTCCCTGGTCATGGTGGAGTTTCTCAGGGTATCCAAAGCGAGGAATAAAATCTTGAAAAATCTTCTCGGCAGCAGTCGTACCGGACTTATTCTTCGTGGGGTATGCCTGAGCAAACCTGGTGAAGTGGTCTACCAAAACAAGAATGTATTCAAACCCACCTTTACTTGGCTCAAGGTGGAGGTAATCTACACTCACCAATTCAAACGGTGCACTTGAGGAAATAGAACCCATTGGTGCTCTCTGATGCACATGAGGGTGCTTCTGTTTAATGCAGGCACATTTTGTCGTCACATAGTCCTCAATCTCTTGCTTCATTGAAGGCCAATAAAACCGCTCACGTGCCAATTGAAGAACCTTCTCAACCCCCACATGCCCCATCTCATCATGCAACTTCTTCATCACCAAGGTCTTGAACTTCTGAGGAAGTACCAACTGCTTGAACAGTCTTGTCTTCCGATACAGGATTCCCTTCTCCAGTTCCAGTTTATTCCACTCATAGAATAATCGGCGCTTTTCTCTTGTTAGCTGCTGTCCATTGCTTTCCTTTGGTGTCAAGTCTCTTTGCTTTAGTGAGATGACTTCGCCGATTGCCACATCCTCACGCTGAGCGGCTTGAATGTTTTCTGGCGTCACCCTCAGGAAACCACTCTCTCCCATTGTAGGTTCTTCACTAGGTTGTTGGAGTTGTAAAGCTGCTATCCAAGGAACATCATCATCCATAACTGCTCTATTACCCTGCCATACTGCAGCAACAGTTTCTGGTGACACGGTCATGTTATACTCACTCATGTGATCTTGAAGGCTTAAAGGATACCTTGACAAGGTGTCGGCGTCAATGTTGGACTTTCCAGGCCGGTATCTTATATCAAAATGGAAGTCTGCTAACTCACCCACCCAGCGGTGACCTACAGCATTCAGCCTGGCCGTACTAAGAATGTAAGTCAACGGGTTGTTGTCCGTGAACACTGTGAAGGTAGGTGCATAGTAGAGGTAGTCCCTGAATTTGTCACAAATAGACCACTTAAGTGCCAGAAACTCAAGTTTGCCAGAGTGGAGGTGATAATTCTTTTCCGCGGGTGTTAAAGTACGGGACCCATAACCAACAACTCGAAGTCGATTGCCCTGCTGCTGGTAAAGGACTGCTCCCAAACCTTCACTTGAAGCGTCCGTGTGCAATACGAATGGCAAATCAAAATCTGGGTAAGCTAATATGGGTGGACTGGTCAATTTGTCAATGAATATAGATACAACACTCCGATGCCTGTCCGTCCAGGTCACAGGTGTCCTTGAATGAAGTTGTCCCTTTTCGTGTTTCCTGTTTTTACCTCCTCCCTGATGAGGATGTGAGGAGACCACTCCCCTGGCTTCGGTTGAACATTGAAGAAGCTCGAACAGAGGCTTTGCGAGACGAGAAAAATCCTGGATAAATGATCGGTAATAACTAAAGAATCCAAGCAGTGTCCGTACCTCTCCCACCGTTCGAGGTTCCTTATTTTTCAGCGTTCTCACCGCTTCCAGGTCCTGAGGGTCAATTTCAATCCCTTCTCCTGACACCAAACGACCAATGTATCTAACTTGTCTTTTGAAGAGCTCACACTTCGTTGGACGAAGTTTGATTCCATGCTTTCTCATTTGTTGCAGTACCTTCCTAAGATGTTCTACATGATCACTGAATGACTTGGAGAAACACAGTACATCATCCAAGTATGGTGTGCAACACTCATCACGGATACTCTCTAACACCGACTCCATACACCTCTGAAATGCTGCAGGTGCATTGGTCAGACCGAATGGAATGCGCACCCATTCATACAGGCCCCATGGGGTGCTGAAAGCGGTCACATGTCTTGATTCTTCACTAACAAACCCTTGATGGTAAGCGCTACCCTGGTCTAGAATTGAGAACCAAGTATTACCACCGAGGCTGTCTAGGAGATCTTGAATCCTGGGAAGGGGATGGCGATCGGGGATGGTCTTACGGTTAAGGTTTCGAAAATCGACACACAAGCGCAGGCTGTGGTCCTTTTTTCTAACGCATACCACTGGAGACGAATATGAAGAGGATGACTTCTTGATCCAACCTCTGTCCAACAGGTTTTGTACATAGTCCTTGACCTCCTTATAAAGGGGTTTTGGAATGGCGTTATAACACCTCTGGACTGGTGTGTTATCTGATAGATGGATTTTCAGCTGAAGTTCGTGGATACATCCGATGTCTCCCTCATCCTGAGCAAACACATCTGATTCTTCAAACAACATTCTTCTCGCAATGTCTTGTTCTCTTTTATTGAGGTGTTCAAGATCAACAGGTGGGTGCCATTTTCCTCCCACTCTACTCTCATGATGTTCTTCTCTTCTACCGACATCATCTGCTGATGTGAGCTGGGATGAACACAATAGTGCGTTGTCTGTCTGCCTATCTGAATCCTTAACATTGGATGACGTACATATTGGTCTCATTTCAATGATGGGTTCGATGTTACCCAACACAAGTCTCTGGGGTAGGTAAATGTTATGACTTGTGGAATTTTGAACTGGGATTTTCACCGTCTTAGAGGCACCAGGAGGTACGTTTACAATAGCAGGAAATAACTCCAAACCTTCTGGGATTAAACTTTCTGACGCTGGTTCAAACATCATGGTTCCACCTTTGTACCACGCCTTCAATCGACATCTTACCTCCAAGACTTGACCACTGGGAATGGTGGCTCCTAGCTTCCCCGTCTTTACTGTACAGCTTGCAATGCATTCTTGGGTGGAGTTCACGGTGGCAACCAAGGTTTCAGTAGCATTTTTTTGCATCTGCAAGGCCTCAGAAAGAAGGTCAATTAGACTGATGTTATTTGCACAACTCTTATTCTCCCTTATGATCTCCTCAATTACATTGAAACCGAGCAGCGGACAATCCAGACACTTTCGACTCACCAAAAGGGGAACTTGGATTGCAATTGTGTCTTGTTTACTACTTGTGATTTCTAATAAAACCTCAACCCATCCATCAAAAGGTACGGCTGTCCCATTTGCTGCAGTAACATGAAGCTGGCTATCCGCTAGTAGCGATTCTAGTGGTTGGATGTTGATGTTGGGTAAGCATTTCTTTAGCCACACCCGTCCAACTATACTGACCTGGGCTCCACTGTCCAACAGCATTTGAGTCTGAACACCATTCAGTTGGCACTGTATCATGCAGCGACTGCCAATTAGCTGCGCCACACGTTTCTCTCCAATCTCATTCGCTCTGTTGGATGTGTTTTGCGTTCCAGGTTGCTCACCTCTAGTTGCACAGAAAGACGGTTGGGACGCGGTGTCTCCAGCGGTCACTGGTGGTCCCTCCCCAGTGACCTCTTCCCTTTTAACGCCTGGCTTTTAATGAGACATCCCACAGCTCGGTGCCCTGCTTGACCACACAAGAAACAGTGAGTACACATTTCAACATTTTGGGCGATACACTGTTTGCATTTACCCTTTACTTCTGGTTTTAATGGCCGTGCACCTGCTGCGACTATTTTGGTTTGCTGCTGAACACCAGGGCCCATGGACACAACCACTTTCTCCAGATTCTTAGTCAGCGCAGATACTTGAGCAGAAAGTTCATGAATGGCATCACGATTGGCTTTAACTTCTGCGTGACTCAGGGGAGAACATTGTCTATCCACGTCATCCTGCTGTGTTACACTTGCAATTGTGACTTTGGATTTGTGTGTATGACCTATTCGGTTTTGTCTTTCAGATTCCTCACTAACGGACTGTGTAATCAGTTCTAAAATCTGATCATCTGTGGCTGCCTGTGTTGCTATCGCGGCCTTAACATCCCTCCGGACAAATGTGTGTTTTTCATTCAGACCCTGATAGAGTGAGTGTAAGAAAACACCTTGGGCCAGTTTACGATCATACTGAAACTCACATTCTGTCTGTTCTGAAGCAAACAACACTCTCTGCCTGAGACCCATTAACCTATACACAAACTGGTGAGGAGATTCTTTGTCTTGTTGTTTTGCATTACTTAATTCCTGAAATAATTCAGTACTACTTTTGTCCCTAAGGTGAGCTCTAAGGAACCGTTTCAACTCAGCTACTGTAAGACGGTCTTTCGTGATAAGCATCTCTTTGAAGGTACCAGGTTTGATTACCTTAAACACTGTTCGTATGATTTCTGACTCTGAAAAATTATCTGCTATACCTTCATCAATTTGTTTACAAATACTGTTGAAACTCAAGTCTGAATTTAAATCAGAAATTTGTCCACCGTAAATTTTTAACTCTCTACGTGGCAAGTAGGACGCCACATCAGAGAATTTGATCAGGCCAGTCATGTGTTCAGTCACTTTAGGCAATGGAACAGTTTGTTCAGCACTTGCATGTGACGCAAGACCTGTAGTTTGGGCTACTTGCACCCCAGCTGCTACTGATGTCCGTGCAGATTGCGATACCAGTCCCACAGCCTCTTCGTTTTCTTCGACGTTGGAAGCGAAACCTTGTTCTGTAGCGGTCAACTCGCGAACGAGGTCATGGAGGGTCAGCAAGCGAGCCATTCCTTGGTCCTCTAGACTCTGCAGTTGTTCTCCTCGCATGAAATCAACGACGAAGTCATAGAGTTCCATTTCGGTTGGATCCCCGCCTGGCACCACCTCTCCTTCCTCCCCCGCGCAACACAGGGCTACGTTGTAGAGTGCTTCGCAGTTCGAAGAGCTGACCAGCAGGTGGAGCTGTTTCTCGATCTCCCACCGTAGTTTCCGAAGAGTCGCCATAACTGGACTGCTGGTGTCTGCCGTTCAACTCGCTGGTCTGGAATGAATGACGTTTAACCACTGCGGTTCTTGACTGATCAGCACCCGACCACCAGGTGGCGCTGATCCCGGACGAGCCCCCAAATTGTTACCCGCCTCCAGACTGGGAAGCCTGGATGGATAATCTGAATGAACCGCCCTCTGCCGGCTTTGTTTCTCTGTAAAATAATAAAGCAAACGCTGTGAGACAGGAGTACTGGCTGCAAGCTCCGGCAAAGTTTAATTAACTCTCCAATGTATTCACAACAGTAACATAAGTGACTTTACAGAACAACAATTACTCGTTTCTCTATTACTCAACACATTCCAATAAAGAAAATATCTTTTCAATAAAGCTTTTCAGAAGTTACTTTTGTCTGTAACACATTATAATCAATCACAATACATTGACCTGTTAGTGTTTTCGCATCATCATAAACACTCATTCCATTTTCACACTAACACAAATAAATCTCACATATTTGGCTTCACCCTAACCTCATGTTTTACATGCAAGTCGCCATTTTGGCTCTAGTTCACGCGCCTCTATTTTGGCGCGAGATAACTCCGGTAGCAAATGTACATTTAACTCGCTCAAACTTTATCATCCAATTACAATCAACATATAAAGCACTTTAGACACATTCCTAAACTCTTTTCACATGAGTATTTTCTCTCATTTCACTACAAATTTGCATATTTGTCACTCGTGTGTAATCCAATATGTGACTCAATATTACTGCATGCGTATTAAGAAAACTAACAGTTTGTTCTCAGTAACCCATCAACATCAACATGTTTGAAACACAGTGTTTAACATCAGTTTCGATCAGTTTTTGAATAGTTTTTGCTCACCTGTAAAATAATAAAGCAAACGCTGTGAGACAGGAGTACTGGCTGCAAGCTCCGGCAAAGTTTAATTAACTCTGACGCTCTCGGTGCAGTACTTTAACAGCGCTTAACGCCCTCTACAGGAGACAATAATAGCAGCAACATTTTCTTAGCCCACAACAAAGGTAACAATGATTGGAACCATATATTAACGAAGGCCCATATCTTTTTGAACAATACAAAATTTTAAAGGGGGGTACTTTTTCTGTCTTTTATTTTTAACAACTATACACTTTTTTTTTCAACCTACTACAATAACCTGGTAATTCAGTACCATCAGATAGTCAGCTGACTTCATTTTATTACCGCATAACATTGCTGAGCCTAGACCTGATCAACTGAAGTAACCCCAGATCATAGCACTACCTCCAGAGGCTTGTACAATGGGCAATTCATGCACTTCACTTCTTACCCTGATGCACCCTTCACTTTGGAATAGGGTAAATCTGGACTCATCGGACCACATGACCTTTTTCCATTTCTCCACAGTCCAATCTTTATACTCCCAATAGCAAATTGAAGTCATTTATTTCCGATTAACCTCTCTAACAAGTGGCTTTCTTGTGAGCTGTTTAGTCCCAATCCTGTAAGTTCTCATCACATTGTGCGTGCGGAAATGCTCTTACTTTCACTATTAAACATAGACGTGAGTTTTACTGTAGATATTTTACGATGTGACTTCAAGCATTTTAGTGATCTCTATTATGATCATTCAAGATTTTTTTTTGACCACATTTCTTCTGCGAAGCTGACAGTTCATCACTATCCTTTCAGGTTTATATGCGTTGGACAGTTCTTAACCCATTTTCAGTGATTTTAACAATCTCCTTAGTTGGTTTCTTTGCTTGATGCAGGTAAAAAATGGCCCCTTCTGAAACACAGTAACATCTTTTCCATGACCACGAGATACATCTTCTGACATGGTTGTTAAAGAAATAAGCTACAAACTGCATCAGGTAGGGTTACAAGAATTGTTGACAGCTGAAACATGTTAATCACAGTAATAATGATCCAATCATCCAATCCAAACAGCAACATTTATTTTGGCAATGCAGTGTATATTTATCATATATTTATAATTATACTAAAAAAATATATTGAGTGCACCTTTGATGAAATAAATTTATATGAATGTCCCAAACACATTATGTTCAAAGAACTAACCAAAGCCTACTTTTTACTATAAAGTGAAATGCTTTATGAATGTTAGGATGGGGAATATGGCTTGTCATTTACACTTTTTCTTATTTATGTTTTATCTGTTATTGTTTTTTCAAGTGTAGCATGTGTTCCTCTGGTCAGTGTAATCCACCGTATAGTCAGTGCAGGTGATAAATCATCCAGGGCATTTCTCTCCTTTCGCCTGGACCTTCTTTATAACATGACTTAGCTCTCCTGTATGAGCTATGATGTAACTGCACTAACAAGATTACAGCAATTCAAATCTGCTGTGTGAAGGTAACACTTCCAGTTCTTTTTCAGTACTTTGCACCAGACCAACACTATATATTGGTAGCTGATGCATATTGTTTCCATTTACTTTTTTTAATCAACATAAAAGCTTAAATGTATATGAATGTATAATGCAGGGATTTTCACCAATTACTGTAAAAGTTGAAAAATAATTAATAAAATAAATAAAATTCCATTAGCCTCCTGAGACCCTAGCATTCTGTGTGCATTTTCCATTTCATTTTTTGATATGTATGTATACACATAATAAACAAGCAAAATAATAATAATAATAATAATAATAATAATAAATTCTAGGGCAAATAGTTTTCCTAAAATTGATGTCCTCACATGTGGACATCGGGACTAAGTTGTGAAAGTTTAAGAAATAACAAGCTATAGAAAGTCAGTTTTTTTTTTTCATCAAATAGTTTATTATGTGTCCATGAGTGTTGCTTATTCATGTTTTTGAGACGTTATTGACATTACAGTTGATTTTCTAGAAAGATGAACACATAATTCTGATTAAAAGTAATGGCCAGCATCATCAAATTACTGCCAAACATGTTGAAATAACATTTTGAATAAAAAAATTCTGATTCTATTTACTGATTATGATTGTCCCATATCTGAACCATGTTGAGCAGCCTGAAACTGAACTTTAGGTCAGATTTTAGGAGTGAATAAACTGCATAGGAAAGCTATAGGATGCACTCATGCTCCTTATTTAGTGAATGACTTAACATCCAGTGTGCTGTCTGTCTGCAATGGTCTCAGATTGAAATGCACCTTATTTTCATCCGAACACCATATAAAGAATCAGCTTTTGGATGAATACATTTATTCCCAATGTGAAAACACATTGGGAGTAAATTATATAGGAATGCATTTACAAATATTTATGAATAGTACATGAACCTTATTGTACAGTGTTAACAAACAAAAATCGAACTAAATTTTGATTAAAATTAAGCGTAAGTAATTTGTTACTGTGAAAAGTTATTCAAAAATAACGATCATGTTTTTGGAACATCTGTCCACTCCACAGCTATTTATCAATGCCATAGTGTGAAAAATTAAGGAAATATTTTAAGCAGTAAATAAATCAAAACTAGAGACTCTGGAGTCTGGAAAACTACTGCCCTCTGGAGAAAACAGGTGGTACTACAAGCTTGAATTTCTCAGGAATCTTCCTTATTATGGTCCGTGGACATGCAAAAAAATAATAAATTATTTTTTGTAAAATTAATTGCACTGAATTAACACGTTAAATCGACAGCACTAGATTAAATTAATTTAAATTATGCGTTGCATATAGCAAATCCAAAATAGCGAGTCCTAACATGAGTCGCACAAGGTTAAACAAAAACAATATTAAGTTAAGTTAAACCAAAGCTAAAATTAAATAGTAAAATGTGGCTAAATGTTTCATTGTCTAATATATTAAACCACATAATAAAATATAATATGCATGTGCGTACTCTGGGTAGGGAAGCAGATATTGCACCAAGTTAAGGAGTTGAAGTACCTCGGGGTCTTGTTCACAAGTGAGGGGACAATGGAGCGGGAAGTTGGCCGGAGAATCGGGACAGCTGGGGCGGTATTGCACTCGCTCTATTGCACTGTTGTCACAAAAAGAGAGCTGAGCCAGAATCTACTGGCAAAGCTCTCGATCTACTGGTCAATTTTCATTCCTACCCTCACCTATGGTCATGAAGGCTGGGTCATGACCGAAAGAACTAGGTTGCGAGTAATAGTGGCCGAAATGGGTTTCCTCAGAAAGGTGTCGGTCTTCTCCCTTAGAGATAGGGTGAGGAGCTCAGCCATCTGTGAGAAGCTCGGAGTAGAGCCGCTGCTTCTTTGCATCGAAAGAAGCCAGATGAGGTGGTGTGGGCATCTGGTAAGGATGCCACTTGGGCACCTCCCTAGGGAGGTGTTTCAGGCACGTCCAGCTGGGAGGAGGCCTCGGGGAAGGCTCAGGATTAGGTGGAGAGATTACTTCTCCACACTGGCCTGGGAACACCTCGGGGTCCCCCATTCAGAACTGGTTAATGTGGCTCGGGATAGGGAAGTTTCCCTGGTGGAGCTGCTGCCGCCGAGACACGACTTCAGATAAGCAGTTGAAGATGGATGGATGGATGGATGGAATTTGTATGAGATCATAAAAGCTGTATGCCTAACAGTGTTGGGTAAGTTACTAAAAATAAGAAATCCAGTACAAATGACAAATTTCTTCTGTACAAATGTAATCAGATTACTTTCCTGATTTACTTTATCTAAAAAGTAATCACATGACTAATTATTTAACTTTTTAGTTACTTTTTAAATCACTTATCCTATAAAAGTGTATTTTTTTTCCGCAAATTCTGAATGTCTTTCAACTGTAACAGAAACGCTAACAGACGTACATATTAATATTTTAAATATAATATACATAAAACTTGAGCGCAAGAAATGTTATCAGATACACTCAACACCGATGCCTAATAATTATAAAAATGCTGTTTAAAATACAGTATATTTCGATGGATTGTTTGGATATATGCATATGCACCAGAAATGTATATAAAATAAGAGGACTGGATATTTACAATATTAAAGTGTCAGGTTAGAGCAAAGTCATTTCAGAGTCAGTGCTAGTGAAAACAATACAGACATGCCACTCTGTCAATACCTGACGATAGAAGCAGTGACTGGTGAATTTCTTAAGCACAGAAGAGAAACATTTTATGTTAATGATTGTTGGTAGAGTTTGTTTCCTTTAAATTCGTCTTTCTCTGCCTTCCTCCCATTTCTCCTGCTCCGTTCCCTTCATTTCATGCCACTTTTGGCAGTTCCACCGAACAATCCTCTGGTACAATAATGAAGCTGCTCCTTCATTTTCCAACCCCATTCTGTCACACCCCCAGCACGGTGAAATATGCATCAAACCCCACAATAAAGAGTGTGTGCAGCCAGCATGGCCATGCTATTGGCAGAACTATAATGGAGACAGAGATTTATGGCCCAGACCAGGTGTGTGTTTGAGGAGTTCTACCTGATATACTGTAATAGGTTTTTTGCTCAAGCAAAGACAGAGTTCTGAAGGTGAGGGGTGTAATGGCATTGACCTGCTAAGGTGAGACTCTTTCACTACAACGTCGGGAATCATAAACGTTATAGTCATTTTGGACAAAAAACAAACATGCTCTTCCTCTGGCTATAGCCATGGAAGAGCAGAGAGACCATTTCTTTCAATTGCCGAGATTAGCAATGACAGTGCTGGCATTCCAAGACTCCAGGATTCAACCTTCCCAAGGGAACTCAACATTCATGCTTCTTTAAACACAACTGAGGGGGTCCCATCACCAGACCCTCAGTGACCGCAACAATTGATTCCTCCATTAAGGAGAATAAATGACTTGGTGTGTCAAAAAACTCTCAGTGGAATATATTTAACTCTACGTAGATTTAAATGATTGCTTTCATGGTCAAAAGCATGTGGATACCCGCTTCTATTGAACAGATTTGACTACTTCAACAACACCCATTACTTAAAGGTGGCCGAGTCAAGCTTCCAAGTTTACAGTGATCCAATCTCCTAAATAAAAAATTATAGCTGGATGGAAACAATTTAGACAGTTGCTGCAGAAAAAAGTATTTGAGAAAAGCTGCTGGGTCAAGAGCTAAGAAGTCATGTTAAAAATAAATGCGCCACTGAAAAACAAATTGTGCCTGAAACGAATAGACTACCTAGAGTATATGGCTATCTATCATGATCAAAATATTTGCCAAATATATCTACTGTCAAAAGTAGCAAAGTTACTTTTTTAGAACTGCATCATATACTTTGTTATGCATAGGCAATGTCCTAGAACATATTGTTTCTAAAGATCGAATTACAAAAGTGAATTGGTTTCCTCTGAAGCAACCTTGCATTGCACAAAGAACAACAAGCAACAAATTCCATAAAGACAGCACCCAAGATGCTCTTATCATGTATTTGCCATCTGTTCCCAATAAAACGCGGGGATGTCTGCCTGCAACATAAACATCTTTCACCCAGCAAATCTGTATACACCACCTGCCTTTTCTATACCTTCTAAATACAAAGAGTGTGGAGAGCGTGACAAGGGATCAAAAGATTAAGTTTTGTTTTTTTTAAGGGGGGGGGGGGGGTGTCTGCTAATCAAGAGATGAATTATTTTCTAATAGACCTTAATATGTCACGCTGAATCGAGCAACTTGAAAATGTGAAGCATGGGTGAACATCTGTATTGAAATTAAAATGAAGGGTGGGTCCTTTAAACATTTGCAATTCAAAGTGCCATATCACTTCACCTTTTCTGTTACTCTTAAGAAAACTAAATATATAGTAACTGACAATAACGTACTAATAAACATTTCGTGCTTGAACTTATGAAATTAGGCTAAAGGAAAATGGTATCAGTATGAATACAGTAATTGCATCTATAAGGATCAATGGGGAAAGCAATTTAATAAAACTTTGGCAGCCTATCATAACAACTACCATAAAAATGCAGCATACATCCCATTGGGGCTGGACGATGATGGTTAAATGATAATCACTATTATTTTGCTTAAAATATTAAATATGATAATTAAAGGGCTAGTTCACCCAAAAATGAATATTCTCTCATTTAAAGTAAATTGGCAATTGCAGTAAATCTGGAGTGCTTTAAATATAAAGTGGTCAGCATATGATAGCGACATGGACAAACCAAACAGAGAACAGCTATTCTGTGTATAACACATAATTAAAGCACAAGACTGAATTCATGTGTATCGAGTACAGAAACGTTCTGAGACCGCTGAAACGCTGCATTATGATGTTGAGCATCATTTGTAGTACACTACAGATCAGAGTGCCACACATACAGTACGAGATAAACAGTATGATACTCAAAATCATCTGAGGCTTCATATTCAAGAGCGTGCTCGCAGAGAGCATAATAGGTAAATTGAGGTGAAAGTGGACTTTGAAAGAGCTTGTAATTTGGTCTGTTATCCATAGACAGCTTATAATGCAAATAAACAATATTTTGCCACTTTACCTGGCTGAAATTTCTGCTTGCTAGCTCACTAATATCGCTGACGGTTATGCTTAATTAACCGTGAGAGGCAGAAACCATGATCGTGGGTAAAATATGATTCATTGTCCAGCCCTACAATGCATGATAAACCCACCAGTTATTTTGATGCAACCATATTGAACACAATAGTTAAGCACATCCTAGTCAGCTAAGTACAAAAAATAACAAGGTTTCAAACCAGGTTTCCAAAACACTCATACCACCAGAGCTAGTCAGGTAGTCCCACCTCAAATGAATGCCATTTGTTAAACCAGAAATTGACATTTCAGACTAATGGCTCAAACAAAAAGAGCAATGTTTAGAAAGTAAAAAAGAGCCAGAGTGCTCAAGAAGTTAACCTTTAAATGGCTTACTTCTAGTTGTTTCTGTACATTAAACTGGGATAGGAGAAAGTATTTTAAAATGACACACTTTACCTTTAAGTTTTGTTTTTGCAAACAATGTTACAGAAAATGTAGTTGTCATGAACAAATGGATCACAAATTAAAGGCCCACTAAGATTGTTAATAAATCTCTCATATTGCATACATTATACCAGGATATTGCATTTTTTTCAACTTCTTTTTTTAGTAATTATTACAGGTTTTGTACTTCTTTTTTGATCATATTTAATTTATACAGTGTATATATATATATATATATATATATATATATATATTAGAGCTGTCGATTTAACGCATTAATTTAGTGCGATTCGTTTTATAAAAAATAACGCATTCGAAAAAATAATGCAATTAATCGCAATGCCCCCGGACCATAATAAGGAAGATTCCTGAGAAATGCAAGCCTTTAGTACCACCTGTTTACACCAGAATAATATCAATAATACAATACAACAATCAATAATATTGTAGTAAACAATACATTGTATTCTAAAGCCGCTTTTTATATGGCCTTATCAATGATTAACTCTTCTGCTACAGAATGTAAATCATTTTAATTATCGGAATATATATATATAATTAAATTTGCTGGTTCAAAACAAATGATGCGTCCAAGCCTCTGTTAGTAATTCAAAAAGATCACTTCAGAAATAGTATCACGGCTTGTGCTGTTCACCTGTTGACACACCCAATCAGAGATTTCTCAGTGAGCTTTCTCGGTGAAAAATAGACGTCCAAGCGGGTGTATTCCTCTCTATTTCACGGTAGCTGGTGTGCAAGAGTCATTCACTATATAAACAGCGATGTCCTCCGCCATTTTAAACAGTGTGTAAGTTGTAATAAAAGGTAAGCACTTGAGTTCAGTCTGTTGTGTCTCTCAGCATGAGCCTTAATCCTGAAGTTGTCCGTTTAAAGCTATTTCCTAGCTTTGGTAATATATTAGTAATATGAGCTATCTGGGAGCGCAGTTCTATGTAAACAATAGCCTAACGGATTCACTTTACGTCACCAACTGACTCATATTACACACAAAAATTATCTTTTGCTACCACCTGCTCGCAAACATATGTAATTTCAAAAATAAATCCAGTAACTCCTAACAGATACACTTTAGTATAGAACAGCACAAACACAAGTGGAGTGATACACACAGTCAAGCATCTGAGTGCTGATGGTGACCGGAACTAACTGTGGTATATATTATTGTTAATTTAACAAGATTCATCTCGTGCTTGGAGCTTCAAAAGCACAAAGTATTCTTCTCATCTGACACATGCATTTGTGTTTCACGTGAATGAGTTGCATGCTGTCTCTAGAGCCATAATGCCCACGAGTCAAGCAGTTTACCCAATTGTTGTGCTCCACAGAAAGGCGAGCTATATGAAAATTATATGAAATATGAAAATTATTTTAAAAAATGTGTGTGTGAACAAAGTCATCAAATTTTATTCAACTGGATGAAAAAACTACAGATTTTAGGGAAAAGTTTTTTATCTGTCAGTTTTGACTGGAACACAATATAAGGGTTAAGAATCCAATAAATAACCATCATAAAAGACGTCAAGGAGACTGTAGGATACCTGTAAAACTGTACATTTATAGTTTGCTGCATGAATCAATACATTATTATGTAGTAAAAATGTAAATATCCTTTAATGAGATTTCTAGATCAGAAAATTTAGACATCAAAGTTATGTGATGAATATGAATATCACATTATAGTAAACAATCAATGAATATCTTTTTTAATTGTCTTTTTTAAACATACCATAATTCAAAAGTTGTTTTTGTTGGTACACACTAAATGACATGTGATACAGGTTTGTTAAGGGCAATCCGGGAAATGGGGGGGAAAGGCGAGACAATGAGTCTGAATTTTCCCTCTCTTATGAACTAATGTATTCAAACATTAAGCCTGTGCCTAACTTAATTAAACCCTGGTCATAAAACCAACCCCAAGTACTAAAAGGTACTGGAGATCCAAACGACCACTAATTTGTCATAACATGTGCATCTACCCACTACAGACAAGAAGGATTTTTATACTATTTAAAGAGAGCATTTGGTGAAGATGCCCCTGTCAACTACTGAGGCCAAGAGGGGAGTAAACAGGAACCATGGCTAAAAGACAATATGAGCATTCAGTCCTACTTAAGGCAATGACAGAACACAATAAAGCCTCAAGGCCACAGAGGAGAGTATAAGATGGAACAACAAGCCCTTTCATGGATGATTAAGCAAACAATAGCCTTGGCATAGGCTGTGAAGCTTTAAGAGGATGAGCTGATTATGATCAATCTTTTGTTTTCCTTTGTTTCATCACTATTTCTGAGAATATCTGATTGCATAAAACAATATCAGAAATCCAAACAACAAGAAATACAGTAATAATATTTTGCCTAACATACCTTTTTGTGTTCCACAAGAAAGAAAAAAATAAATGATTTTTTGGAAAGAATTTTCTGAATTTTACATTTTGGGTAAACCATCCCTTTAGTGCTCCAAACTGCATAGAGCACAGTTGCCCAGGAAGTGAGATGTTGATTTGAATGAAGTTTGTGATGCATGAGGCTCCCAACATCCCCATGAGAATGTGACATATTCCAAACTGGTGCACATGCAATCCTTTCCACAAGAGAGGACACACATGTGACATTGTGCCCAGAAAAAAGTGACAGTTCAGATAAATACATTCTTAGCCATGCAATATCCAGCCTGATAAATTACAGTTTCATCTGCCACTCAAGACTAGCTTCTGCTAATGCTGACATTGCATTGTTTTAAAGGGTTCATATCATACTACAACCCTTGAAGTAATACCACACTAAAATAGTGCTTCTGTACTGAATATCAGCACGACTGTGAATCGGCCAAAAGTACGAGGCCACAGGCCTTTAAGACTCCAATGTAGGTGATCTCTTTGCATGTGAAATAAAATTCAGTGCATTGCTGCCCTCACAAGAGCTAAGTAGTGAGTTTGGGGTTCTAAGGCCACTTCCACACAAAATCTGTATTAAACCTGACGTCATCGGTTTCTAAATTATGTGATAAGGGAAGTCAAAGGTTTAAAAAAAAAAATAATGTAAGGGGAAAATCAATATAAAGCAATCAGCACTATGTCATTGCTGTTGTTTATTGCGAGATCATATCTGGCTGTTAACAAACATACGTAAAATAATGAAGTCAAAATTTGAGCCAGTTCATATTCTCAAATCTTAAGTAAAAAAATCAAATAAGAGAGCAATGCTTCAATTGATGACTTAATGTTAACAGAGTGTTGCTTAGTAACCAATATCAGTGCCATAGTACTACCACAGATTCAACCTTCAAAAAGTGTTTTACATTAAATACTGTTGTATGTATGTACCTAATGCTTTTGCAGCAAGACGTCGATAAGAACAAGCCATGGCACAGTCAAGACACAACTGCCAAAGACCTACCTCTAAGGGGTCATTCGCTGCGAATACATCCCTCTTTTTCTGTGAAATCAAGCGCTAGGCAAGACAGACGTCTTTGACTGTTGCGCTGTGTCTTGCTGTTTTTCAGCGTCTTGTGCAGGAGAAATGAATTTTTTAGACACTGTGTCAATTTTTAAGGGAATTCAGCCTTTTATTCATGTCTTTAGACACCCGCATTCAGTTTTATTTGTATTGGTGCATCTGTTTTAGTCAAAGATGTGATCAGTCTGAATGCCCCTCAAGTGATATTCAGTGCTTGGCACACATCCAAAATTCTAATGCTCATTTTATTCGACAAATATCTGAATTTCAAAGTTCAATTTGACAGTCTTAGATTGTGGTACTAGAGAGCATTTTTTAAACTCTCTGGCCACATCCATACTAATACATTTTTGTTTGAAAATGCATTGATTTTGCTATGAATGGACCTCTTGTACACATTGACACAGTGCTTTCCTCCACCGAAAATGGAGACTTTCGAAAACGCACTCCCTAACCATATACTTTGGAAATGATGACATTTGGAGACTGAAAACGGATAAGTGTGGATGTGGCCTCAGATTTTGATAAAGAAAAAATATTGTTACAGAGTGGAGGAGAGGTGTAGGCGTAAACCTAGCAAAACTAATATGTTTTGAACCGATTAGTGTGGACATGGCCTTAAAGTATATTTTCATAGTACAATGTCAACAATAAGTTATCTCCCCCATTTTGTTCCCCTTTTTTTGGTGCTAATGTGAATTCACTGATGAAGCTCAGAGGACCATAGTACCCTGAAGACATATTAAAATGCTTGAAAAGCTTGTCAGTTCCCCGCTGCATATGACCAATGACAGCTAGCATCTAGACTGAGCAGTGCTCAGGCCTGGCAGCAGAGAGAGGAAAATCCAGAGATGACTAAGCATAAAAGCCTGCCATCTTTGAACTGTTGCTCGAGGACTATCAGTTCTCCCGTGCTGGACATCCAATGCTTTGAGTTTGTTTATATAACATGCTGTATGTAAATATCCTTTAAAATGGCCTTAAAAATTCCTTTAATCCATTTAAACAATTTGTTGCTCTCTTTCCTCATTCTTCCCAATGTTCCTTGGATCTGTGCTTTCCTCAGTAGTTTTCACTGTTTGTACAGAGGTTACACATCGAGAGGCAGACAGTACAACAACACCCCCTTAAGGAGCATCTTTTTGTTTATTTCTGTGCAGCTGGTGGAGGGAAGAGGCAGGACTGAAGGCAAGTCTCAAGAGTATGCTGTCAAGACAAGGTGTCAAGAATCTTTGCAAGCAGCAGGTGATGAGACAGTAAGAGGAAGACGGCTCTTTTCACAATGCTCCCCTCTCCAGAGCTCAGATCGCAAAATATTTTCAAGAAAACTGTTTGTGGCTTGTTAAAATATTTTTATGGAGGTAGAGTCCAGCTCCTTCTTGGGTGTCGGTGTAAATCTTGTAAAATTCTTTGTAAATCTGTGGCCAGGACAGTCAGGTTTGCGTGGCTGTGTCATGCCACACTCAGCCAGTTCAGTTCAAGTGTCACTATATATTAAGTTGCCTCTCCTTTTATCTGCTGCTGTGGGGTAAAATGCAGTCATGCTTTTACATAAGTAATTTGCTCTTGTGTAGACCTTTGGCTGCTTAATCCACCCTTGTGTGATTCACACTTAGACCATCTCTTCATGTGACTCAAGGACAGCACTAACCTTTCCCCTCAGAACCATCAGGGAATCTGTCCTTCCAGGGTCTTTAAAGTCACCAGTGCCATAGTTTTGTCTCAGCACGCAATCATGTTAAACAGCTTTGTTTACTCTGTAGAGCGAAAGGACACGCAAACATGAAGTGTACAGTATGTTACTGTGGCACAACTGTTAGTACGTGGTGTTAAGGTCATAGGTTTGATACCCAGGGATCAGTGTTGTGTGTATCTATTTACAAAGTAAACTGTTACTGTAATCTAATTACTTTTTAGTCAAAAAAACTGTAACTCATTACATTTAAAATACTTGTAATCAGATTACAGTTACTGACTTTGGATTGCTTATGTTGAGTAACTTACCCAACACAGCCAGGGACCACACATGCTGTATGTATATGTAAATGTATATCTTAATGCCCTATTGTTCGCTGTCTTTCAAATATATAATTTTTTGTAAAGAGTAATTTAAAATGAAGTAAATGCTCTATTCAAAGAGATAGGCTCATAATATTTTAAATATACATCACATTATTTCTAGGACAGTTCCATAGTGTCTGAGTTTGTCCTATACAGGAGAGATGCTTGCAAATTTGTGTTTGCTGTTTTACGTTGCTCTTCACTGTAAAACTCGTGAATGCAGATAAGCTTTGGAGTCACAAGCCTAGTTACAGTATTTCTGTGTGCAATACGTCTAGATTTCTGGATCATTTATCACATTTAAGATCAAGTTTAAACAATAGAGTATACAGCTTAATAATGAAAACAAAATATGTATGATCTATAAAGCTAAATTTCTAAAGAAAATGTTTCAAGTGTGTTTTATCATTTTCGTAGTTCAACTGAAAGATGTTCAACCAATCATTTCACCTTCAACTATAACTACACAGATTTCATAGATTTAAATTAATGAGCAAGTTTGAAATTAATTGACCTTCATAATTTAATCTGTGTATAATTACTTTGACATTGACATAACTTAATCTGTGTATAATTACTTTGACATTGACCCATTTACAGTTTATTACAAAGAAAATATAATAGCAGGCATTTGCACATGTGTACTTGCTTAAAAAGGGTGAAACTTTATTATTCAAATGATGTTTATTCCGTTCTGTGGCCGTTAAAGTGCTAAAAAATTAAATAGCTTCAGTTGTCAATGTGTATATCCAGTATATATATATATATATATATATATATATATATATATATATATATATATATATATATATATATATGTGTGTGTGTGTGTGTGTGTGTGTGTGTGTGTGTGTGTGTGTGTGTGTGTGTGTGTGTGTGTGGCTCTGGTAAAGCACTGCCTCTCCCGCATCTCTCCCTCTCTCTTTGTTTCAGTTTTAAGGTGCTTTATTGGCATGACAAACATTCATACATTCGTATTGCCAAAGCGTTTACAGATGAGCTGCATACAAATAAAACAGAGCAAAACAAAGACAGCGCAAAACAATGTACATAATATAAGAAAAACTAAATATGCAATGTATTCTTGACAAATAAGGATACTGTTACATAATAAAAATGTACACAAGTTTAAAGTTACACATAAAGGAAAAATTAAATATTACATAACAAAAATGGAAATAGACAGTAAAGTATGTTAGAGATGCAGACTTGTGTCAGTGCACTCACTGTCCCTCATTCTGTGGCAGACACATATTCAGCTGCTATCACACAGCAGTCCTTGAGTTCACCTAAAAAGAAGTGCAGTTTTGTACTGCTTGTTCCTGATCAAATGTGCTGTGAATATGTTTAATTTTGTGGTAAACATTTTCCTGGGTGACTGTGTATTTTGTGCATTCTGTTAGAAAATGCAGCTGTCTCAATTTTGTTTTGATCACAGAGGACACAACCTTTCTTCCTGTGGCAGCTATGTTTTCCTGTGTCTGCCCATTTCTATACTGAGGTTGTGTCCAGTGAGTCTGTAACCTGTCAAGGTGGCTCTCAGTTTTTTGTCTGTCACTGTGCACAGCTAGTCTGACATGGTGTATTCTTATTTTAAGGGCCATATATTGCATTTTGCTCTGTTGTTGTGTTTGAGTTTCCCAGAAAGTTATACAATTATGTTTTATTTGTGCTGTAATTTGACTGTATATAATTAGTATAGCAGTATTGTTCTGGTCCAATTCTCCAGTGTGATGAGGGTTAGTACATGCTGGTGAAGCATCAGGACTAAAGCTCCGGACCAGCTGAGAGAGGGGATTGGTTTCTTTGCTCAACTCTTTGTATTGCAGGGCTTTATAATGGTATGAGTGGGGGTCACTGAGTTTTAGATGCTTCCAGTATTTCATTGCCGTTTTTGTATTTTTAAAAATTTGTGGATATTTGCCCAATTCTGCCATGCATGCATTATTTGCCAGTGTACTTTTGTGTGTGTGTGTGTGTGTGTGTGTATATATATATATATATATATATATAGTGTCACCCCTTCCCCTGACCCGGTTTAACGCTAAAAAAATCAGCTTACCTTAACTATTACGCGATGGGTGAATGGCATGAGAAGATGGTCAGAGGTGTCTTACAGAGATATTTTTAATGACTTTGCATTGTCTTGGAGTTTCACGAGCATAGAAGAATATTAGTATGTCCATATCTTGAAGGTAGGATCTTGTGCACTTATGAATGAAGCACGAATTAATATATATATACATTTATTTATTTATTTATTTTTTTTTACAAAATTCTCAACTGGATGTTTTTCCCATTTGGTGAAATCTTGCTTTGGATTTGTCAGTGGACCCCACACCTCACTGCCATACACAGCAATCTGCTCAATCACAAATTCTAGACATTTAATAAAATGCTAATAGGTATCGCTATAGGACATTGTCTTTTTATAGCATAGAAGGCCTTGCAAGCTTTAAATCTCAGTTCATTCACTGCAGGGTTAAGGTTTCCAGTGGAAATTATATTTTGTCCTATATAATTGTAGTGTGATGAGTGAGTTATTTGGTTATTTCCTAATGTGAATATTCATTGTGTTCCCTGAGATCTGGATCTTTTCTGGAAGGTCATGATATTAGTTTGGTTTACTGTCAGGGCCCAGGTTTGACAGTATTGCTCTAACAGGTCCAAGTTCTGCTGTAAACCCTGTTCAGTGGTAGACAACAGAACCTGGTCATCTGTGTACAGCAGGCATTTGATTTCTGAGTTGTGTAGAGTGGGATCAAGGGCCGCAGATCACTCCAGACTGGTTGCTAGTTCATTGATGTAAATGTTAAACAATGTTGGACTTAAACAGCAACCAAGTCTCACTCTACACTCCTGGGAAATACATTTTGTTCTTTTTGTGCTAATTTTGATGCCACATTTGAATGAATGAATGAACGCTATATTTATATAGAGCTTTCCTGACACTACACTCCTCAACCACCACCAGCGTGCAGCATACAATTGGATGATGCAATGGCAGCCATAGTGCGCCAGCACGCTCACTACACACCAGCCATTTGTGTTCACTGTCCTTTTCTGCATATCACAGCGCCATTTTGTGGTCCGTTCTGCATAATGCGGCGACTCATTTTAGCTTATCGCAGCCCATTCAGCCCGTTTCACGGCCGACCCACCAGCCCGCTTGGTTACAAACTGGTAATTAGAAGGGTTTTATGCTATAAATGTGGTTCATGAGGACATTTCTAGTGTCCCCATAATTTAAATAGCTTAAAAAACATACTAAACAATGTTTTATTGAAAATGTACAAATGCAGAAAGTTTTTTAGTGAGGGTTAGGTTTAGGGGACAGAATCTAGAGTTTGTACAGTATAAGAATCATTATGTCCATGGAGAGTCCTCATAATGATAGCTTAAAAAAACGCTAAAAAAAAATCAGCTTACCTTAACTATTACGCGATGGATGAATGGCATGAGAAGATGATCAGAGGTGTCTTACAGAGATATTTTTAATGACTTTGCATTGTCTTGGAGTTTCACGAGCATAGAAGAATATTAGTATGTCCATATCTTGAAGGTAGGATCTTGTGCACTTATGAATGAAGCACGAATTAAGTTTAAAATACTCATGATAATTTTTGACAACTCGATAACCTATAAATACACTTTGCTAGTTAACTACACTTTGACATCATCACCATAGATATCTATATCCACAGTTTTCCTGAGCAACCACTGGGCAGCGCCATGATGATTCGGATTGCCTGTTTTGTATTTCTGGTCTCGAGACGCCAAGAAAAAACAGCCAACACGATTGATTCAGAGGAGAACAAAAACCATGTAAGTGTTGCTTAGTGTAAAAATGAATTTCAGGCACAACTTGTGTCATAACTCAGAATATGTGTCAACTTGTGTCAACTTGTGTCATAACTCAGAATAAATAATGATATCAATGTAACTAAACTCGGACCTGTTTTTATGTCATCTACACACTCAGGAGAGGCACTGTTTATTTAAAAAAAAAAAACAGTCATCTCGACTATGTGAAGTATCAGGATGTTTTTTGAAATTTTTTACAAATGTAATACCTTAAACGTTCAGCTAGAACAGAAGTTCTGAGACAGAATTTTCAAGATGGCTGCGCGCTAGATTCTCTGTTGCACAAGGTGATATATAAACCTGTTAATTCGACATGAAATGACATTATGCTGCGTTACTGCAAGCAAGCGATGTGATAAAACAATCGCTCCTGTTTAATAGTGCAAGCATGCAACATTAGAGCGATCTGGTTTTGTTTCGTGGCGGTCTCTCATTAGCATTTTTGACAAAAAAGGCAGAAATAGTAAAACATGCTTTGTGTGTAATGCAACCAGAACTACTCAGAGTGAAGAGAAACGCTTCAAACAGAAATCATCACCCAGCTAAACACCTGTTACATCCCTCATCTCCATCATCTGTTGTTGACTATACAGGTATTCTCTACCTTCTTATTTAGTCAAGTTTACTAATATAAGTAGGTCAGGTGTAGCCTACCAGTAATAGTAGTAGTAATAATAATATAAACACAGTTATATGCATAACTTCTTTAGCAATGTGCATTTTATCTACTTTAAACTTGTAAGCACTGACTGTTAAAGGTATCAAAATAAAAACTGTCATCACTTCACATTTTCCAATTTTTTGCAAACCCTTGACTTTTTTCTTCAGTGGAACTCAAAAGGAGATGTTAGCCATAATGTTAGTATCAGTATTCACTTCCATTGTATGGGAAAATGCTGCAGTGAAAGTGAATTGTGAATTTAAAATTCTGCCCAATATCTTTTGTGTTAAACAGAAGAAATAAATTAATGATGGCATTATGTCTTGCTGGGAAACAAGTGACTGAATAGAAGCGTGATAATGTAGGCTATATAGTTTTAAAAAAATTACAAATTTTATCTTAAATTAATTAAAAAAAGAAATACCAAGATTTGAGAGGGTAACTCTGAGAAACTTCAACTAGTGAATTATTTCAAAAATTTTAGAACACATACTGAAGATAATATAAAAAAAATGCAGTCAAAGTCTCTCTCTCTCTCTCTCTCTAGAGAGAGAGAGAGAGAGAGAGAAATATTTATAGAAATATAGAAAGAAGGAGGAAAAGTTGGGAAAGGACATAATTATTAAGGAGCCAATGAGTATTCCGTTCCATCCATGTGCACTTAAGGGCAAAGGAAAAAGTGTAGTGGAAAGATTTATTGGAAATTTGACCTCTCCACATTTCTACTGAACTGAACTGTAGATTGGTCCAAGCCTCGTGCTTCGTGATAAGAATCCATTGTAAGAGAGGAAAGGTCAGTGGTAATTAAAGCACAAAACCTTGGAAAACCCAACATTTGTAGGGACTGCAAATGAATACATTATACTATTCTGCCCCCTAGTGTCCACTACAAGAGAATCATTCTGCATCCACGGGACAAAAATCAAAAATGGTTGTGAGTGAACTCAACGAAATTAATGTGCTGAAGGGCATTTCCGATAAAAAGCATCTAATAATCAACTAGTAAATGAAATGCAAACTAACACATGTTAGCAACATCTCATTTATCTTGTTCTCAAGAGCAAGACTAAAAATATTTGGCAATTTAGCTTGTGTTTTTGGGTTTTGTTTGTTTGTTTGTTTGTTAACCTTTTTTTTTTTTTACCAATACCATGCATAAAATGCCCATATTACCTGACAGATATTAATGAAATAGGTGTACTGAGAAATCACACCTGTCTCTTCATGACACAAGGAGTTCTAATATGGAATCTGATGGAATATAGCATGGTAGAAGGTCACTTTAGTACTGCAGAGCTAGACCATTCAAAGCTTTGTATGTAGTAAACACAATTTTTAAATGAATACGAAATGTATCAGGTATCCAATGCAACAATGATAAAGTGGGGCTAATATGATCATATTTCTTGGTTCTCGTTAGCACACTGGCTGCTGTATTTTGAACCAATTGAAGTTTATTTATTGATCTTGCTGGACATCCTCCCAGTAATGCATTACAATAATCTAGTCTTAAGGTCATGAACGCATGAATTTGTTTTTCGGCATCAGCAACAGAGAGCATGTGCCATAATTTAGCAATACTTCTTAGGTGGAAGAATGCTGTTCTACAAACATTGGCAATTTGACTTTCAAAGGAGAGATTGGTATCAAATATAACACCTTATTTCTTCGCTGTAGAAGACGATGTAACAGTACATCCACGAGAGTCAAATTATATTTTAGCTGTTTTAGGTTTTCAGTCCAATAATTAGTACCTCTGTTTCGTCGGAATTGAGTAGAAGGAAATTTCTGGCCATCCAATCTTTTATTTCATTGATACACTCTGCTAATTTGGAGAATTGTGAAATCTCAACAGGTTTTGAAGAAATATAAAGATGGGTATCATCGTCATAGCAGTGGAAACTTATTCCATGATACCTGATAATATCTCCCAGGGGAACCATATACAAGGGAAAAGCAGAGACCCCAAAACAGATCCCTGTGGCACTCCATACTTTTGTTTGGTTTGACAATTCCTCATTTACATAGAGAAAGTGGTAGCGGTCTGCTAAATAGGACCTAAACCATGCTAATGCAACTCCACAAATGTCAACATAATTGTCTAGACTATTCAAGAGAATGTTGTGATCTATCGTGTCGAATGCAGCACTAAGATCTAAAAGCACAAGAAGTGAAATGCAGCCACGATCAGACGATAAGAGCATTCATTTGTAACTCTGATAAGTGCTGTCTCTGTATTGTGATGAAGCCTAAATCCTGACTGAATTTGTTCATATATACTATTTCTCTGTAGAAATGAACATTTACATTTATTCATTTGGCAGACGCTTTTATCCAAAGTGACTTACAAAAGAGGAAAACATAAGCGAATCATCTTAAGGAGACAGTGTTACGAAAAGTGTCATACAAAGTTTCACTATCATCAGAATAGTATACAAAACAGATTTTTTTTTTTTTTGTTTTTTTTGTGACATCTTTGAAAAGATTTAGCCGTTTTTTGAAGATAGAGAGTGAGTTAGCTTCATGGATTGAGTTGGGAAGGTCATTCCACCAACGTGGTATGTTGAAACTGAAAGTCCGGGAAAGTGTTTTGGTGCCTCTTTGTTTTGGTATGACAAGGTGATGTTCCTTAGCCGACCGCAGGCTTCTGGTGGGAACGTAGCTCTGCATAAATGTTTTTAGGTATGCTAGAGCAAACCCAGTAACTGTTTTGTATGCCAGCATCAGGGCCTTCAATTTGATACGTGCATGAACCGGCAGCCAGTCTGGTCTTTGGTTCATTAAAGACCAGACATGCTGCTGCATTCTGGATAATTTGCAGAGGTCTAATAGCACATGCAGGAAGGCCTGCAATGAGAGCGTTACAGTAGTCCTGTCTAGTTATGACAACTGACTGAACAAGCAGTTGTGTGGCATGTTCAGAGAGGAAAGGTCTTATCTTCCTGATATTGTAGAGTGTAAATCTACATGATCTTGCAGTCTTTGAGATGTGGTCTGTGAAATTTAGCTCATCATCAATGGTTACCCCTAGTTTTCTGACCGTTTTGGAAGGCTACACTGTAGTTGAACCCAGCTGCACAGTAATGTTGTGTTCAACAGCTGGGTTGGCTGGAAAGACCAGGAGTTCGGTCTTGGCTGGGTTGAGTTGCAGGTGGTGTTCCTTCATCCAGGCTGAGATGTCTGCCAGACAGGCAGCGATTTGAGCGGTCACTGTGGTGTCGCCTGGCTGGAAAGACAAGTAGAGTTGCGTGTCATCAGCGTAGCAGTGGTAAAAGAAACCATGTGACTGGATGATGGGTCCTAATGACGTTGTGTATATGGAGAAGAGAAGTGGCCCAAGCACTGATCCCTGAGGTACCCCAGTAAGTAACTGATGTGGCTTGGATACCTTCCCTCTCCAGGCTACCTCGAAGGACCTATCTGAGAGATAGGAGTTGAACCAGCCAAGCACAGTTCCGGTGATGCCCAGTTTAGAGAGGGCGGAGAGAAGGATCTGATGGTTGATTGTGTCAAAGGCTGCAGATAGGTCCAGCAGAATCAGAATGGATGATCTGGATTCAGCTTTCGCCTGTCTCAGTGACTCTGTGACTGACAGCAGGACAGTCTCAGTGGAGTGTCCACTTTTGAAGCCTGACTGATTGTCATCCATCAGCTTGTTCTGTGAGAGATCTGATTGAAAACTGCCCTTTCAAGTGTTTTCGCCATGAATGGGATGAGAGAGACTGGTCTGTAGTGTTCTACCTGTGTGGGGTTAAGTGCAGGTTTTTTTCAGCAGCGGGTTTACTCAAGCCTGCTTAAATGTAGTGGGAAAAGTGCCTGCAAGAAGAGATGTGTTAATTATGTGTGTAAGTGCAGGTAGGATGGACGGAGAGATGGCCTGGAGAAGGTGTGATGGAATGGGGTCAAGGGAACAGGTGGTGGGGTGATTGGACAGGAGGAGTTTAGAGACCTCAGTGTCAGTTAAAGGAGAGAACATAGAGGAAGAAGAGTTGCGTACAGGAGGTGGGTGTTTGACAGGGTGTGGTGCTGTGAATGTATTGCTGATGGCTGCAACCTTATTAGTAAAAAATGTGATGAAGATATCTGCTGTCAGTGATGTGTCAGGTGGTGGAGGGGAGGGCAGAGAAATGTGTTGAATGTTCTAAATATAACTGAGTGTCTGTGGTGCTGTTGATCTTGGTCTGGTAATAGGAGGTTTTTGCAGATTTAACGTTATCTGAAAAAGTTGCAAGCAGAAGCTGATAATACATTTATCACTGGGAAGAGAGGTAGAAACAGCAGTGGAAAGGCAAGAGGGTGAAAGAGAATGGATGTTGCGGCGAAAGGAAACCAAGGGTGGAGTCTGTTTTAATGTAGATAGGAGAGTCATGTTTAATTGAACAAAGTAGTGATCAGAGACATGTAAATGTGTAACAAGAATATTTGAGTTGGTACAGTTGCACATAAAAATGAGGTCCAGCTGGTTGCCCAATCTGTGAGTTGCTGTGGTGTGTAGTCTTTCCAAGTGAAATGAGGCCAGAAGAGTATTCAGTTCAGTGGCCTGGGGTTTGTCTTGGTGTATGTTGAAATCGCCAAGAACCACAAGTGGCCTACCATCCTCTGGCAAGGAGAACAGCAGGACATCCAACTCTTTAAGAAAGTTTGTCAGCTGACCTGGAGGCTGACAGAGGACAACAGCATGCATTTTTGTGAGTTGTATTGTAGTAATGGCAAGGAATTCAAAAGATGTATTGTTACAAGACTATGGTGAAAAAGTCCAGCTGTTATGAATGAGCAAACCTGTTCCACCACCCCTACCGGTATGTCGAGGGGCGTATCCATGTCTCTGTCAGTGCCGGGAAGATGAGGGTGGACTGTGTGGCAATGACTGCGGAGCAGGTGCTGAAGTGCCAAGTGGCCGTAGGTTGTGTGGGTTGCGTTTGGTCTTGCATCTATATCATGTAAATGGTCTATAACAGATAACAGGGATATGCTTGAAGGCATGTGTTATTCGTGAAGTAGACATGTTAGTATGTAGAAGGAAAATAAGTGAAGAGATAAAAGTAAAAGATACTTATGTTTAAGACAGTAAACAAACAGAAGAGATCTAGCAATGAATATCACTTTGTAACAAAGTAAAACAATGAAATAAACACACTTATATACAACCGCAGACTCCTGTAGATAGATGGCTTCTCCTCAGAGATCAGCAGTTACAGAAATACTCAAACCAGCCCATCTGGCACAAAACATTTTGTGATTCATACGTTTTAAGATAATAGCCTGACAACACATATGACTAATAGACATGAATGTGCATGTACATCAGGTGTCAAGACTGTCAAGACAAAATAATGCTTGTTTATACACTCTCTAAACTACAGATTAAATGATAATTACTACAATAACTTTCCCAAATATAAATGAAACATTTCCCTCTGTAACTAAACTACATGTATTTGAATTTATGATGGAAATGGTCTATGATGGTTTCCTAACACTGCTGTTTATCCATGTATATTCTATAGGAGCTGATAGTGGATTAAAATTCTTCATTTGGCCTTTATCTTTGTTAAATTTCCAATATGTCCAAATATGTTGCATTCATATAAAATTGAGGTTGTTAGCAAAACCTAGCCTAGATTATTACAACTAAAGGCAACATTCACAGAAACTATGTGGGGTCAGACAGAAAGGGAGCAAGTAAAAGACCTGACATGGTTTTGTCATTGATTTTTAAATATATTTCTACAATGTGACAATAAACTCAACAGTTGATTGCGATAGCCTACTGTTTGAAAGTATATGCTATGTAAACATTTTATAGTAAAAGACTATACACTACGGAAAAAAAAATTGTGAAAGAAAATAGACAATATAATGTGACACAATCCACACAACACAAAATATTTTTTTGTAAAGTTAAATTAGCCTTTTGTTTATTTTATTTTTTTTAGAATGTGGAGGTGAAAAGATTGTGCGCATTCCTGTGCAAGAAGATCCCAACTTCTTTACAGATTATATCTCCATTATGGACAGCACAACGCTTACCCATGTACCTTCTACGAATTGCCCCCATACTTCCAAGACTTGGAATGGTCTTCTTACACATTTGTGTAAATCCCATCCTAGCCAACAACCACCACACACAAACTGTACTACATTCAAGTGTCACGTCTGCAACTACAATCTGCTTGACACAGAGAGAGAAAAAAATCAAGAATCCGTTAGCTGCGTGTTTGTTGGGTGCTCTTTGTGGACAAGCAACCCAGTGTGGAAGACCTAGACCAAGTCTTGACCAGATGGCCAGCACTTTTCTCAGTGGAAGAGATAGGCATCTTTCACGCAACCATTTATTTAGTAATATCAACTATTTGAGACTTGACTCTGGTAAAATTTGTATCTTTGAATAAACTAGAGATGTCGCGATATACCAGTATTGACGATTACTGTGATATTAAAAATTATATATTGATATCATGCTAAAAATACTCCCATAATATCGTTAAATGTTATTAAATGTAACAAGCGGCGAGTTAAGGCTAGACGGAATGAGACACACAAACAAGGAAATCCACAAACGATCCGTCGCTTGGTGTTTAATGAGCTCTCTACATGTCTACTAACAGCCAGCAGAAACGCAATGTAACAGCCGCAACATGGCGAAACAATAACCGACAGAAAACAAAAGACTTCCCCAACGTAATATAATTCCCACAAAGTTTCAAACTATAAACGATGTAAATCAGTGCGGTGGAGGTGCGCTGGGGGAAATGGGTGGGTGTCGAACAGAGGAGCGCACACCGGCGTGAAAGAACGGGAGGGGTGCACCGCCTGACGGCGTGGCTGTTACATTAAAACACTGCGTGGTTTTTCTTAATGTTTCTAAAAGACAAGGCTAGCTCCATTATGATTTGTATCGGAAGAAACTAGAGAAGCTACTCTTTCCATTGATGCATAGCCTGAGCTAGCAAGCAGATGTCTGCCACATTGACAAACTTCCCCATCAACATTTGGGCTACATCAACAAATTGTGTTAAGTTTTAATATTCCAATCCCAAAGCGATTGCTATCAAAAACTGATATTGAATTCTTACCATTTTGTGTTCATTTTTAGTCTAGCCATCAGATTACCTTTCCATGGAGAACATAAAAAAAACATTGCTCGCACTCACATAGGCCTAAATGAAATCCCTGCAAGAATTTCACACTTCTTTTGGCTCTAAAGGGTGTTTGGTGCTACTACAGATTTAACAAAAATCTTTCATACCTCACGCACAAACGCATAAACAAAACTGATACATTTGAGTGACAGCATTGTTCTTTTTATCGATAATATCGTTATCGTGAATGGCACATGCGAGTTAAGTCAATTTATTTTATTAATAATATCATCAATTGTGTTTATCTTCTAAAATCAATTCAGAGTTCCAACTAATCACAACAGTTCCTTTGCAAGTAAAGTTCATGGCTCAGTTGGACAAAAACACTAGCCTGCTACTTGAGATCATTAAGAAAAAAGGAGTTGTTAATCAGAAGACTAAAGATACCCTGTAGCTTTTAAATCAGGTGTGTATATAAGTGTGTGTGTATATGTACGTCCTTGTTTTAAATAGTTATACTAATGAATTATTGAATATCATACAGTATATATCTGTTGTAATATCTTGTGTCCCTAGTCTGCAAAATTGTTAAACATGGTCTAGTCACATCCCTGGAAACATGCATTTTGTTCCAGTGCAGCAACAAACAAGGGGTTAATTAATAATGTGAGATATTATGTTGAATTAATGATGGTTTGGAGCCAAATGTTTAACAATAGTGCAATTGAGAAAAAAAAATAAAAATTACTTTAATTGCTATAATTGTATGTTTATTCTTTGTTTTTACTGCCAGGAAGTTGATATCCATATTAAAAGAGAATGTGTTCTCAAATGCCTCACGATCTGATTTTTGCATTCTCAATCAGACTGGTGTTATGCCATTAAAAGTAGCCACAAAATATTTGGATGGTGACACATTTTCAATATTAAGGTGTGTACACACTACAGGTGTACAGAGATGTAATTTACCTGTTCTACCAACAAAATTACCTGTCTCTGTATTCAGAGAGTGGGTGTGGTTTTTACTCCTGTTAAAAATTAGCAAATGTTTTGTAACTTGTGATATACAGTGGCGAACCATGACTCTCAACACTGGGCCTTCAGCGTCCCCACAATAACTAAACCGTTGCCTAGGCACTCAGAATCGGTGCGCAAAGCTTAATAGGTAGACTATGTATAGTAAAGCTACCATCATACACATGCACACCTAGTGCATAGACTACAGCCTGATCTACATATTTGCCTGATTTATGCATTGTACTAACACTAATGGGTTTAATCAAAACACTCTTAACAGGCCTAGGTTGCCACAAACTCGCAGGCCAAATTGTCATAATACTTGGTTGTGAGTCCTTTGCCGTCAATGACTAAAAGTCTGGAACCTGTTTCCATTCCCTTCATGTAAAGCAAATGTTTTCTTTTAAATGAATGATGTTTTTGTATTTTACATGGAACTGAAGAGAACCAAGACCTAGGAACCATGGCCATTGTGGTGCTAAAGGAAAGGCACAATCCTTATCTGCCCCCGGCTGACATAAAAGTCATGATTGAAGGTGTTCAGGTTTTGGCAAATCTGCCTTCAATTGCAGATGCCTTTTACAATGCTTTTTGGGCTCATTTATTCCCTGAACCTTGAATACTCCAAAACATTCAAATTCACATTTGAAGCAGTCCAAAAAATACTAATGGAATTGGACAGTTGCAAAATGTCCACCAAGTGAGCAAGCTGTTCAGCTTAGCTGCTCCACATGAAGAGACTTCACCTTCATAACAAATGTTTGAAAGTTGATAAAGTGTGGTTCATTGTTATGGTTAACAGAATGTTCTTAAATTTGGGCAAACTGTGTGATATATATATTAATTAATGATTGCACTTGAAGAGGTTATTTTTCCACTTTTCCATGTCTTATTTGATTTATACTTTAAGCAGAAAGATGTGCTTTAGTGCAAACCTTTTGCAATATTGTAATGATTTTGACAACAGTATTGGGTGAGATAAGATTGCATTTCCAAGTAATGCTTGCCTATGTCTGGACTACAGCTTCTTTCAGAAGTGGTTCACTTGCTGAAGGAAAGTAACCTATACTTAAAGGCCTTTTATTCTTTTATTTTTATGGCAAATTTTTACTTTTGAAAATATCTGGAGCATTTGTGTTGGAATTCATTGTTTACCAATGTTATTGCAGTTAATGTTCAAAATGACACTTGAGCACTTTTAAAAATATTATTTAAAAATGTCTTTACAATATTTTATTGTATATGTCATTGATGGCATAACGTCGCAGACCATTGCACATTTATTTGAATACATTTGTTGTATATCCTAGGCATACAGTATGTTGTCAGACATTTATATAAATTAATTGCAGTTAAATGCAAAATGTATGTATACATGAGCGAGGAACCTGAGATACCATGTTGTCTTGTTGTAATTGTTAAATTTTAATAAATATTGGAAAGATGCATTGTTTGTTAATTATGAATGAAATTAAAGTAACATTCATTTCTAATAAACTAATAGTTACAATCTAATAAATATAAATTAAGTCAAACTTAATTCTTTAAGTTGTTCCAGTTATAATTATATTGTTTAAAACCAATTAAAAAATATATACATTGGACTGAAACGATGTTTACAAGCTGTTCCAATTTAAGAATTCCGGGTTCATTGGTAATATAATGTTTAATGTGGTTCAGTGTAAAAAATGTGCATTATCTCAAAACAGTATTTCTTGTTTTGGTTAAGCTTAATAATTATTTGTGTAAATCATTGCTCTATACTTTTTGCGTTGAGCCAATGATATAATTTTTCAGTTTGCCCCTCTCCTGTTTTTGATGTCTTTATTTAAAATGTATTTAAAGAGATACAATACAATAATGTCTACAAGTCATGCATACTGGTAAAGAACAAACTGTTGTGTTCTTGCCTTCTCCTGTTTTGTAAATCAATGGACCAAGTCTCATGTTACAAAATGCAAATCTTTAATGTGCCACTTACCTTGTTGTCCATGCTGCCTGCACGTGTTAACGTTGCTATATATTCTGTAATGTCATGGAGTAACTAATCTGCTACTAGTACAATGACCAGACTCCCTCTTGCCCATTCAAGGCTTCTCTGGCATCGTTTCCAGTCCAAAAGCGTAAATAGTAAGTTACAGAAGCACTCAAATGTATATAATTTATTTAATATTTCGTGATGTGGTGGATAACAAGGGCAGAGGTCACTCTAAATCACCCCTTTCACAGAGAGATCCCGTGGTGTGGGAAGTTCAATGGTTCATAAAAAAAAAAATAGGTACAGTAAAATCTATTGAAATTTTGGATTTCGTTATACATGCATATTTTTTTGTTTGTTTTAATAACTTAAATGGTCGCTGCCCAGATCTGCTTTTAGTCCCTCACACAAATACTAATATTTCGGCCATATAAAATGGCATGCTACAACAAAAGTTTTTTTTTCTGCATACTACTTTATTTACCACCTCTAACCATAGCAAACAGTCGGTAACACATTGGTGAACAGATTGGGCTGCTACAGCACAGAGGGACCTGATAAATGCTTAAGGTAATACATATAAGTGTTTCATACAATTTATTTATCTTTAATTACAGCTAGCGGAAGTTTTATTTTATGGCAAACTTTCCCTTTGGCAACTAGATATGTTTAGTCTGAAAAAAGCAATCCTTAACTCACTAACAGTTGATTGAAGCACGTTGGGTCCAGCATCCTCTGTTAGTTCAATGTCCACTTGCAACGCGAAATTAAGTTTCTTCTGGCCATCTTGATGTGTTTGTTTGATTTGAAATGAATTACCAAAATGAAAATTATCAGTGATGAACTGGTCTGGTCTGACTCAGTTAATTGTTGATTGGGTTAGAACAGTTAAAACTTACTGGCTGTGGAAATCAGAGGACGGGACTCATAAATATCGCGCATAAAGTGCAACCAAAACGCCGTTTTAAACGGCGTCGTGTGGCAGTCCAAACTGTGTTTAAAGTGGCGCTTTTCACACACAGGAAAACGCAGTGAAATACGCCGTTTTTACGTTTTTCGCACGGTTTTTATTTGCAATCACTACGCCGTATTTTACCAAGGTCGTTTAAAACGCCGTTTTGATTGAAAACGCGATTAGTCTATAGCGTATTTTGAGCCTTTTGGCTTGCCATACACCATGTATTTGAGCGTGCGCGTCCAGTTTTCAGCGAGAGCGAAGGGAATCCGCGTTCGAGCAGAGAAATTTGCGCTCTTGCTTCAATGTAATTAGTCTTAGATGTAATTGCTCTCGCATTAGATGCCTGCGCTGTCGACATTTGGCAGTAAAATAACACCATAATATGCAGCCCATTTCAAACTTTCAAAGCCCTCCAAAATAATTTGTCCCTGGTAAATATACAACATGTGAGTAAATGTTTTGCTTTAGAGTTACATTTGAATATTTGAAAACCAGATTAGTCGCATTAAAAACATATAGATTACTGAAGGGATGCATTTAACTATCATTTGCTTAATTTAATATTTACTCTATTCAGATGGCAAATGAGCAACCTGCTAACTCAGAAGGTGAACGAGAATAGAGTGGATACAGAAAGTCACAAGCGCAATGCATTTATGTCATGAAAATACAGAGACCGTGCCATTTAACCAAACTGCTATCCATTTAAAAAATCCAACCTCTTGACCTAAAGAACCATTCTATTAAGTAATTCTAATTGACTATTATCTTATTAAATAAATCTTTCTCTATATGAAAAGGTCCGTCCAAAATCTAAATGGACCCTTTTCACAAGTAAAAGATTAGAAAACTTCAGTTGTGGTGAATGGGAGAGCACGGAACATATTTTTATATATAGCTAAATATATAGCACCTATAACCCCCTTTAGGTCAGTGTACATCTCTCATACTGATTGTACGTTTTTGCAGGATCTAGAGAATGTAAAAAACCCATTTGCTCCAACACACACACTGTGTTGGAGCCATTATTACTTTTCCACAACTTTCCAAATGAAGAAAAAAAAATAGAGAGCGGTGGACTACGACGAAATTTAGAGTCACTTTCTCAGCAGCCATATTTGAAACATCGCATCTGTTGTATTATCTCTCTCTCTCTCTCTCTCTCTCTATATATATATATATATATATATATATATATTTACTAATTCCAGGGTAATCCAAAGTATAATGGTAAAAATGTATACTTAATAATTAAGAAATGATTGAATTAAACATTTGCTAGATTTACGCTGCTTAATAAGGCAGAAACGCGTCATCACAGTCTGTGAAAAGGGTTTATTATGTCATTATTTACTCATCCTCAAGTCCTCTGAAGCCATACGATGTTTTTGTGTGAGGAATCGATCGATTTACTTGCCGTGTTCACAAGAGTTTATAAAAGAATAAAACTATAGCTTGGTTTCCATCTAAATGTTTTGCATTTTTAAGCGCATTTCTAAAGAAAGTATGATTGCGTGTTTCCATCCACTACGTCATGTGTATTATCTTTGAGGGATAATACCTTGCCTTGATGGAGCAGCCAACTGACCTCCTTGCTACATGGAGAGATTTATATGCAATTATACCTAGTTTTATTAAATTCTGTCAGGAGAGGCCACAGAATAAATGTAATATCTGATATAATGAAGGCTGAAATGGATGCGATGCCCATATGCCGCCAGCCTCCTCATATAAAAGAGTGTCCGCTCTCAACTGTTTTGGCAGATTATGAGGACCTAGTTCAATGACCAGCTGTGGGTTAAACACTTCCGAATGCCAAGGGTTATGCATGAAGAACTGTGTTCCAAGGTGGGATCTTTCACTGGGCTGGTCATATCAAGCTATCGCACACTTATAACACGTGAACGAATTGTCAAAACACGTCATCGTTTAGCAAACAAACTGTTTCCATAATCTTAATACTCTTAGCGCATAACATTTTATGCGAATTTTGAGAGTTTATTCGCATATCAAGCATTTCCATTCAGAATTTCTAATGTGCAATTTGAAAATGCATATATAAATTGTTGGGTGGAAACCCAGCTATTGTCTGATTCATGAACATATCATTCTGTTAAGTGGGTTCTTTTCAATGAATCGGTTGATTCGGTTCTCAGAAATGGCCTGGAAATGATTTGTTCACGAAATTAATTGATTTGGATTTCAGGTTCGACTCAATGATCCAATCACACCCATTATGATAATGGTGTGCTCTCGTCAAGTCAGAATTAGTTTCCTAATTGCAGGACTGTCCTTAGAGCAGTGCAAGCAGTGCGGTTACACCGGTCCCTGCGGCAGTCACTATAGAGAGATCAAGTGATAGTGACTACAGAGAGAGCAAGAAGGTCAGTGATTTGAGTCCCGGCTCAACCTGGGCCTTTCTATGTGGAGTTTGCATGCTCTCCCCATGTTCACATGGGTTTCCTCCTGGTGCATCCCCCACAGTCCAAAGACATGCAGGTCAAATGAATTGGAGACTTTCAAAAGACTGGCCACCTATCAAGGGTGTTCCCCTCCTTCGTTCCAAACCACTGGGTTAGGCTTCAGGACTACCTGTGACCCTATATAGCTATAGAAAATGCTATAGAAAATGGAAAATGAAATGAAATGAAAAAAATGAAAAATGATAAAGCTATAGAAAATGGATGGATGGATGTTAAATGTAGATGGGGGTTGGCTACTACACATTTATTGGTAACTGTAAGTATTATCAGATTAGCTCAAATATTTAATAGGGTAATAGGGCTAAAGGCTCACCTTAAGGAAAATTTGCTTTTTTGTTTGGTCACAAAGTGTTTTAAGATTAAAAAAAAAAAAAAAAATGTATGTATTTTTATTGAATATTGATGGAGCAACATCATTTATGTGAAATGAAATGATAACGAAAGGTTGTTTTCATTCAAATTATTTTTTTAAAAGTTGTGAGAAAGCCCACACTTAGGGCAAAAAGGCCTCCATATTTGGGGTAAACGGCACTCAGTGATATACACTATAGTTATATTATACAAATATAGGGTTATAGGGCAAAATATGTCAATTTACTCAAATACATTTAGGACAGCAGTACTTTTTTGAGTACTAAATTAAGATAATGCTTATTGAAAAAAAACAATTCAGAAAAGGGATAACCATTTTCTGTTTGTTTTTGTTTTTATCACATTTGTCAGTTATTTTATTATCAAATTGCACTCCACTGTGATGATTAAATCAGTCAAATTTTTCATAACAAATCTCTTCACCCTAAATAAGAAAAACAATGTGTTTTTTGGGGGGCCTTTAGCCCCTGACACAGGGGAGCTTTTTACCCCAAATACTATCCTTTCTCTTCTTGGGCAATTATTAAAACACTTTTGATTTAATCACCTTGAACAAAACTGAAAATGACAAATACAAATTTTCTCTCAAAATAAATGTGATAATTTCAGGGATTACATAAATATGCAAAATTGTGTATATATTATTAAATATTAAATCTAATGACCTCAAAATCAAACTTTAGATATTGCACAAAATGACCTCATGGACCAATAATCTTTTTGCAGTGTATAGTGCCAAACAGGTGTAAAGGAAAGTGCAGCAGTCGTTTTTTTTTTTTTTTTGTTTTTTTTTTTGCTGTTTAGTGTTTTGGGAGAAAATAGAATCAAAAGTGCCTTTTACCCTGGGGGCCTTTAGCCCTGTTTTACAATACACTAACATGCAGCAAGGTGTAGAAATTAGTTAATGATGGCAGTTTTAGATCTGTGGCAGAGCTTTCTCATAAATTCTGCAGTCATATACTCCATGCAGCCTTGTGTAAATATCTAGTTAGATGTAGACAAACAGAATAAAGCATAAATTGCAATAGTAATGGCATAAATAGGCCTATAAAAATGATATTTTGGTTTAGAATATTTTCCACTTCACTTTTTGCAGGGAAGCTGTAAGCAAGCTATTGAGATGCGAAGGTGTACAGCAGGTGATTAGGGCACAACAAAATTTGTTACCATTTAGCTTTTGGCAAAAATGACTGCAGATCATGTGGACTCTTGAAACTTTTCAGGACTAAATCATGCTAAAGTTGTGTTGTTTCATTGGCTTCTATCCCAAATGCGCTCTTAGGGCCAATGGGAACTCTATATAAATTACTCAACTTATTTCTGTGGAGTGGAGGGGGCGGGGCCGGGCTAGAATGTTGCACGCCCGGTCCCCAAACGGCCTAATGAGGCACGCAAGGGATAAAGGTGACCGCCCCCCTCCACTCCACAATTTAATTTTATTTGCACTCCATGGATTTATAAAAACAGATATAGGTTTGGGGGTCAAATGTATACTCTAATTGAAAATTGTGTTTGTTTAGACTAAACAAATGTAGTGTTATTATTGCATTATTATTAATAGTAACTAATGTAATATAAGAAGCCAAATATGTGATTAGTTCATTCTTTTCATCTAAATGTTTATTCTGTCATCATTTCAGACGTTGGCTAATATGTCATGGAAAAACAAAAGTTACTGACTTCTGGTGATGATCCACTGTCATCTCTGTCAACAATGCCCATAAAACGGTCAAAAACATGTTTGGTCAGGTGTCTGAACCAAAGTGAACTATATACCAAAAATATACTTTCAGTTTAGGGCCAAAATATTGGTCAGAACAATAAACACAAAATGTTAATATATTTCCCCTTTTACATTTCAGTCCAATTCTGGTAATATTGTGTCAGTATGTCAAGAGGGTGCACATGAGGTGGTTAACTTAATTGTTAAAAAGACACCATATTTCATATGCAATGAAACCAGATATCTTGACCTCACAAACTTTGCATTCTCAGGTTCTGGATAAACCTGAGAAGCAATATTCAGACCAGTTCAAAGGAAATGCTTCTGTTTGTAGGTTTGCTCTCAGTCCCTCAACTCAGACCTTTTCTACCCAAAATGGAAAGTTTAAAAAGGGCCATCTGTAGGCTGAAAACTGTCCAGCTTTCTGAGGCACAGATTACTCATTATGTGTCAGTAACAAAGAATTTGTTTTGTCCATGCAATATTGTGGTTTTAATTTGTTCTGCTGACATTTGACAGAAATTGCAGTCAACCCTCTTCTTAACACCCAAGCAAATCCTCATCAGTAGTCAGGTCTTCTGCAGATCCACAGGAGAGCCCTTGTAGTGCATGACAACAAGTACAAGTTGCCTTGTCTGTTATTTGCATAGACAGATGGAGTATTCTGTACCTCATTTACTATCCAGTATGCAGTGATAAGATTGTTGTTTTTGTTGTTAAATTATGATTAAATATCACAACAATAGCCGTGCTTGTGAGATACTAATCAAAGTCCTGAATCAGCCTTGATTATATGCTTCAAAACATTATATTTAGCAAACTTGCAATTCAAAGGAGAACATTTACTTGATTGCTGCAATACATGATTGGAATGTTTCATGGCTTTTTTCATCTCAGGTCAGATGATAAAGGACAAATGACCCACAATATGACTTTATTACTATAGCTGTGAGTTAATGATCAGTCACAATAGGCTTAAATAAGTCAAAGCTTATTAAACCAGATGTTCTGCTGTTTAGACTGCAACATTATGGCATAACCTGAATGAGACAAGTTCTCTACAACAATCGCCATACATCTTTTTTATTCATGCATACTGTATATCCTGTTGTAAAGCATTTGATCCTTGTACAAGTAATTCTTTTTTGTTCCACTAAAAACCCTGAGGCAACCTTTCCATTGTGTTTTTGTTATGTACATGTATCAAAGGATAAGATTTTTCACCAGTTTAAAGGGTTTAACAGTTTAGTATGGATCTGGGGGTTTCTGTCTGAGAATCACAAATAGTGCCAAAACCAGAGAGTATGAGTCAACACGGTTATTTCACAATTGTTTTTCACAAGAAAAGATTTCAGATTACATATCTTCTGCATAGACATTATTATTATCCAAAATGATTCATTAGCCATATGATATCAGTCCACATGACACATTATTTCAAAATGAATTGTAGAGTTGGGCGTTAATGGGAAGTAATGATCAGGTGCATGGTGAGCCATTGGTAGTATATTCTCTAGATACTGCAAAAACTCACAGTCAGTAAGAGAGATGTACCTTAAATCTAACCTTAAAGAGGGTCACAGAGAGTTCAACACAAATCTCAACAAAGATAACACCATAATTTAACATACAAGCACACAATTAACACTAAACAGAACTACAAAAACAGATGCAAAACCCATATAACATAAATAATAATGATTAACATTCCCAATATAGGCGACCACATCTTGTAGCGACCTTCATATTTATTAACTATTTGGCTGCGAAAGCACCAGGGGTGTAAAGTAACGAATTAAAAATACTCACATTACTGTAATTAACTACCTTTTTCACAAGAATTGTGCTTTAAGTTGTTTAAAATTTGTATACTTTTACTTTTGTTTATTGCTGTAATTGTACTTTTACTCCACTATTTTCCCACCGTCTGTGTTCGCTACATCCCTGTCCTGATATTTATATTATCTGTCACCATGATTGGCTAGGGAGAGTCTCATGTGAGTTTAACTTGCTCAAGCCAGATATCAGCATTAATCCTGCCTCTAATTTGAAGAAACATATTGAGGTAAATTTCATATTTCTGCTTACTAGATTCTGTGTGTCTATAACATAGCCTGTAATTTAAATATCCATCACTGAGATTATTGCGCTGTTGTAAGAGATTAATACAAAGTTATCAATAGGGCTGGGCAATAAAATTATCAAAATGTTTATCGGAAAAAAGAGAGGTGTCCTCGATCAAATTTTTAGTCGTTTTCTATATTTAGCCTGTTTTACATCTAGAACAGGGGTGTTCATTACATCAATCGCAATAACAAGAGCACCACTGGTTGGTTGATCTAGATGAAATATAAAAGATTGACTTTTTTGCTAATGTTAGAGTGCTAAATGATCAAATACACTTTATAATTCAGCCAATCTTGATGAGTATTTATTGTAAATGCAGTCGTTTATGTCTAAACTGTACTTAAAAATTGGGGCAAAAAGCATATTTGCATCATATGTGGGACTTGAAGTGTACATGTAACCGAATGTCATAAAAAGATTATTAATCAAACAACATTAACAAGGAAACCAGAAAACCACTCATTACTTTTGGCTGAATTACTTTAGTAGCTTTAAAAGTATTAATGTAATATAATAAAACAGTGACAATTTTAACAATATTTTATTAAAATATTGTTTGTTTTTTAACAATACTGACCCCTGATGTAGAGAGCATGTTAATTGGGGTAACATGCCCCCCCCACCCCCAATGTGCTGCTTAAAGAAATAATTCACACAACATTTTTAATTCTCTCATCATAAAAGTACATGCTCTCTTTACATCATAAAAGTAATACATACAACTCCAGTTGTTTAATCCATGACTTCAGAATTGATATGATAGGTGTGGGTGAGGTTTAATTAAATTTTTGCTAGAATTTCTTTTCTTCTTCTAAAAATCTTAGTTTGTGTTCTGCAGAAGAAAGAAAGTCGTGCACATCCAGGATGGCATGAGGTTGAGTAAATTATGAGAGAATTTTCATTTTGGGTGAATTATTCCTTATTAAGCATGATGTAGCCCATGTGCCAAACAACTTTTAGTGTCTGCTCTACCCACTCTATTGTGCAGGACATGCCAAGTGATCCTGCTTATTTACCATTTTTTTTTGTATTCCTTGCAATGTTGAAGTAACAGTACTTCTAGTTGAGTATGATTTTTTAGTACTCTTTCCACCCCTGGAAAGCACATGCCAATCCCTTACAGCATAATGCACAGAAGCAGATGTTACAATATATTGAAAAAGTTGAAACTCCACTAGCTTAATATAGTAATGTATATTCTATAGCCTACTGTTGTATTGTTATCTGTAATGCACAGTTCTTTATTAGTGTTTTGTATGCTTTATAATTGTATATCTTGAAAGAGTTGGTTATAGGAAATGCCATGCATTCAGGATATAGGTTTTTACAGTGTCAGAACAGTCCGGTAAAGTTGAAAATATATTTACAGATTCAGACTTCCCGGATCAATAACTAATTACAGAAACATTGTTAAAATACAAACGACACCTCTTTCCAACTGTAGTAATGTAGACAACGAGCTATCAACCTAATTTTCAACAAACAAGCCTTCCTCCAAGCTGAATAAATTACATTGATCTCTATGCGCAGCTGGCTGAGATACAAGTCCGCGGGGACCGTTTACAAATTACAAAACCGAAAAGCGATACTTCAAAAATATTCAATAACTTTGCTGTTACACATTGTAGTGTCACCTAATTCAGTTCACATATCAGTGGTCTCCTGCTGGTTATACTACAACACTTAGTTTGGAAAAAAAATATTTTGCATAATTTTGAGGATTTTTTATTAGGAAACATTCAATAACATCACTATTACACATTGTTGTGTCACCAAATTCAGTTCACCCATCAGTGGTCTCCTGCTGGTTATACTACAATACTTGGTTTGGAAAAATTTGCTTTTTAATAATTTTAATGATTTTTTATTAGTAAACATATTCAATAACTTTGCTGTTACATGTTGTAGTGTCACCAAATTCAGTTCACCCATCAGTGGTCTCCTGCTGGTTATACTACAACAGTTAGTTTGGAAAAGAAAAAGGGTTTTACATAATTTGGGGTATTTAAATTTTTAAAATGTTCTTATGGTTAGCTGATAGATCTCATGGCTGCCTCATGGCCACTGCCTTTAAACCAATCAAATGAAGGATGCAAATGAATTCACTAGCCAATCAGAAGCAACTTTCATTTAATCTCTTCCTGATTTTGAAGAATATAACCAAGGCTGATTCAGGACTTTGATTAGTATCTCACAAGCACAGCTTTTGTTGTGATATTGAATCTGATTGTGAGACTAAGGAGCCATCAGTATGCAAGACAAAAAAAAAAAAAAACTGATGAAGAGAGACATGTTAGAGAGGCATGTACTCAAAACAGTGGGACAGAAGACCTGCCTCTGAGCATGATTCATAATATCGAACCAGTATCAGATGAGGACACAGAAGAGAATGAGGCAGATGACGAACAACAGAAGATGCAGAGTATTGTTCAAGTAGATAAAGCAGTCACAGATGGAGAGGAAGTATCTGACAAGAATGAGGCAAAAAATTAACAACAGAACAAACAGTTTGTACAAATGTTTGTAGATGATTGTATAAACAAATGTTTGTACATTTCCTTCCTGCAGTGCAAAATACTTATTTAAAAGGAAAAGGGCGCAAGTGGGAGACACCATATATCTGTACAAACAGATATATTACAAACATAACTACAAACAGGAAAAATGGCACACAAAACAAATGAAAGAAAATTCAGACCAGCAGCAAACACAAGAGGCAGAATTGCAAGAGATATACATAAAGGTGTGAGCCAACTCTTCTATAGTAAACTTAAAAAAAACACCTGTTACTGAAATAATTTCAGAAAACATAACCTGAAGTCTGAACAAACATTTTCTTAAAGTATCTAGTTCAGAGGTTAGAAAAAGTAAAAGTATTCATGATGATGTTTTCATGGAGATGTACCTCACAAAATTTCATGAATGAATGTGACTTCAGATTTCACAAAATGCCTGGGTACATACAGCATATTCAAATTGACCCCTTTGGTGCACATGTGTATACTGAAACAGGAATAAGCATAGTTGTGCAACACCTAAGAAAGAAGACTCCACTGAACTTATACATAGATGCTACAGGTAATGTTGCATCCAAAGTTCCTGGTCAGACCAAAAGACTCCTTTACTACTCTCTCCCTGGATATGGTCAGAATGTCCCTCCCCTCCCAGTCTGTGAAATGCTGACAAATGAACACTCTATACTACCAATCACATTCCGGCTAATGCAGTTCTTCCGAAAACTGTCACAGTACACAAAACTAAGAGTATATCAGGTAGAAACAGACTACAGCTGGGCACTACTCCAAAGTGTTCTTCTGTCATTCAACAGGGAGAACATTGTCAGTTACTTGGACAAGGATTTTGCTTTTTGTTCAAAATTGAAGACATGGAAGGATATTAGAACATTTACAGTGCACCACATATGAACTGCACATGTGCTCAAAGCTGTCGTTCAGTCAATTGGGAGAAAAACAGCAAACAAATTTTGCAACATTTGTATTTGCCAGGTTGCAAAACACTACCTCAATGACCACAGCACTCAAAATCTTCCACTCACTGTACACTGTATTAATTGGCAAACACAACACCAATACTGTCCTGATTAATCTGAAGGCCACGCTGGACTTAATAAAATGCAGGATTCCCGACATGGAAGAGACAAATTAAAGGACAGCCTCTTAGCTCAGGGAGAAGATGATGAAGAAAGAACAAATGCCCACACAATTGTTGGCAGATCTCCCTTCACATATTAATTCAAGTTCTTGAAGGAGGTACAGGAAGAGCTTGAAAAAAAGGATGCCGAGACTCCACACGATGAAGAAAATCCATACTTCTGCCCAGGCATTATTGATGTCCTTTTTGAGAACTACCTAGGCATTTATCCACTTTGGCGTGGTCTGTTGTTGGGGAATTTGAAAAGGTATGCATCTGACAAAGAAGATGACAACTTTGACCCAAGCAAAACAAGGGACACAAACTGCCATGTAGAGAGATGTTTGGAATTGTTAAACAGTTAAACAAAGATCTTCAGAAGAGCACAGGTGTGAATAACAGCAGCAATGACCTCACATGTAAAGTGTACAAGCCTTCCACAGAGGTAGTTTTTTGCTGATCACTAAAATAATGTGTATGCTCTAAACAGATAACTATCAAGTCATTGTAATTTGTAGAGCCTGAAACCACTTAGCACTTTGAGGAGCTATAAAAACTTTGTTAAGGAAGCATTAAGCATTAAGGTAGCTGTATTGACACCCAAGGTGTGTTCACCCCAGGACACAGTCCATCTTCCATTAAATACTTCCAAAATCCCATTAAATAACATTTTTAATAATGTGAGAAATATCCATGAATACAAAGTGTACCAGGACAGTAGAAGTTCAGATACTGTGTGACATGATTACAGTTTCCTTGTTCATATCCTTGTAGGGTTATGTCTTTGAACATGCAAACCAACTGAAGTTGTTGTGGCTGTTTTAAGGCTGAATTTCACCCTGCGGCACAGGGAGTTTCAGAGTTTGAGGCCTGCTGATCTCATCACAGGCAAGGCAAGTTTATCATTAAAACTGTGGTTGTACCAGACTGTTTATCTCAAATTAATCCATCTATTGATGCATCAATCCTTAAAAAGTTTTTGGGAAAATATCATGGGTTGTTCTGCATAAAATTATATCCAAGTAGATTGTCAGGCCAGAAGTTCTGGAGTGACTTCAGACAAACCAATCTTAACAAAGTGTTGCAAATATGACATATACTGACATTTGTATCTCATACAGCCTCGTTTTGTTCTTGCTGTACCATATTATCAGTGCCACAAGATGCCTCTTCATTGTCTTCATCTCTATTTTAGTGATATAATTTAAAATTACTGGCTACAGATTTGGGTATGTTAAGATAGTTTATGGGAAATAAATGGGTTACACACATTTTGGGAAAATTGGAAAATCATGGAATATGAGCAAATGTAAACCAAAAATAATTGTACTTTTGTCCTTTAGACAGTATTTCAAGATGTGCCGGAATAGTCTTGGAAAGGAGGACTGGGTTAACATCAAGTGGTAGCCTGGCAGAACCCACACCTTCCAATAAGATGGCACCATTTGTGGGATCTTTGTGATGCAGGTGATTCTATGCAACATGCTATCTTTAGGATAAATAAAACAACATTAAATTTTACTATGTAAGATCATACACAGTACTTGTGTTCTTATGCCATCCGTACAGATGGCCAAGATGACGTTGATGGAATTTCCAAAACAATCTCTTCAAATTCTTAGAAGAGACATGGCAGAAGAAATTCTAAAATGATCAGGTGTATTTCTAAATATTAAATTCATGTAATTCATTAAAAACACTACAGGCTTACAAATTTAGCAGTTGTATACTTATATTTTTTCAGTTTCAAAGAATGATTTCTGTTCCTTGTGTGGAAAACTGTTGATGCTGTTTGGGTGAGACTTAATGTTTAATTGTTTTAAACCATCAATACAGTAGATAATCTGAATATGGCATAATCTATAAATTATCTGGAGTGAAAACTTTAGAGTAATTAAATATTCTATACTTTTATGCATTACAGGATTCCTAAAGTTAAAATTTTCTTAATATGCTTAATGTATCTGAATTTGGTGACACTACAATGTGTAACAGCATAGTTATTGAGTATGTTTCCTAATAAAAATTCCTCACTTATGCAAAAGCATTTTTTTTCCAAACTTTGTCTTGTAGTATAACCAGCAGGAGACCACTGATGTGTGAACTGAATTTGGTGACACTACAACGTGTAACAGCAAAGTTATTGAATATTATTGAAGTATCGCTTTTTGGTTTTGTACTTTGCAGACGGTGATCAATGTAATTTGTTCAGTTAGGAGGAAGGCTTGTTTTTATGAATATTAGGTTGTAGTTCGTTGTCTACATTACTACGGTTGGTAAGAGGTGTCTTTGTATTTTAACAACTTTTCTGTAATTAGTTATTGATCCGGGAAGTTCGAATCTGTGAATATAATTCCAACTTTACAGTTGTCAGAACGTGGGTCTCAACACTATTGGTACTTTACACTTTAAGTAAAGCATGTTTTTTACATCTAAAGCAATGGATATACAGTGCAATTTCATGGCAAGGAGTGACATTGAGGATTGGAGCATTAAGAAATGTCAATGAAGGTGACCATTAACCAGTGGTTAAAACAGTATATACAAGAGAATGGTTGTGACTTGTTAAACGCATATTGATCTTTATGGTTTTAATCTGCTATGAGTCATGCAAACAACCACATTCCATGCATTCCTCAACATTTAGGAAAAACTTGGCAGCCACATTAGTAAGTGTTAAATGAAACTCTTATACCAATCAGAAGTGAAATGTACCTGCATTCGATTTTATTAGTACTTTACAAATGTTTATTTGTGAACAGATCTATTTCGTATTACAGTAACGCCCTCATACTCCCCCTCACCGATGTGCTGCGGTTTAAATGTTTGGATGGGGCTGCGTTTATTGATCCGACCAAATGTTAAGTTAAGGTTAAGGATGTTTTGCGATAACAGTTGAACAGATCCATGCCGGCGTCACTTATTAAGAGAACTTCAGTGTGAATTAATTCTGTTGCACAATGACAGTATTTCATTTGGATGACTTTTTAGCCGGATGGATTGGAGGTGAGTTTTGTGTGGTTGGCATGTCATGTAAAAGCTTTGAAACGTGTTTAACATTACAAAAAACGATGTATGCTACGTGTATGCAAACTTAAGCGATACGGTCAGATTTTCATACGTTTCCACCTAAACTCCAACGAAAAGCGAAAGTTTGAGGAAAACTGTAAATATAAAATAGCGTATTGGAATGAAAGGTAAAACCGCGAGGGGCGTCGTTGTCTTTGTTTATGTTCATCACTCCTTGTGACTTTCTCTTGACAGAAAAATAAACCTTTTCTTAAAGTTAAAGAAACATATCTTCCCTATGTTTTTATGAAATTTGTGTTAGATGTTTGTGCAAACGTCACAGAAACCTTTCTCCATCACAATTTTATTGTGTTTTTATTTAACAGTGCTGATTTCATGTTTATTTGCATCGTGGACTGGTCGACATTTCTCTGTCTTGACGCCTAAAACGAGGTCAGAAGATGAGGGAATAGTGTTCTCTTTTGAAAGGAAAATGTATCTATAAACCAAGTCCCTAATGTGCATGTGCACCCACCATGAAATGTTCAAAACAATGTCTCTTATTCATGAATGTGGACACAATGTTTCGCAAGGACAGCCGCCTACAAAGCTATGCAATTTGGAATTCAAATTCTTCACACGTAATGTCCATTAAAAAGTTGTTTTGTACACTTTAATCGCAACATACTGCACAATTTGTATTTGTTTCAGGAGCCTCCAGTGTGGTTGTTGGACATCCTCTTGACACAGTTAAGGTATCTTGACAGGCAATGCTTGTTTTATGATTCACGTTGTACAAATAACTAAGCCATCTTTGCCCCCTGTATCCTTTAGTCTAGTCTAGTATAAATGTATATAGGGATAAAGTTCCATGCTCAAAGAATTAGTTTGACTAGAATTAGTTTGACTAGTCAAGGCTACATGACAGCTTCTTCCCCCAAGCAATCAGACTCATATTAATCTTATATCTCACACTGGACTGTCATAATTATATTCTCCACAATACAACTACTGTATATATATATATATATATATATATATATATATATATATATATATATATATATATATATATATTCTTTATTTTTTATTGTATGTGTATTCTATATTGTGTGTATTGTTTACTGTACATTGTATATTATTATTATAATATGTTGTTTATTGTAATTGGTACATGTCTCGTCACTGTCATGACTGCTATGTTGCTCGGAACTGCACACAAGACTTTCGTGTGACAATAAAGTGAAACTTACTCTTTTACAGACTCGTTTACAAGCAGGCAAAGGATACAAGAACACTCTGCATTGTGTTGTAACAATCTACAAAAAGGAAACCGTAAGTCTTTACAACATAGATGGGTGGTATCTTGAGTAATGAATCAAAAAACTTTAAGGTATAGTTCACCCAAAAATGAAAATTCTCTCATCATTTACTCACCCTCATGCCATCCCTGATGTGTATGACTTTCTTTGTCATACACATTTCAAACAAAGATTTTCAGAAAAATATTTCAGCTCTGTAGGTTCATACAAATCAAGTGAATGGTCACCAGAAATGTGAAAGTTCAAAAAGCAGCATAAAAACTAATCCATATAACTCCAGTGGTTAAATCCATGTCTTCAGAAGTGATATGATACGTGTTGGTGAGAAACAGATCAATATGCAAGTCCTTTTTACTACCAACCTCCACTTTCACATTCTTCTTCTTTTGTTTTTGGCAATTCGCATTCTTTGCCATATACTGGTAAAGGACATAAATATTTATCTGTTTCTCACCCACACCTGTAATATCACTTCTGAATATATAGATTTAACCAATAGAGTTTTATGGATTACTTTTATGCTGCCTTAATGTGCATTTTGGCAGTTCCTTGCTCGAGCCCCTCTTTTATGGACAGCATGCTAAACCCATTCACATGAATACGATCATGGATTATATGAACCAGTGAACTTAAGAAAACAAATGGCCAGTGCTGGTTGCTTTTTATGACTTCGTTTAGGCGAAAACTGTGATTTCTATCCCTTGGACACCAAAGCAGAAAATGCATGGTAACCTTTTCTTTTGTCTTGTGTTAGGTAACAGGCTTTTTCAAAGGACTTTCCTTTCCACTGGCAAGCATCACCCTTTATAACTCTGTGGTCTTTGGCTTCTTCAGTAACACACAACGACTCATTAGCAGATATCGCTATGGTGATGGTAGACACCCATCCTGCCTGCTTGATTTAACTGTAGCGAGCATGTTGACTGGCCTGGTTTCGGTTGGGGTGGGTGCTCCTGTTGATCTTGTAAAAATTAGGCTCCAGATGCAAACCCAACCTGTTCTCTCAGGTAAGCTTAAGTCTTGGGCATTTTTCCAAGACAAAGACAGACCTTTAGCACTTCTGGAGCTATTTATGTGAATGTAGTGGATTCAAATCCTTCCAGTGTAATCATTACTGAAAGCTTCTGACGCACAAAAGTTTAATTTGATTAAATCTTTTGTAAATGAACAACAAAACAAGTCAATTAAAATTTAAATCAGATCTATCAAGATCACAAAACTGTAAGCTGTTCCCACACAGAGAATTTTACTCTTGCCAGAAATGGTAGTGTCCCTCTTCGTTCAATGGGAATTCAGTCTATGTACAGAGGACCACTCCACTGCATTAGTACCATTCTGCAGAATGAGGGCATTCAAGGGCTTTACAGAGGAGCGGGAGCCATGATATTGCGAGATGTACCTGGTTATGCTCTTTACTTCATCCCGTACAAATTATTCTGTGGCTGGCTGAATCCTGAAGTCAATGGCTCCCCCAATCCCTGCTCTGTATGGCTTGCAGGAGGTTTAGCAGGTAAATGAGACATTTTTTCTACAAAGGTAGCATCCTAATTGAAATGGAATCTTATAAGGGAATGATTTGGAATGCTATGCTTAGGAAGACATGTGTCTCTGCATAACAAAAATGGGCGTATTCAAACTTGCTCACAACATTGAGATTCTTTAGATTCTTGGGTACTTGAGAAAAACCCATCCTGGTTTAGAAATTCCTACTGATTACTACATTGTCATTCCATAGTTTTATTTTATAGATGAGACGCCCATACTGGTTTGGAAACGCCCACAGATTGGGAAACTTCCATTATTGTTCCCCAGAGACCTTTACTTCAACTTAGGCATGAATAGTAGGGAGACAAATAACGTGATACTCTAATAAGAATAAAAATACATAGCAGACACAAACATTGGGTAAAATTGAAATAAAAAAAACACTATAATTATGCAGCCTGCTTTTTGGAAAGGCCTTAGCGCAGAAGCGTGCTTATGATGCCTTAAAATGCTGCCTACGTAGTCAGCTCACTAGGTTTTGGAACAGAGCCATTAAGCCAAAACAGATGGGGAAACTCTGAATTAATATACAATAGTGTCTTTTCTTTTCTTGCAAAGTGTGACACTGACCTAAAAAAAAAAAACAGATGCACTTGTGTTTTTATATTTGAGTGTATTTGAACAAGTGTTGACTTCTTTCAGATTGTTAAAATATTTCACTGTACCTCACATTAAGACTTTCCCATCTATTGCTATGTCAGGTAAGGCCTGGTTTAAACCTAATAATGACCCTAGTGGTTCAGCGATAAGCAATTTAAGGACACAGAATTCTCCAGTACTTTCCACTACATTATATCTAACTTTTGGATTTGCTGTTATTTTTCAGGATCCATCTCATGGGTCACAGCCACACCAGCTGACGTGGTAAAAAGTCGGTTGCAGGCAGATGCCATGCAACAGAGGAAATATAAGGGTATTCGGCACTGCATCATGCAAAGTTACAAAACAGAGGGGATACATGTAAGTTTATCTCACTGTTGCTCGATGTAATGCAATTTCAAAGCTGTAAAACATTTAAAACAATTTTATTGCCAGGGCATACAGGAAATGAATGGCTGTTAAACAATAAAAAAAAATTAAGCTTGGGTAAATGGGTAGAATGTGGTCATCTATGGCAAGTTCATGAACTGGATGACCTAGAAATTGGGGGAATTTAAGGAATATGAAGGGTATACCAAGAATCAATTTTTTTTAAATGTACATTATTAAGATTTTTTAATTTTACAAGGGACCCATCATTTTAATGTGGATGTTATCAAATACTTCTAAATGTAAAATGATTTCTGATTAAAAACATATTAACTGATCTTAAGTGACAGACAAATTAATAGATAACTAAAGACTTGATATAAGTTAATTTCTGTTGGTTGTTCGTGTGTCATTTGAAAATGCTGATGCAGAGTTTTGTGAAATATGATGCTTTGTCTTACGTTCTGATTGTCCAATCAGGTTTTCTTCTGTGGGATGACAGTGAATGCTATTAGAGGATTTCCAATGAGTGCTACCATGTTTCTATGTTATGAACTTTCCCTCAAGTTTATCCGAAGTTTTTAACACTGCCAGTCTTAAAATATTTAATACACATATATATAATATACTCCTGTAAATAATTTTAGAGTATTCATGATTTAAATGGCATGTAGAGACTTACATGTGACTTACATTGATGTGAATTCATTGTTGATACATGGAAGAGTATCAGTGAAGATTTGATGCATTTCTTATATTAAGAAAGTTGTGGTAAATAGGTGAATATATGAACATTGTTTTAATATATGATTATGCATCATCTGCATGTGAATGCTGTACAAAATGTGATTTTGCTCAGATTAATTGGCTTATTATACATATGAACTTATACTGTATGGCCACTATAGAGCACCTAGCATTTTATTAGCGTGTGCTTGAAAACGTTACACAGATATGTTCGACAGGCTCTCAAAGTGCCTTTAAAATGATTATTTTCTGATGTAATATGAGGCAAATATGTAAATTATTTAAATTATATTGTAAGCTAGTCAAATAAAGTATCTGTGTTTGTTTGTTTCACACTTTTTCATTTTTTTTCACATATGTGTATGTTTGAGTACTAATAATGAAGAATTAGTACGTTTTAATGGGATTATAGAGTATCTTTGCTGGGGTATGTCAGAAAGTTTTCTATTAGAGCACTTTTGTCAAAAGATTGTTGAGTAGATGTCCTTTAAAATATTTTGATTATTTCATTCAATTCTCAGCCAAAATGTTCAAAAAGTTCCTCCTCTGAATTTAATTCTCCCGTGTTCTCTCTCATTTAATTTTTTTGTTCTGTGATTTTTATTTATTTTTTTCTCTGAACTTTATTTCATCTCAATGTTTTTTTTCTTTCTAATTTTTTTTTTCTCAAGGGGGCAACACATGAGAATATTGTTTCTTGCTAGCTAACAATAAACATGTGGTACCAACCTCAGCCACCAGGTGCCACTGTCAGTAAGCATCAAATCTTATGCTAACAATGGTTATGTATCTGTTAATTTATACTATAGTTATGGTTTTATACAATAACAAAAATGTTTTGCTAATTGTAATAAAAAAATATATAATGCTAGGGAGTTTTCTAATGCATGAAATCCCACTATTAAATGGATATATCTAAAGTTAAATATGTTTCATATGGCATTCATTGTCAGGTGTGACAACGTTAGTTATTTCTGATTGTTTGATGACCTTCAACACATTCTGTCAGCTATGCAACAAAGTTGCATAACCAATGATATCTCCCTGTTTAGTGGTGTTTACTCTATCCAAAGACTCAGACACTGCACTTTGCTGCTGTCCACCACATCACTTTGATGTTACTTTCCTTATGACTTATTCTCAAAATATTACAATGTTAATTTCATAATAATATGACTTTATTCTCAAAACATTTCGACTTTATTCTCGCAATGCTATGACTTTATACTTAAAATCATAGATTTTTTTTTTATTTTCTTATGTTGACGTGGCACTAAAACACTTTCGTAGGAATTGTTATTTTTACCTTGCGATTCAGAGCTTACATACCTATTCAAATTCTATCAATTATAAAGGGGGATATAATGTCAAAGACAGAGACATAAAATCATCCAAAATGTCCTTGAAAATGATCATGAATGTTTACAAGATCTATAAAATCCTTTAGACTAGACTTATTTGCTTAATAGAGGATCTGAATCACTAGGTGGTGCTGTTCCACTATTTGTCAGGAAAATTGGCAACATCTTAGACAAATATCGAAAAAATGGTTTCCATTAGATGGTGACACTATCTAAAACAAAGGTGAAAAAACAACCTTTTCAATGTGTCATTAAGGTGCCATAAGAATGAAATTACATCACTGGTTCAGAAAAATATGACCATCTCAGGAAATGTGGCACAATGTGGATAGAACTGCAGGGAAAAAAAAATCTGTAAGTCTCAGATATAACATGCGGTTAATTCTAAAATCTCAGTTGATCAGTTTGATTCAAAATATATTGACCTAAACTGTTTCTGACATTTTCAGTGACACTTTAAAGTTTACTTTAAACATGATCTGACCTTTAGAGCACACACCTAAATTTCTCATAGATATAGTGAAAGATAGTATTTACGACTGCCTCCTTTTATGTAGAGCCAGTGGAGTGATAGATGAGCTTTAAGTGAAAACAGCTGTGGACACAGGCAGCATCTAAAGCACCTGCATTGTATCTGTCTCACTGTAGCTGAATGGCCTCTGCCAACACAACCTCCCTCCACTAACTGATGCTGGGTTTCTCATAATCCACAAGCAAAAGAGCTTAAGCCCCAAGTCAATTAAGCTATAAAGATGCTGCCAAAACTTTTAGTGCTGCACTTTAGTTACTAATTATACTGTATGCTATAGATTGCGTTGATGAACCTTAATTCACTTTTTAAATTATGCCTTTTTAAAGATTATTTCAGGAAAAATCCATCAAGCCATCCGCGTTCATCCAATGTTCATGGCTTGACTTAGGTATGCACTCTAAAAGAGAAAATGAAACCACTTTTTGCAGTGTACATAATACTTAAATGTTGCTACTCTGTTAAACATCCCCCCAAAGATATGATAACAATAACATTGGCAATTAAAGCACATTTAGTTTTATTTTGATATTTTATTCAAGCAATCTTAAGTAAGGCACTGTTTAAGAAAATCAGTTATCCACCTATAGAAAGGTGGTGACCCATCATTTGTCTTAAAATATTCTCATATTTGGAACAGCATCTTTCTAACTGATGTGGTGGCTCTATACGCAGCTGCTTGGGTTCTGGACATACTCAGCTGAAGTGGCATCTGAGTGTCTGGGCAATGATCAGTTCTGTGGCATGCAAACAAGATTGAAGTAGGTCGCTCACATATTTTACTTTGAAACTTAGAATCATCAATTAATGTCAAATATTTCAGTTGAATCAATTCATTTAACATTGTGTAAACATACAACTAGGGAAACATAGAATAGACAATTATGAAATCTATAGTGCTAGAATAATAATAAAAAAAGATTTAGAGTATAATGTATTTGTATTGTTTGTCTCGTTATCTTATTTACGGGCGTGAATATCGATATGTACACATGTCACTAAATCCAGACTGCTGCAAGTACAGGTCTAATTAAGATGGATGTGCCTCTCCTTCATGCCAATCAGTTTAGCAATAATCATTCTTTTTCCAAGCTTTTGTATATGTATGAAAAAAAAAAAGTTTTTTAAAAGTGATGTGTGCTCCTGAGCAATATCAGTCCTTTGTGTGATATCAATATTATTTCCTGCTGGCATTGACTGATAGCTAGTAATCACACAAAGTCCAGATCTAGCAATATTTTGCATGTTATTGACAGCATACCTGGTGAGATATGCTCGCTTGCGTTTTTCTGTTCTTGTGTGTCATGAACAATGTTTTAGTGCCCATTTATTGTTGAGGTATGCATGCCAGCTGCTCTTCTTTGTTGGCAGTTTAAAAGGCTGTAACATTCTGAAAAGATGCGACACACAAACATACTTAACAACTGCCATCCTCATCAGCATTTTTCTGCATTCATTATTTTTATATTATTACTGTGTAGTTGATGCATGACCATCAACTTTTGTTTAGCAACATTAATATTTTAGGTAAAATTGAATATTAAACTAGAATATTATAATTAATAATATAATTATTATTATGTACAGTTGTGGTATGCACAGTGAAAGTGTTGAAAGTAGTGCATGCTAATATCTGAGTAATATACAGTAAAAGAAAAAAAAAAAGACTCTTTCATGCATGATAAACTTACATTCCCTTTGCTGGATGGAAACAGCCTTTAGATGGGTCTCGGAACATTTGTCCAGTGATCCACAAGCTGTAACCTGGAGCTCTACACTTAAACTGACAAGGGTTTTTTGGCGGCCAAGTGCACACAAGATGTTAATCTGTTCAAATAAGAAATGGAATTTCTCTGCAGATATTTGAATAGCCTGCTTTATCCAGTTTCTTTTCAGCTTAAATAAATTGCATTGCGTTGTGTTATTGAACAGCAAAGATTCATTCAGACTCACAAACAACATGCGGTGTGCCTTACATTCCACATTATTAGTGTATTGGTAACACTTTAATGCAAGTTAATGCATTAGGTATCATGAACTAAAAATGAACAATATATTTTTTACATCATTAATTAATGTTAGTTAATTTTTAAAACTATTTTTAGTTCATAGTGCATTAACTAATGTTAACAAATGCAAATTTTGATTTTTTTTTTTTCTTTAACACATATTACTATATGTTGAAATTACCATTAACTAAGATTAATAAATACTTAAAAAGTATTGTTGATTGTTAATTCAGGTTAACTATTGCATTATGTTAAACCTAACTGGCTGAGGGCTTCAGCCAAAAACTTCCATACATAGAACATGTTCTTTAATTTTGGATATTTTGCATTCACCATACAATGTCATGTAATACCTGGACTGTCTACTAGTGCTTGATCATGGAATTCTTATAATACCTGATTATGGTCTTTTTGACTAATGTCCAAAAAAAGATCACGAACAAATTGTTTGACATTTAAATCAATCCATTGACGTGGAATTGAGTGACCTACAACATAGAGTTTTATCTTAGGAGGATCAATAAGGTTCCCTCATGGCTTGCTCAGTGACGTTAGCTTATGATTTCAATGTGGCTCCAATTACAGCTGCATAAACTGCATTGTTCTCTCATTCCAGATGAGACATCTTAGGGTAAACTAGTCTTAAACTGCAGCTCACTGAAATCAGACCCCATGTATATTTTGTACTGTTTATGTTCTGCTTTGTTTGAACTGATTGTGTTGCTCAGTATAAGCCTAAGCATCTGTCAGGAATATTTGTTCAGGTCTGATATACAGCAGAGGTAATGAGGGATCAGTGATCAATGTACACAGCACTTTTATATAACGAGATCCTGCTGACCTTCAGAAAGGAAAAACACTCTGGTGAAAAGACTAAAATGGATACAAGCATATAATGCCACACTGTTGACAGATAGTGTCACTAAACTTTAATATTTGCCATTACAGTAATGCCCAATACAATTTCAGGACCTTTATGACTGTGTGTCTCCAGGTCTTACCTGACTAAGAGAGCAGGTCAGTGGTATTATTTATATATATATATATATATATATATATATATATATATATATATATATATATATATATTCCAAAATGCATATTGTATAGAATTTCCTTTTTGTTTCTTCCAGCTTAAATTAGATGTATGTCCTCAACTACAGTATCCCTGTACAGGACACAAAACAGATGTATGTTGGGTATACTGAGTGTGTAATACAGAAGTCTATAATATTCTGCACCGAAACAGATCAAGAAAAATATATTTAAAGGAGTAGTTCACATAGGTCATTATTTCTATTCTAAACCTACAGTATATGCTGTATTTTATTTATTTAATTTTGTTATTATTATGATTTCTGTGGAGCACATTAGTAAAAACTTTTTCAAAAATGGTGCGTTAAAAGCCATTTTGCCAACATTGACATCAAATGCCATTAGTTCTCGCATGTGTCACAACTAAATGTAGTGCACCAGTCCCAATATCCAGAATTGGGTAATGAGAATTAGAGCTGCCATGAAGGGAATTAGTTTCAGTTAATAAATATGCATTCCTCTTCACCATATTACATCTTTTACAACTAAAACCATCTTGCCACTGTGGGCAGTAGTTTAAATTTGGTTACCACAGATTTGAGTTCAGTTATAGAACTTTCAACCTACTGTCTCTAAATTCACAGAGATCGGTCTGATTCACATGCAATGCATAAATCAGGGAATGCAATACAATGCAAGAAAACGCTTACCTGAGACTAGAAATTATGCTCACTCTGCTCACTCTCATGCCATCCCAGATGTGTATAGCTTTCTTTCTTCTGCTGAACGCAAATATTTTTTTAAATAATAGCTCAGCTCTGTAGGTCCATACATTGCAAGTAAATGCTGATCAGGTCAGCATAAACATGATACACCAGAAGTTTAATCAGTGTCTTCTGAAGCAATTCCGTTGGTTCTGGGTGAGAACTGACTAAAATATGACTCCTTTATCACTGTATGTCTTGTCATTGCAGTCTCTAGGCATGATCATGATTTGATGCCCGATTACACGTCCTAGTGCTTGAAATGCAGAGTGCTAGATGGCACTATAGGAAGTGTAATCAAGCTTGAAATCATGATCATCAAGGAGACTGCTGTCAAGTTGTACAGTGGAGAATTTTTCTTTCATTTTGATCTATTCTCACCCAAAACCAACTGGATCACTTCAGAAGACACTGAATAAACCACTGGAGTCTTATGGATTACATATATCCAGACTTTATTTCCTTTTTTGGAGCTTCAAAGGCATGATCACCATTCACTTGCATGGACCTATACAGAGCTGAGGTATTCTGCTAAAAATATTTGTATGTGCTATACAGAAGAAAGACAGTCATACACATCTTAGATGGCATGAGGGTGAGTAAATGATAAAGAGAGAGAGAGAGAGAGAGAGAGAGAGAGAGAGAGAATGTTCATTTTTAGGTGAACTTTCCCTTTAAACCATTTATGCAACAAATAAAGGAAAACTGTTTGAGTACATGACTTTACACATTTGGCTTACACGCTTATTGGTAACCGTGCATGTAAACTTGCTCAATGGGCAATTTTTATTATTCATATGTGCAATAAAAAAACTTTTCCCAATACATTTTATAAATGGTTAATTTCAGCAATTTCATAGTCTCGTTTATTATTAGATTCCAATATGTAGCCAAGTGTTGGCAGTATAATGAACTAACTATCTAAAGAAAACAAAGTGCGTTTGATTGGGAAAAAATATCTTTTTGTATGAACAATTCTTCATGGCAGCTTTCCAAAGCAGTAAGTGGTAGAGTGTGATCGGGAGAGGGTGGCGATAGAGGGAGTATCTGAGAAAAGAGGGAGGAGGCGATTCGATACGGAGCACCACACACACACCAGACGCTGAAATTCAAAGCAGTCAGGACCACAGAGCTGCCACCTCGCTCTATCTCTCTCACACACACATCGTGGAGGTTTGTAAATGTTCGCTCCTCGCATGCTCTCTTTTCACCATTCCTTTGATCAGACTCAGCGCGTCATTGCCATTGAACGTTGCATGTTACTGGTGCTGAACGCTGCCATGGTGCAAACTCGGCGATGGAGAGGATTGGGCACGCAGGGTAAGGCGTGAAATGCCAGATTCAGCTCCATGGTTTAAGAAAAGGGCAAGTGAAGTGTCGTCAGGTGATTTGAGATGCGTTGTGTGTTTTCAGGTTGAAGAGTTTGAGACAGAAGTGCGCGCGACGTGCACGTTTGATGAAAGAGATAGGACAAAATGCGCAGGTGCAGAAATTGATGAATCTGTCAGCTGATAGACTGCATGATTTCATTGTATACCGGCGGAGGAAAAGGCCGAAAAGCAATTGAATGGAATGCATTATCTTGTTGTTGATCTTTTTGCATAGTGTGCTTGGAGCTCTAGAGATCTCTACTGATGAACAGTGTTTCTGTGAGTGGGTGTATGAGATGCCAGTATCTGATACTAGAATTGCCTTGAGCTTGATTTAGGCACTGACAGACTTTCTGTGCCATTGTATTTGTTTATTTTGTAATTTGGCATGTGTTTTTGGAAGCAGTTCTTCTGTCTAAAATATCTTACTGTGCTGTTCTGTTTGAATGAAGATTATGGTATAAATGCCATAGATATTTAGAGCTAGAAATAAATGAATGCATTCACTATTTAGTGACAGATGTAAAAGGGTTCTATATATATTTTTTTAAACGTTTGTAATGTGGTTTCACAAGCAATCCATTGCAAGTGAATTGTGCCTACTTTAAGCAACTGAGTAATACTTTCTTTCAAAGGATTCTTCCTGATTGGGCTCTGCAAATGCACATTACTCTTTTATACTTTTGGCCCCAGGCAAGAATGGGTATTATGCCTAATCCTTGACCATTATTCATGTGGTGTTTCTGAAAGAGAGAGGATAGGGGGCTGGGGGGGTGGGGGTGGGTTGACATAGAAGGAGTGAAAGAGAGAAGGGATGCATGAAATTATATATTGTATATTACGTGAACGCACAAATTCACATGTTTGTATGCAGAAAAAAATGTGCAGGAACTTGATTCGGTTGGCTGTGTTTTACGTTGACTGCGTATCCACATTGTTGATTTTCTCAAAATGTAACTTTACAAAAGATAAGGCACAGTGTTCCCACCATTTGTGCATTTGTATTATGCTTTTTATATGTTTGTAAGTGTGACTATTCTGAACAATATTCATTCAACCAATTTGTGTGTAGCAGATGAAACAGCATTACACTTCACTGTATTATATATACAGAGTATTTAATTGATTGATCTTGAAAGGTTGCAATAGCAGGACAGAAGTGGTACAGGTAAAGAAATGGACTTTAAAATGTACAGTTTCATTTGTTAGTGCTTGTTAAAAGGCACAGGTTCAGTAAACGCATTAAGACGCATGGCAGTGAAACCAAATAAAAATACTATACAATAGAATATTCTGTGCGTACACTCACTGAGCACTTTGTTAGGATCACCTGTACGCCTACTTATTCATGTGATTATCTAATCAGCCAATCGTGTGGCAGCAATGCAGTGCATAACACCATTCAGATACAGGTCTGGAGCTTCAGTCAATGTTTACATCAACCATCAGAATGGGGAAAAAAATTATCTCAGTGATTTCAACCGTGGCATGATTGTTGTTGCAAATGGGCTGTTTTGTGTATTTCTGTAACTGCTGATCTCCTGCGATATTCATGCACAATAGTCTCTAATATTTACTCAGAATGGTACCGAAAACAAAAAACATCCAGTGAGCAGTAGTTCTGCAGATGGAAATGCCTTGTTGAAGAGAGAGGTCGACAGAGAATGGCGAGACTGGTTCAAGCTGACAGAAAGGCTACAGTAACTCAGATAACCACTCTGTACAATTGTAATGAGCAGAATAGCTTCTCAGAACACGTCAAATCTTGAGGCGGATGGGCTACAAGAGCAGAAGACTACAACTGGAACTTCATTAGGGCTATAGTGTTTCTAATAAAGTGCTAAGTGAGTGTACATTCTTGTACTTTCAAATGGTAAATCAAATGGTAAAGTGCGCCACTAGCATCAGCCATCAAAAATGCAAAAAAATAATGATTGTTCCTCTGTCTTCAATTGGCTAGACAAAGTCCTGATCCAAACTCACACCATTGGTTGTGCCAGTGGTGCTGTGTTTGGCTGGTCAGGATTTAGGGCTGCTTGACTATGGCAAAAATCATAGTCATGATTATTATGGTCAACATTGAGATCACAATTATTTAAAAATATTACTCATTGACTGTGGAAACATTATGCATTTATTGAATAATAATAAAAAAAAAAACTTTGAACTTGAAATGTAAACTGCACTGGGTAAGGGAGGAGGCTATTGTCATATGACAATTATTTTGTTACGTATGATAGTCAAATAAAAGAGCCTGCATCGCTATAATTTATGGCAGTGGTGCTCACACTTCTATGGAATGAGATCTGCTTTTTCATCATGTTATTGCAGCATGAACAATAAAGGCTATACATTATCACAATACCAAAACTTCAGTAGTCGGTAGTTAAATTTGACTATTCTCAATACCAGCTTCAATACCACAATCATTAATTATCAATTATTCCATGTTGGTTTCAAGTTCTTAAGGTAATCATTCAAGACTAGTAAAAAGTCAGTAATAAAATAACAATAAAAAACAGCAATTAATAGAAATAGATTAAAAAATTATATAACAAAATATACAAATTAAGAAAATGTAGTGCTTTTTTAACAGCTTTACAAGTTTTTTTTAACAGCAGTAGACTATCAAGTATTCAAGTAAACATTCAGAATGAAATGCATCATAAAACTACCACTGGTCTTCACTGTATGATTATAATACATTCATACTTTTTAAAGCTACTAAATTTACCCAGTCAAGAGCAGCGAGTAGTTCGCGTTTTCTTGTTAAGGTTGCTTCATTATTATAATGACACACTAGATGGCAGCAGGTCTATTAGCTTACATTTAAATTCACTTAAGTCATCACTCCCTGTGTTTACATGAAAACCTCACCAAGACGGGCATTTTGGAGGAATTTTGAAATGTATTGGACCGTTTGGAGCACATGCGCATGTTCAGCACAAAGACGTACACCGCCTGTCAATCAAACAGGGCACAGCTGTTACTAGATCTCTAGCAAATTATACAATTACATGCTCTGGGTTGCATTCAAGAGCAGAATAAGAATTTGAAATTTCTTATAAGTGGCACAGGCCTAGGCTATTACAAATATAGACAGTTCATTTTTTTTAATCAGTCTGGTTGTCCGGTTGGGCAAGTCAAATTCTCTTTCACTTGGCCCTTCCAAAATCCACTTGTTCCGGACAAGCGTTAATAATCGTGACTATGATTTTTGCCATAGTCAAGAAGCCCTGAACCCTGATAAAATATTGTATTCAACATTTTCTGATAACACTTTTTCTTCTGCAGTATATTGTTTTAAAGGAGTTTTAGATATTATTTTGGAAGACAAGCCAAAAAGTCTAATCAAAAACATAATTTGTTCCAGTGCATAATGTTCACTTTTATCCATCTTTAATTCACTAAAAACAACTTTCTCTTCTTAATAGAGCTGCGTATCACTGATTTTCTTCATGATAACACACAGTTTGACACATAAATTACGATTCACTATGTTGCAAGCCATCACGTTATAATCTAGCTGCAGCAAACACGCGTTAATGACAAGTGTCCCCGGGCCAGACTGTGCATCAGCCAGGAGAAGAATAAATCTCTACCCTGGTCACTTCATGCAACCCATAGACACGGCGCTGAGCACACAGAGAAATGCCAGTTTTTGAGTTCAATTTCAAAACCCGCTTCCTTAGTATTTTAACTTTAATAAAGGATGCTTTAAAGAAATAATGCTGGGGTGTTTCATTGCGAAACGGAATGCTGCACAATAATCATTTTATCTCAATTATCTTTTTTTCTTAATCGTTGGAAGTCAAAATCATAATTGAAAATAAAATTGTATTAATCGCCCAGCCTGTCAGGATGCTCAAACTTATGATAGAGCAATGTTTTGATAGAGCAGCAGCTCTTGCACTTTTTAGGTAATCAACCTGAAAATGACTCATTTATAGATATGTGTACATATTAAGCTTGGATAGAAGAAAGTACACTTCATCTTTAACTACTACTGCAACCTATATGCTCCACATATATTTATAGAGTGGCAACTAGAGTTTAGAAATGTTTTTTTATACCAAAAATAGTATACAAGTTATGATTCATGACTCTTTAAAAGAGTCATATCGCCAAATCTGGAGCGGAGTGGCAGTTTTGAAGCCTCCACTGTGTGTTTGGTGCTAAGAGTAGTCAGTGGAGGTCTAGCTGCAGGGGAGAAATCAAGTGATGAATTATTTATAGATGTTTTCAGTCTCCATCAAATCTCTTTGTGAGATTTTTTTGATTATATTACTTTTCGTAAGCTATGTCCCAAAAAATGCCCTAAATTTCTTTGACTTGTGATAAAACAACTGCGTTATAACACCACAAAGTGACCACAATAGTCTAGTGGTGTGGTTACTGGAAGTTTTGTGAGAAAGGCTTTTGTCTTTTTTTATGATTATTTCCATTTTCTCTATCCACTCTTGTGAAACTCTAGATCAATAATCTTCAGATGGTTTGCAAATTAACCCATATTTAATGTAGTCTCGATCAAATGTTTGTTTACTTTGCATAGGTTTGTCCATGTTGGCATATGCCAAATTTGGCTAGCTTTAGGGATGGGCAGATAGATACTAAAGTATCGATACTTCCTATACTGATGTGGTATCAAGAATATTGATCCTCACATAAAAATATCGATTCTGATGTTTGTTTATTTTTAAACTAGTTATCTTATTATTTAGATTACATGAATATTAATGCATCTCATAAGCTTCGAAGTGGAAAAAAGAATGATATGAGCGAATTGTTGCATGACACCGGAACTATTCTTTCTTCCGCTCATCTTGATGCACAGAAATGCTAGAATACACCAGCAGCGAGACAGTTCTCACCCTTTCAGTCACAGCATTCGTTCAAAGAGGGAGCAGTGTTTTCCTGAGGTAATGACAGAAAAACAGCATCTGGAGTTATTCACACCAAGTAATGTAACATGTACTATAATGGGCTTTTGTGACCATTTGTGACCATTTGTGACCATTTCTACAGGTTTATTTAAATTCAGAGTTGTTAAAACATTGATAACAATCCTTAATCCTCGTTAATATATGATACCCTTATGAAAACTACCCATGGATATAATGTAGTAATATTGTATTAACAATGACTAGTAACCACGGCTGTAGTGACCATGTTTTATTTGTTTGTTTTTTTTGGCAGTAACCAAGGTTTTGATATGATTAACCATGGTTTTGCTACAGCATTACTATAGTATCCATATTGTAGCTTGGTTTTAGTAATAGTAGCCATATAATAATATCTATGGTTGATTTTGTGGTTTTATAAGTTGCTTATACATACAAATTTTTAAAAGTTAAACAAAGTAGCCTAATAATTTTCTGCTTAGGCCTATAAATATATAAAAAGTTTAAGTAATAATTTAAGTTGCTAATTTTATCCAAAGAATTCATAAAAAAATAAATGTATTAGAGGTATCTGTATTGGTATTGATATCAGCAATACTGGCCTAAAAGTACTTGGTATCTGATCAAAAAGAAAATAAGTGGTTTCGCCCATCCCTAGCTACAGAATAACAAATTAATTTGCTCCAAAATTCATAGATGGTTATTTATGGCAATGCCTTTGAAGCCAACAACAAAGATATGGAAGGCATGTTGTTCTCCCTTTTAAAAGTTGATAAACTTTTGCTCACCAATAGAGAACCCTTGGATTAAATAATTTGGTGGCTGTTATGTGCATTTTGAAAGATAGGCCTATGTTTTATTCCAAGTCAGAAGGTTTGGATGTGATAAAAACATCAAATAAAACTAACAAAAATATATTTGCTTAAATACTGCTGGAATATATTCAGGTATGATATCTTTGTATGTGTCTTCTAATACCTCCTCAACGAATCAAGGTATGGCTTCATCTGATTTTATTGGGTGCTTTTGCAAACTAGATATAAATGTTGCCATGTCAAGCCATGAAAATATTTTAGAGAGGTTGATTAAAATTGAAAAGAACCTTAATCAAACTAAATGGTCTGAAGATAATACTCTTTGGATGAAATGCTTGCAGCCAGCATTTCAACTGAAAGCTTATCTCTCGTCCCCAGATTTCTTCTCCCGCTGAGTGCTTAGCCACTGGGCAGACACATACGAACACTGTGCACACTTCAGATACAAAGGAGAGGCTTGAGCTAGCTAAAAGTGACAATCTACAGGTCAACAGATATGCATTTTTTATTTTATTTTTTTGGAGTGCAAGACCAGTATTTATGTGTGAGCTGAAATTCTGAGAGCTTGTGACTAGAATAATACAATAATGAAATGAGTTTGAGAAGTGCTACAGATTTACACAAATCTTAAAGGTCACAAAATGACTTAAAATACAATGGATACAACAAGAGAAATGGTCTGGATTGAATCTTAAGGGTTACGCAGTGTCTTAACCAGACTTGATGCCTGTTGGTTTCCATCACATTACATTAATGCATATATCAGATTTTCCAAAGCATCTCATGGTGCATTTAAGGTACTGCATACATCAAGTTTGCGTGTTCCTGGAAATCGAAACCATGACCTTGGTATTTCTAGTACCACGCTCGATCAGTTGAACTACTGGAAGGATAGGAAGTTAGCATGTTCACATGCACTTTAAACATTTGATTTCAGTCCAGCTTAAACAATAATTTTGTCTTTTTAAAATGTCATGTGAACACTTTAAACAGACTGAAATCGTACCAGACAGATTTTTGCAAAGTCGGACCATCAGACCTATATTTGGCGTCCATCCTGCAAATATTCGATTATGCATTGCGTCATGTATACTTGGTCAGACAGGTGAACACTGTAGCTTGACTACACAAAAAAATTGCAGTAGCTCTGATATGAGTGACAAGCAATTTGTCTGTCCACACTGAACACGAAAATGCTGCAGGATGTGACATTCACATCCAATCAGAAGATATTTATGACCAACGAAATTTCACAGTAGAAGGACGGGGCTACTTGGTGCAACACCACAGACAAAAAATTCCTGTTGCTCGTTGCTTGTTATGGTCACATGTAGGACAAAAAAATAAGATTTGCATCAAATAGATCGGTTGTCACTTTAGCCCATTGCATTTGGTTAGGACATGATGTTAGGTGCATAGTGGCAATGTTATTATACCATTAAAGTTTCAATATAGCCTGCCATTTTTGTTGTATTGTTTACAAAGTGCCCACATTATTGCACATGAAAATATTGTGCATATTCAGCACAAATGCTTGTTTTTCCACACAGTCAGGCCCATTTGTTTGTAATGCACCCCTCTTTGAATATAGCATAACAGAAACTGTTAATGTGGTGTTAATCAGTGCAGTCAGAAACACTGCAGGAATGTGTAACATATAAACTTGAATGTGACAGAAGCTAATTGGCCCCCATTGGAGAAAGTGGTTCCCATGACCTCTTGTGTGAGCCCAGCCCAGCATGCAATGATAGGCTTTGACAATTACATAGCAGGAGGTCAGTGCAAATACATTCAGACCCCCGTCCTGAAATCAAGTTTCCTCAACTGCATTCACACAGCAAAGGGTGTAATATTCATATGCTGGCCTAAGTGGGTCAGTGCTGACTTTTGACTTATTGTGATAAAATATCAGGGAGTTTTCTGATTTATTCATAGCATGAATGTTTTTTTTTTTTTTTTTTGCTATACTCAATCTATTAATTGACAGGGTGAAGGGTAATTTTTGTTATGCAGTACATATTAATTTTCCTATCATATATCTTAATATATTGTATAAATATTAAACTGGAATCATATTAGTTGATCTTTTATCACAATTAAAGGGATAGTTCACCCAAAAATAAAAATTCTCTGATCATTTACTCACCCCCATTCCAATGTGTATGACTTTCTTCCTTCTGCTGAACACAAACAAAGATTTTTAGAAGAATATTTTAGCTCTGTTGGTGCTCACGATGCAAGAAAATGGTTACCAAAAATGTAAAGCTCCAAAAAGCATATAAAGGCAGCATAAAAGTAATATGCAAAGTGATATGATATGTGTGAGTAAGAAACAGATCAGTATTTGTCAGTCTTTTTTTTACTGTCAATTCTCCACCTTGCCTTATGGGTGGCGATATGAGCAAAGAATTAGAATTGCCAAAATCAGAAGAAGAAGAATGTGAAAGTGGAGATTGATAGATAACAGGATTTAAATATTGTTCTGTTTCTCACCCACACTTATCATATCGCTTCTGAATTTATGGATTTAACCACTGGAGTCATATGAGATACTTTGATGTGCTTTTGGACCTTCAATGTTTTGGTACCCTTTTCAATTGAATTGTATAGACCAACAAAGCTGAGAAATTCTTCTAAAATACTTACATTTGTGTTTCTGAGAAGAAATAAAGTCATGCACATCTGGGATGAGTAAATGATGAGAGATTATTTTTTTTGGGTGAACTATTCCTTTTAAGTAAACATGGATTTACAATAATTTCCCCCTTGTTAGATAATATCTCAGTGTGCTATGAACTCATTTCTAAAATGAAAATTCCTTTTAAATTTCTTTATTTTTTCCTGAACAAAATTCATTAACAATTACAAGAAAATTAAAATTTAAGTGCCTGCAGTTTAACCAGGACATATTTCTGAAAGTGTGGTATACACTTTTGAAGAAATAATTTCTTAAATGACAACTGTAACGCACGAGACAGACGAGGAGTGAGGATCCAGATGCAGTCTTTATTGAAGGTAAATCAAAGGGGAAGAGCTGGAACAAAGAAATATCCACGGTGGGAAAACTGAGGAAAACACAACAAAATAACCACGAGGGGTAGAAGCAGGAACACGGTGACGGGCAGTGACAACATTCATCAAACATTGAGCAAACAATAACCAACAAGGGACAAGGTGAACATGAGGGCTTAAAAACAAAACCAAAGGGGAAACAAAAGCCAATGGGAAAACAGAACTCAAAACAAGATGATAAGGCAATTAACTAAAACCAATGACAAAACTAGAACTGATAATATAGTAATCAAACAATGAATCAATGAAAACCAGACACATAGACATGGAGGGAAGACAGGACATGACAAGACTGGGAAACAGGAACATAAGAGTGATTTCAAAATAAGAGTGGATGAACACAAGACAGTATGGAATGTAAAAGGTGCCAGAACTAAAAAATAAGAGTGCATAAGGAAAAGAGAATATGGAACATAAAAGGTGCCAAAAACTTAAAAATAAAAGGTACACAAACAAAAGACAATGTGGATCGTTACAACAACGTATTCATTTTTAAAACATTACTGAGTTCAGAAGGTATTGCATAACAGAAATTACCAATGTAGTGTTTTTTACACTTCTAGCTTCAGTCACCTGCAACTCTGCAGACAAATTGCCTAGAAAAGACCAACACAAATGACAAGAATAATTTCTAAAATAATAAAATTAATGTGGGTAGAACCTCAAGAGTGCTATCCAAGAACACTTATTAGAAAGCCTGACAAAATGCCTTTTAATTTCCCATTGGCTTCACATTCACACGGCAGCAAGCTCCCAGAAGTCAAAGGCAGAACATTTGTTTGGACTGGCCGGAAAAGTCTTAAAGCAGTCACAATAATGAAGAGCTCATGCACTGAATTCCCTGCAGCCAGTGTACTTCACAATGCACCTTATTCCGCTCCTTTCTTGGTGTGCGTCTCAGTCAGCCTTCTAATTCAGTAGTCAGAGCACTGATCAGGGAATTGGCCATTTCTACGGCTGCAATATCGTTCCAGTTCACTGAAATGTTCACTCCCAAAAAATTCCCATTATCCACCATAAAAATCAGGGAGCATTGTTGATCACTATATGTTCCTTCACGTTGTCATGTGTTCGGAAGTCCTTAAAGTTGTTTGAAGACAAGCACAAGTGTAAAACTGTGAAGTCAAAGATTTATTTTCTCTTAAAATATGTTGTTTGAAATGTCTTTCATCCATATAATGACCATGAAAGGGAAACAATATTTTAAATATTAGAGTTGTTAGAAGGTTAAATATAACCCCCTTATATTTTTTCTTTGTCAATTATCTTTTATAATAACATTTATATTTGAATATCTACAACGAAAATGCACGACAGTGTCATATCTACAGCGATGTTGTTGATTAATATCAGTGTTTTAGTGCATGAGCTTGTAACCGTGTCACCGGTGATTGAGTCATAAGTGTCCCTGTACTTAGTGGATGAACACCTTTGCCAGTGCCGAATTTGTGTTCACGATATACTGATTCACGACAAAGGGAGCTGATTGAAATGCACCATTGGTTGACATTACAAACAAGAACCTGTTTCCCTGGTGACAGTTCCACACAGCTCTTTCTATATTGGCACTTAATAAGTTGCAGGAAGTTTGTGAGGAACGCAGGTAGACAGCGCTCAGGTGCGAAAAGTGCAGAGCTTGAATGTATGTGTATGATCAATGTGTATTAATGTCTAGGTTACGTATGTAGCAAGGCAGCCTTAAGAGAGAGGGCCCTGAGTCCAACTGATTCTAGCGGCTTGAAGGGAGGTCTCTGGAGGCCCGCGAGGACCACTGAGAGATTCCAGGAGGGAAACTGGCTTGGCCGGGAGTGATTCAATCTCTGGGTGCCTCTTAGGAACCTGATGATTAAGTCGTGCTTACCTAAAGATTTGCCATCTACTGCTTCGTGCTGGGCCGCGATAGGGTGGAAGGGGACAGCTTCCCCTCCAGCCTCTCCTGCATAAATAAGAGCACTGACCTAATTGCGCACCTCTGTGGGTCTTCAGCCCGGGAAGAACACCAATTTGCGAACAAGCGCCACTTCATGGCGTAAAGTTGCCTGGTAGACGGGGCTCTGGCTTGGTTGATCGTGTCTACAATGGCAGGTGGTAGACCAGCTAGATCTTCCGTGTCCCGTCCAGGGGCCAGATATGGAGGTTCCAAAGGTCTGGGTGCGGATGCCAGAGCATGCCCCGTCCCTGAGAAAGAAGGTCTTTCTCAGGGGAATTCACCAGGGAGGAGTACGAGGGCCGAGAACCAGGCCCAGGTGGGCCAATAGGGAGCCACTAGGTTGACTTGTTCCTCGTCCTCCCTGACCTTGCATAGCACCTCTGCAAGAAGGCTCACTGGTGGAAATGTGTACTTGCGCAGCCCCGCAGGCCAGCTGTGTCCCAGTGCGTGTGCCCTGAGGGGAGCCTCTGTTTGGGCAGTGGGAGGTCTCTCAGGAGGCAAACAGGTCTACCTGGGCCTTGCCGAACCATTTCCAAATCAGCTGGATTGACTGGGGGTGAAGCCTCCACTCTCCACCGGGCAAGACTTGAGTCGCTGCTGGCTCCAAAGGAGGAGATGACGGGCGAGTAGTGACATGTGGTGGGAGTGTACGCCGCCTTGGCAATTATGTACGCTACCGCGGTGGTGCTGTCTGACCTGACTAGGACATGTTTGTCTCAAACTAATAGGAGAGACTTCCGCAGGGCAAAGAAAACAGTCAGCAACTCTAGGCAATTGATGTGCCAGTGCAGCGGGGCCTCTTTCCAACAGCCCGCGAACCGTAGAGAGGGTCAGTGTTGTGGCAGAATTGAGATGTGAAAGTATGCGTCCTTCAGGTCTACTGCTGTGAACCAATCTAGATGCCAGACGCAAGTTAAGATGTGTTTTTGTGTGAGCATTTTGAACGGGAGTTGAGCCCGGTTGAAAACTCGCGAGTCCAAGATCGGTCATAAGTCGCCGCCTTTCTTGGGTACAATGAAGTAAGGGCTGTAGAAACCCTTCTTCATTTCGGTTGGAGGGACAGGCTCTATCGCGTCTTTGAGTAAAAGAGTAGCGATTTCCGCGAGCAGGGATTTGGCAAGCTCACCGTGTACTGCAGTAAAGCGGACGCCTGCGAAGCAGGGCGGGGGCCTGGCAAACTGAATTGCGTAACCGAGTCGGATTATCCGGGCCAGCCAGCGTGATGGGTTGGGAAGTGAAAGCCACACATCCAAGCTCCGTGCTAGGGGCACCAAGGGCACGAGTATTTTTGACGTACCCGGCGGCACGGAGCAGGTAGTATGGCGTCAGGAGGCGAGGGTGCGTCCAGGTGTCCCAGAGACAAAGGAAATAGCTCTGTTATTGACAATGTGGGTACCGCAGCCCCGTCTAGCGGGTTGGGGCAAACTGCACTACTGTGCAGGGAAGGAGAAAGCTGCTGTAGTGCGCCGTAGATCCAACAGCAGAGAGCGTCAGAGGAACAGATACGGGTGTGTGACTCGCAGCTCACTGCAGACACAACCATTGGCTCTGAAGAAAATTTCTGAATGAATTCGATGTATTTCCTCACCTTTATACCCATATGTCCGGGGGCTGGTTATGCAAATACTGTCTGCCAACTTCTCATTGGCCTTTTTCATAGATCAGAGGCATATCCGGTGCTCAAGAGAGACCCCTAGTGTCGCTTCTTCGACACAACGTCGAAGAGAACGACAGACGGGGAACCTAGCTTTCTATTCTCCACACTGATTAGTCCCTCTTTCTTATGTTTATTAGAAGAAATACTTCAGTCCTAAAAGCTTCTTCATTGAGTGCACTTCTCATTACAGTAGGGCTATGTGATATATCGAATATTAACAATATAATCGAGATGTGTAATCGAAATTGACCAATATTGTGAATATCGCAATGATTTTTATTTGCTTTCATTTGGCCACGATCCTTCAGGGCTGCAAAATTAAACAAAATAACATCAAAATGGCAAGTTGGTAATATGTGATTATTAATCCACAAAAGGCTGTGATTTAAAGACAGATATACATGGTCTGTGTGAGATTCAGAACAAACCAGTGACTCATTGATCTGTGTGCACGGTCTTGGGTTTACATGCAATGTGAAATTGTGAAATTAAAATGTTATGCAGGTTTAAGCATTTGCGCAATTCCAAACATTAAAAACAGTTACAAGTTATTATACAAATCTTCAAAGGCTGCACAGAATAACAGAAAAGTTTACAGTATTTTAGGAAATGAGGAACATTGTAAACTGTCAAATACACATTGCGCTTTCTGTGTCGAAATAGAAGCTCCTTGTGAAGTTTAAGTAAATACGACAGCACTTTTGGTGTCAAAATAAAAGCCGCAGGTGGAGGTGAAGTAAACGGGACAGAAATATATTACTTTAGTATAACGCAAATCTAATCACCAGAATAATAATGAGAATTCAGCATTATATTATAATAATAAAACCTGACGTGTCCCACAGTAATAATTTCGTATTATGCAATAATCCAATGGAGTTTCAAAAATTATTCAGTGAATTAGCTTTGCACAGTAAAAACATTTGAAGGTAAATAATGCTTTTTATTAAGTTACTTTGTACTATAAACAGATTGCTTTCTGCGCCTGTGTGTTGGGATAGATCTTTATAGTATTCTAGCCAGGCCCCATGCAACATATTTAATCTAATCATCAATGGGGCTTTGTTGTCAGAATCACATTGTAAACTAGGCAGAGCTGCTCTGAGTTTAACCTAATTACCCTTCATGCCCTGCCTTCTTGCATTCTTCACACAACTTTCCACTTCTTCCCTTGTGCTGGCAGTGCATCATTTCCTTATTTATTGTCCAGGCGTATCTACAGAATGGGCTGAAATCATTTGAAGTTGTTCACGTATAATCAATTATGCTTTTAACTTTTATGAGAATTAAAATAATGATTGCCATATGTCTTCAAAAATGTGGTGCTTGCAGACTTCTAATGCATGATAATCAAGTTTATTACATAGACCTCTGGAATTCTTGATTCTGATTGGTGAATTATTATAGCATTCTGCAACCACAAACTGTATATTTGACAGTAAGTATATATCTCCAACACTGTGCAATTTTCATGTCTCTTTCACATGATTATGTGAAGTCAGCATGTTGTTTCGAAGAGTTCTGGTACATAGAGTTGGCCACATTTTGCAGACACTGACAAGTGGCATCTCCTATTACAAATTGTTGCATCTGCTCCGGAGTGTTTACCTTCCGGAAGTGAGTTGCATCAGCAGATCCTGCATTATCTGTTAATCAGAAGGTTGCTGGTTCGATCCCCACAGACACCACCATAGTGTCCTTGAGCATGGCACTTAACTCCAGGTTGCTCCGGGGGGATTGTCCCTGTAATAAGTGCACTGTAAGTCGCTTTGGATAAAAGCGTCTGCTATATGCTTAAATGTAAATTTAGAGGATGCATTTTTCCATACCAAAGTCCCTTTCAAGAAAAGTCAGTCCACTCGGTGGCCATCTTGGGAACAATCATCTATTTTCAATGGATACAAGCAGCATGAAAGGACAGCACCTATCTACTGTACTTGAATGGGGAAAGAGTGAAATCTCCTAGAAGTATTACAATCAAAGAACATATTTCAAATCAGCAGTAAAATCTGACAACAAAGTTACAAGTTAGGTAATTTGGCTCTGTTACTTGTAAAGCGGGACTTCCTTTTCTACATCCGCCATGGGCATTCCAATTGACCTTTCGTTAAGGCCTACCTTCAAAGTGTTTCTGACCAATCCAATCTTAACTTGCCATCCAGCATTTCTCTGACAAGCCCATGGTTTTATCCGAGGAGAATATACTGTATTAATGTGTGAGTAATTAATGGCAAAGTTTGAATTGATTTAAATTGAAAATGTAAAAAATGCTTTTGCTGTGTCACTTGTAACAAAGTCTTTCTTACAAATGACACTGGTGGCCATCTTTGGAATGCTGTCACAAAGGTATTTCCAGTCATGAAAGTGCAGCTTCTATCTACTTGATTGGGGAAACACTGAAATATCAAAAACATTTGGTCAAGATTACGATCAAAGAACATATTTCAAATCATCAGTAAAATGTTACAACACTGAAATAATAAATTGAGCTTCTTTAACTCAGATTACGCAACAAAAATTACATTTTCCCGGCTTGTAGAGCTAATGTGCCTGCGCGATCTCAAGTTGATTGAAAACCAATGTCTGTTTCTAAAAGGTGATTGGCACTTTTACCTGAAAGGCAGAACTATCGTTCTACATTCGTTAACTTTTGGTCATTCCAATTTCTTCCATTCATTTTAGTAGAAGTGTCCCATCTCTGCTAAATTGTCTCTGCTTGTAATAGTGACACAAAGTACCTAAAGAGGATATCCACTGTTTTTTTTTTTTTTCTTTTTAAAAATAATCTTTAAATAAATCTCGAGAATAGCGTGCTATAGGTTAAAACACGTAGTACACCTACATTTGCTCCAAGGTAAATTAAACTAATAACATTCATTCAATTATGTATTGATTCAAGTCATAGTTAAGGTGATAGTAAATAAAGAGTTCACAGCATCATAGTGGATGTGTTATGAGACATATGAGCAGTTCTGTTCACTTACACTAATGTTTTCAGGTGTGTAATCGATACTAAATGACACTTTAAAAATTTAAACATCAGATTTATATGCTTTAAAATGTCAATCTTAAATTCCAGCCCACATTACAATATTATCAATTCATTTTATTAATTGAGTGTGAAGTTCACAGCACTCTCCCATTCATTCTAATGGGAAGTTCTGCAAAGCTTTTCAGAATGAGCAACAGTGACCAAGGAGGCGGAGCTTAGGCAAATGGTCAATTTCTCCCATAACCATCTCCGGCTAAATAGTCTCTGGTAGTACTCTGTAGTCTTTCTTCTGGCATAATAAAATAAGCTCTACTCATATCAATCTTTCATGTCCAATTATTTATTTATTTGGTATGAAGCCATGTAGTAATTGAGGGAATGTGCATTCAGCTGGTCATTATCACAAAGTAAAGACCTTCAGGAGGATGATACAAGACCTGACCACTATTTGCAATAATGATCAACTGACTGCATATAAAAAAAAAAAATATATATATTTTTTTAATCAAGTAATAAATAAAGCACAATCTAGCTTGGCAAACTCTACAGAAATGCCACAGAATAAATGTAAAATCTAAGTTTATGGCTTTCCATTAGCATCTTAGATGTACCGTTCAACTGAAAAATATTGTTCATTTTTATTTCAGGCTGCAAATGTCAGTCACTGTAAAGTCTCTCACTGTTTTATAGAAAAGGAATATGCCATTTTTGCTTTATGACTAGCAAACTTAACTTTTTATTGGATACATTTCTTTTATCTGCATCTCAAAATACATTTAAGTTTGAAACGGCATTGGTTATTTGTCATTGTGTAAGCCTAAAAACATTTCATTGTAAATGTCAGTAGCTTTGTGTATTGCCTTCAGGTTAATGCCGTTGTTGCAGCTTTTATTATTATTATTATTATTATTATTTAATTAAATTATTTAAGCTACAAAAAAAGAAAAAATGAGACATTGTTTCAGTTGTGAAAACATTATGAAAACATCCTCAATAGGAAATGAATGGGAATAAAAGGGACAGACTCCTCATCAATTATTCTCTTTATGTGACCTAGTAGAATTGAGTCCTCTCCTAAACAAGACATATAAAAAGGTTTCATTTAAAGGCTTCGAATTTATGTAACAAAAATAGTTTGTGCTACATCTCACTAATTTGTTACAAGCCTAAGATTTGAATTTTGAACCGAAATCAGAACAGAGTTGCCCCCAGCTAGCCTGCAAATTATCGATTTAATTTCACAATATGCATAACTAATACCGGTCTATAATGGCTGTCTAAGTGTTGGTGCCTGAAAGCACTCAACCTTAGCTGTAATATTTTATTTATTTTCACTTTTTTTTTTTTCCTGTGAAATGTACAAGTTATTGTTAATCTTGCATTTATGTGTTCGCTGAGAATGACTGAGGATGTTGATATTTCTTCAATGTTTTGCTGTTATTTTCTTTCAAGTCATCCTTGTTGATAAGAAGCTGCCTGGCAGAAAGGTTTAGAGTTTTAATGTGTTTTAGAGTTGTATTACAATGTACTGCCTTAAAGCATCAAGCTCCAGTGTTGTCGGGAAAGTCAGGAATCCTTCCATGTCCATATCTATTGATTTTAACTGCCTCCAGGCCTCTTTTACCTGAGTCATTATGTTGTGGCTGAAGGTAGCCTGCTATAGGCTTAATGGATGCAATCAGGGACCATGTGTATCACTCCTAAATGGCTGTCCTGGAAAGGATCTGTAAGAAGATAAGAGGATGTGGACAAAATAAAGGAGAACTAATCCTCACCGGAGTCATTATTCCACTGCCTTGGAGGAACATGCTTGAAGTGACACATTTGCTATTTACTTTATGTAACATTAAGTCGTTGAGATTCATTTGTTCATGTGCAGATCAATTTGTGAAAGTATGTATGTAAAAACAAATACACTGTGGTCAATCTGAAGTGTTTTCTTAATGCATGTGAGAGTAGTCTGTTATAATCACTATTTAGATTTTTAGCCATATTATTGCTGTTTAAATTTACAGAGTCACTAATTGCTCCAGGTGTCAATAGACATGACCACACATTGTGGATTACTAAACATATTAAAATATGTTTTAATGAAAATATAAAAATCTAAGATGGTTTCTGTGAGTGTGTTAGGTTTAGGGTTAGGGGATAGAAAATATCAGTAACTCACTATAAAAACTTTTGCGCCAATGGAAAGTCCTTGGAGTGCCTACCAATATTATAATACTATTTTATTCATAGGATTCAATAATATGTTGGTAATACAAATTGTGTTTGATAGTGTTTATACTGTGTTTAAAGTAATACACTGCCTGGCCAAAAACAAATGTCTCCGTTTGGACTTAAATAAGCAGATATTTAAGATACTATGATTGGATCATTATTGCAGTGATTAACATGTTTCAGCTTGCAACAATTCTTTTAACCCTACCTGATAAGGTTTGTAGCTTATTTCTTAAACAACCATGTCAGAATGGTTTTCTCATGGTCATGGAAAAGATGATGCTGTGTTTCAAATTGCCTGCATCAAGCAAAGAAAACGAGATTGCTGAAATCACTGGAATTGGGTTAAGAACTGTCCGACACATTATATAAACCTGGAAGGATAGTGGTGAACCGCCAGCTTGGTGGAAGAAATGTGGTTGGAAAAAATCTTGAATGATCATAAGGAGATCACTAAAATGCTTGAAGTCACATCGTAAAAATCGGCAGTAGAAATCACGGCTATGTTTAATAGTGAAAGTAAGAGCATTTCCGCACGCACAATGTGATGAGAACTTACAGGATTGGCACTAAACAGCTGTGTGGCCACAACAAAGCCACTTGTTAGAGAGGCTAATCGGAAAAAAAACTACTTCAGTTTCCTAAGGAGCATTAAGATTGGACTGTGGAGAAATGGAAAAAGGTCATGTGGTTCAATGAGTCCAGATTTACCCTATTCCAAAGTGAAGGGCGCATCAGGGTAAGACGTGAAGTGCATGAAGTTCCCATTGTACAAGCCTCTGGAGGTAGTGCTATGATCTGGGGTTACTTCAGTTGATCAGGTCTAGGCTCAGCAACGTTATGCGGTAATAAAATGTCATCTGACTATCTGATGGTACTGAATGATCAGGTTATCCCACCAACAGATTTTTTTCTTCCCTGACGACACATGCGTATTCTAGGAAGACAATGCCAAGATTCATTGGGCTCAAATTGTGAAATAATGGTTCAGGGAGCATGAAGAATAATTTTCACACATGAATTTGCCACCACAGAGTCCTGACCTTAACCACATTGAAAGTCTTTGGGATGTGCTGGAGAAGACTTTATGGAGTGGTTCGACTCTCCAAGCCAAAAAATTAATGCAACTCTGGATGGAAATAAATGTTGTGACATTGCACAAGGTAGTGGAAACAATGCACGACGAATACATGCCGTAATCAAAGCTAAAGGCGTCCCAACAAAACCCTAAGAAACATTTATTTTTGTTATCAAAGCTAAAGTAATAACTTCTTTGTAGATGTTCCCTGTACATGTGCAAAACCCACGTTTTTATTCATTCATTATTGTGTTGCGTAACTGTGTAAATGGTCTTTAATAGGAAGAGTAATCATTTCATGCCCGACTGGGCAAAGTCCCTGCCAGCTCCATCCATGCTTTAAGCAGTTATGTTGTTTCCCTGAGACCACTGATTTCAAAAATCCATCAAAATATTTTAGTAGCAGTAAGCATTTTAAATTAATTGTCACATCATTAAATACATTATTTTGTGTATACATCAAAACTTTTCAGTTTTGAGACCTGCAGTGAAAAAAAAAAGACCTGCAGTGATCGCATAAACTATGCCAATTAAGTAGAAGCTTACGTAAGAATCCACTATAGCCATTGAAATTAAATGGTCCCCTCTTCTTCCATTTTCTCTATATGATATACATCTGTCTATTATACTGTTCAGTCATGCTTTGTGCACATTAGCAGTCAACAAGCTGCAGGCCAGGATTTCATTTTCTTCCAGTTGGCTCGAGCAAAATGTTTATTACTGTAACCCAGTGGTGTAGTAGTGTCTGAAGAGGTGATCATAATGTGAATTTATGAAGGACCCCCCCAAATTAAACATGTAAACATACTATGCTAAATGTGTAAGGAATATATTGTTTCCATAAAAATGAAAAAAAAAAAAATAATAATAATTTTGGTTTGTAATTTTAGTCCCACATGAACTTACAAAATGTATTTCTGGGCAAGTTTCTTGCTGGAATGGTGTACATTACACTACTTAGAACCATGGTATGGTAACTTGATGTTAAATATTTATTTAAATTAAGTGTCATTAATGTCGCTTTCATTTGGTTACTATGGAAATTGTTAATACTTTATCATTTATAATTAATAAACTAATACATACATAATGCACAATAAACTGTTAAGCATTGTATAGCTAATATGAGTGTAGTAATGTTCACGTTAACAAGTTATCTAGTATTAACATATATAGCCTACATAAGAATGAATGGTTATTTGTTTTATTTGTGTACTATTATGTGCTTTTCTCTGTATAGTGAAATTGTTTTCCTTATTAGAAATATACATTTATATTATTTGATCTCCTGAGAAAAAGGAACCACCGACAGCAGTAAAAGGAAAAAAAGAAAAAGAAAACAAAGAAATTTGATGTAATAATTACAAGACACAGTTGTCCTGCATCTGTGAAGACAATCAAAAACTAGTATTTTCACACAATTTAATTTGCATAAGTTAAGCATTTATAGCATAATATTGATTACCACTAAAATTAATTTTCACTTGCCCCTCCTTTTATTTCAAAAAAGCTAAAATCTTGGTAACAGTGAGGCACTTTAGAGGTCGAACGATAGTGGATTTTGTCGATAACAATAACCAAGATGGCAGAATGAATATATATATATATATATATATATATATATATATATATATATATATATATATATTCATTCTGCCATCTTGGTTATTGTTATCGACAAAATCCACTATCGTTCGACCTCTAAAGTGCCTCACTATATATATATATATATATATATATAAGTTTAGCAGGGAAATACATTTACAGCGCAAATTATGGTTATGAAATGAACGTTCTAATTGGTGGATCAGCTTAGTCGGACTGTCTGTCTTGCTAGTGCCATCAGTTGCGCTGCAGCCAAGTGCGCATTTAAAGAGAATATCTGTACACTTAAAAAACAAACAAACAAACAAAAAAAACAATTCACTCAACGATACTGAGGCATCAAGTCAGTAGATTGAAAGTTCAGGATCTAAAGCTTAATCGTTATTCTGGTGGCCATACGTATCATCACTTATTTTAGGTGGGCATATGCAAAATTCTAAGAAAGATAGGTGGACATTTATGTCCTAGACTACACTACTTCTGTAACCTTGAAGCTTTAATTCTAATCCCATTATATCATTTTGTGTTTGGAATGCCCAGCCCTTCCAATCTAGATTCTCAAAGATGGAATAGATGCACCAGTCAATCAGAATGTTCTTTCTACTTGACATCTTCCTACCATTTATAGTACATTGTGAGCTCTCAGAACACACACACACATCCATTTGCTGTCTTAGTTTTACAAATCCTGCATGTTTGGATGTCAGGATAGCAATTTCGATGCATTCACCAGGAAAGACGCTGAATGGGATAGATAATGGTTTTATAAGAGATCACAATAAAAGGTGTTGCTCATTTGTAATTAGATGCAAGGCAATGACTGATAATGCAAAACAGTCAAAGCAAATTGTTAAGTGTTATGAATATCTACTGATGCAAGATTTATTTGTATTGCACCATCTATTCTCAGCCAGACAATTTATTATGCAAGTGATATTCCATCTGAACCCAGTTTCACGGAAGCAAATATGTACAAAATACCATCAAGACTTGGGTTTGTTAACAAGAAAAATTAATATTTGGTACATAACGCTGGACTTTTAACTATAAACAATCCCAAAATGCACCAGGGACTTGGCTTCGTTACAATGCTCTTATATGTTAGTAATTACCAAATGAAGCTTGTTATAGCCTATATATTCACCAGATGAAGAGTTTTGTATATACAGTATAAGTACTTTATATATATATTTATATATATATATATATATATATTTAAATATATATATATATATATATATATATATATATATATATATATATATATATATTATCCATAAGATGATGTTAACTGATGAGAATTAAAAAACTGGGGCCTGGCTAGCTCAGCGAGTATTGACGCTGACTACCACCCCTGGAGTCGTGAGTTTGAATCCAGGGTGTGCTGAGTGACTCCAGCCAGGACTCCTAAGCAACCACATTGTTGCTAGGGAGGGTAGAGTCACGTGGGGTAACTTCCTCACGGTCACTATAATGTGGTTCTCGCTCTCGGTGGGGCACGTGGTGAGTTGTGAGTTGATGTCGCGGAGAATAGCGTGAAGCCTCCACACATGCTACGTCTCCACAGTAGACAAGCCATGTGATAAGATGTGCTGATTAATGGTCTCAGACGTGGAGGCAACTGAGATTCGTCCTCAACCACCCGGATTTTGGCGAGTCACTACGCTACCACAAGGGCTTCGAGCGCATTGGGAATTGGGCATTCCAAATTAGAGAGAAAAGGGGAGGGCTTAGATGATCTGCAACTATCAGTAGAGATTTTTGCCAATTAATGATAGTTCCAAAAAAAAGCACCAATTAATAGGTAAAACTGATATATTGGTCTACCTCTACATACAATGGAAGTGAATGGGGGTCAGTCAGTAAATGTTAAAATACTCACTGTTTCAAAAGTATAGCCTTAAGACATAAATAATTTGTGTGTTAACATAAAATATTTTATAACTTTGTTGCAATGTAATTTCAGCAAACCCTAAACTTACTGTAAAAATTATGATCAACTTTAGAGCTCAAATAATACAAAACTTTTAACAGAAATATTAATGTAAGTGATTTTATCAAATTATAAGGTCCACATTTCCGCCTTTTAAACCCTCCAAAAATAGTCCCCATTAATTTCTATTGTAAGTGCCTCATTGTGACATCGATTTAAATTTTTCAAAAAGTCGATTGAGCTCAACTTGTATTTTGTATTTATAATTAGTTCGACTTTTTTGAATTTTCGTTACTGAATGTGATCTGCTGTGTGATTTCCAGAATAACATAAATGTGCTTTTTTGTTTACTGATAGGGGAGACTATGGCTAGTTGTGACATTTTGTGCACTTGGATTATCGTTCATTTTCTAGATTTCTTGACCTGGCAGGCATTTTTTAATTCCAGCTCAAATACCGATGAAAGATGGATGAGGTTGTATTGCTATGTAGTGATCAGTTTTATATAAATAAAATATCAGTATTTCTGTTTCACATGCTGATCATCTTTCCCCCTATTTTCCCAATAGGTGTGAAAGATACATCAGGACACACAAGATATACACACTGTGGTGGACCAACATAATCAAGATAACAAGTAGACTAAATGCAACATTCTCTTAAGCTTCAAGAGGAACAGACATCTGAGTGAATCATGGATTTTGTAATGAAGCAAGCATTTGGCGGTAAGTGCCATGCTATCACCATTTCTGTGCAACTGAGAGACATGCATGATAGACATTTTGACATTACAAATGGTGCTGTTTCCACAAAGATACTGTATAGAAGTGAGTGAGAAGTGTGTAAGTCATGATTCAAATGATCCAACCTTGCAAAGCATGTATTGATTTGGATGTAGTTTCACTTTATTTTATATATCGTCACAATAGGTAATTTATTTGCTCAGTCCCATGAACATTAATTTTCTAAAGGTCAGTAAGACCTTCAATCAAATTCATGATTTGGTTTTATCAGCTGAGTGACTATGGGCACTAAAACTAAATGTATTTCTCCCCCATCAATTCTCTTGAGTGGGCCAGATGTAGCTGATAGCCTTCTGGAAGGCTGCTGCGACCACATGATGACCTTCTATGTGAGGTGTCTTCAAACATCATAGATTATGATTTCACTGCACATCATATTTTACATAGCTCCTTTGATGTTCTGCATGAATAAGACCAAGAAGTCAGATTGTGTCTATGAATTAGAAATATAAAAATGGTTGATGTATAGCATAGACTTTTATTTTTTTTTAATCAACATCAAGATTTTAGGTTTATAAAATTTATAGTAATGCATAAGGAAAAATGTAGGTGCTGTAACTGGTCACAACGTGTCCATTACTTTTAAATCATTTTTTTAATAACTTTTTATTATATTTCATTTTAAATGGTCCTGTAGTGTGACATACATTTTTGAATAATGTTTATGTATGGAGTATAGTGTAAATATTAAAATAAAAATCTTAAATGAATAAATATGCCTTAAATTTACCTTAAATAAATTGACCATAAATATTCCTTAAATTTGATCTCATAGTCTACAAATTTTCTTCAAATGTTTATTTTTTAATTCTTATTGTGTTTGGAGCCAATCTATATGAAACAGACAGACATAGCTTACATTCTGCTAATTTTAGCTTTGAGGCAATGGAGCATGATTCACCCATGAAAATCATCCATTATTAAATAGACTTACAGTAGGCAGATTTCCTGAACCCTTGCAAATTATTTGGAAGCATATTTCAAGCTCACACAGAGTCACAGTCACCCCAGTCGCTCCCAGTTCAGCAGACTGTGAAAAACAACTATGTTGATTTCATGTGAGGAAGTTTAATTAAAGAAGAAATTATACAAAGACATTATATATTACCATTTTACAGGTCTGATTGTGCTGCATTTTCATGGCAACAAAGTTGTAATATTGGATAAAACTTTATACAGACGAAATTTGTAAGCGATTGTTTTCCAGAAAAATTATGTAAACCTGTTTAATGTTTGCATCTTGTGGCTAAACTTTTGAAATATTGCATATTTTAATATTTATGAACTGACCCATTCACTTTCATGGTACTGTAAGTCTCTTACTGTAACCAACGTTTAAAAAACATAAAACAAAGGACCAATCAAAATTATTTTTGTGGTTGTCAATATAATGCCACAAATGCTGTCGATTGATCTTAACTTGTATTGAACCTGGAATATTCCTTCAAAGGCAGTGCTGGTATTATGAAATGCAAGTGACCTATTTTACTACTACAACTATACTGTTATGAAAGAATTTAATTAATATGCTAATTTGCTAAGCTCTGATAATTCACATATCATTAAGAATTAGGGCTTTTCCTGAGATATTGGAAAGCATTTCCAGCCGCCATGCCATCATTAAGCATAGCCCAGATTTGATCCTCCATCCATATCATCACTGCTGTTTGTGCAGAGTGCTTTGATGTAAAGCCCATAGAGAATCTGATAGAGGGAGGCCATTCTTTTGTTATTTTAACCATCTTCTGTGTGGCTTTAAACACGACAGCAGGACTAAATTTGGTGGCCTACATCTTTGCTTTAAGCTCTCTGGATCGGCAATTGCATTGTGTTTGTGGAACAATTATTGTGGCAATTCATCATAAAAATGTGACAATTTGTGTCTTAAATTTGTTATTCATACAGATGGCAGTGGACGTGTTTTCTGGTTTACATACGCTGTTTAAGGATGCAAAAAACATGGCATCTGATGAAGACTTGACTATTTTATTCCCTGTTGCTTCACTTTATTTCCAGATATTCCAGAGGTGTTGCTGTGTTTGTTTACTTAACTTTCTATCACGACCTGCAGAGGAATTGCGCTGCAATAGTGGGGTTTCCCTCTTACATAAAACTCTGGGATTCCCCCAGTGAATGAGCATACAGTATATGCAAACGTGAGGGACAGTCAATATTTCACATTGGTGTGTATAAATTAGTATACTTTATAGTGTATTTGCTTTTCCCATTGTACTCCCAGAAACATTGAATTATTTTCGCTTTGTTGTTGAGCTCCATCCTATGACGTATTTTATCTGGTCTGTTCACACACATGTGCACTTCTCAAAAACCTGTGTTTACATGGCCACATCAGCCACTTTGTGGCATAATGTTGATTAACACAAAAATCAGTTTAGACTGGTTCCTCCTTTTCTTTAAAAAAAAAACAAAAATCGAGGTTCCAGTGAGGCACTTACAATGGAAGATTTAAATACTAGTTAATATACTTTTTTCAGAAGTATAACCACAAGACATAAAGCATATGTGTGTAAACATGATTTTAGTGTGATAAAATCACTTAATAACCCTTTCTGTGTAAAGTTATTGCCAATTTTACAACTTTGTTACCATGACGATGTAATGTCAACAAACCCTAAAACGTAAAAAGGACAATGACTGTAAAAAGGACAATTTAAACAACTTTACAGCTCAAATAATACACATGCTTTAGCAGAAGAATTAATTAAAGTGCTTTTTATAAAATTATAAGTTTCACATTTCTGTGTTTAAACCACCCAACAATTGGCTACGTTCACATTTATAGCCTCACTGTAACCTTTTTTTTTAAAGAAAAGTAGGAGTCTAAATACATTTTTGTACAACAAATACATTTGCAACAAATGTTATCCATTTAGCTTAACTTGTATTGAACCCGGAACATTCCTTTAAGTGCATGTAAATGTGGTCAATGTAGCTTGGCTTAGAATGATCAATTTATTTAAAAATAAACCTTGTATGTGTCTTCTGCTCTCTTAAGTCTTAAAACATTAGAAGGTGCCAAGAACAGCTGATAAATGTGAAATATGTGCCTCCTAAAAGTATTTGAAAACCAAAGCCCATTTTTAAAAAGGTATGAATTTCATGGAATTAGATCATATCAATCCAAATGGTGTGGGGTAGAGTTTGAATGACCCGAGGACATAGTTAGTGAGTGCTAATGTGTTCGCTCAATGTGCCTCACACACATAGACACGAGCAAATGCAAATACATACAGTTAAAGGCCACTTAAAATGTACACCCTTGAATGCCCCAAGTGTTATGTGGTAGAATTAAACACAGGTTAAGGTAGTGTGTAGAATTTGACAGTGGATTTCAAATGCACACTCATGCATAATAAATTAGTGCCATTAATAATAAATTAGTGGAGGTCTTGCATTTGCTTGTAGAGACACTAGACCAGAGGTGCCCAAATCTTTTCCTATGCAGGGCCAAAAATCAAACGTGGCCAAAAGTAAAGGGTAGCTCAGTGGTAAAGATGCTGGCTACCATCCCTGGAGTTCGCTAGTTCGAATCCCAGGGCGTGCTGAGTGACTCCAGCTGGGTCTCCTAAGCAACCAAATTGGCCCGGTTGCTAGGGAGGTTAGAGTCACCTCGTGATGGCTATAATGTGGTTCGCTCTCGGTGGGGCGCATGGCGAGTTGTGCGTGGATGCTGCGGTGGATGGCGTGAAGCCACCACACATGCTAAATCTCCGAGGTAATGTGCTCAACAAGCCACATGATAAGATGCAGGGGTTGACGTCTCAGACACAGAGGGAGCTTAGATTCATCCTCCGTCACCCGGATTGAGGCGTGTCACTATGCCACCACGAGGACTTAGAGCACATTGGGAATTGGGCATTCCAAAATAATCAAGTGTCCAATACTTGCACAATGCACATAATTGATTTCAATATAATTTTTATTTATGTTGTGTCTCTTTCTCATTTGTGAGTCACTTTGGATAAAATGTCTGCTAAACGACCAAATGTAAGTGTGTCTTAAAACATGGTTACTGTCTCTTTAAGAACAGCGCATCTGCTCATATTGAACATATGGTAGTTCTGTGCAGTTTTGGAGAAATGAAGATACAGTACAATGGCATGACGTAATACTATCAAGTAGGTTATTGTTTTGTTTTGTGACAAAGAAGATATTAAAGATATTTTTTCATCATAGACTTATGCTCCCTTCGGCTTTATCAAGCCGGCTTCATGGGTGCGCTTCAGTGGTCACGTTCACACGGATATGAAATGCTGCACAACATATAGTGCACGTTCATAGTTTCATTTTGGATGAGTCCAGGCCACATAATTACCTGTCATTTCTTGGCACTGCTTCAGTTCCTGCTCCGTTTTAAACCAACTAGGATCTGTCTGACTTTGGAGCTGGCGAATCATAGTGAAGATTTTGGGGTGGCTCCTGGGATGGCCAATGGAGTGAACTTTCAGACAGCACTTATTTAAAGATCATAGAAGTACACATATACATTTTTATAAATTAAATCACTTATACTCTCTACTTTTCAAATAAGCTATAGTTTTTGTAATGCAAAAATAATACAAGAAATGTTAAAACAAAGATTAATTAAAAATGAAGAGCTGCATCATGCCCTATTTTTTTCCTCTTGTCATCTATGGCAAGACGGGCCAAATCAAAGGTCATCACGGGGCAACTTTGGCCCGTATGGCCCTAATTTGGGCCCCTCTGCACTAGACACATTGCACACAGCAATAATGACTATTGTGACTATTTTTCAACCACAAATTTATGCATGTTGCCGACCTGCTGTTTGGATCTGCAACATTGACTTTGGTCGCTACATCTTTAATGACTCAAACAGAGCTGTGTTTTTTGATTTTAAACATATGGTTTAAATGAACATTGAAGTATATGGAAACAGTGTCTTTGCTTGAAAGCATTTATTGCTGCACAACTCAAAAAAACCTGCTGGTGGTGGCAGTTGTTTGCTGAGCCCAAAACAAGCAGCTATATGATGTAGAATACACCGCATGAGAGGTTGAGCTACACCAATGAAGCAGATGGCAGTGAGGGAAGTGGCAGATGCAATATTCTGGTGGCTCTGTTTGGCTTGATCATTTTGGCTCCAGTATATGAACATAAAGAATATCACACAGTGGAAACAAAAAACGTACTGTCTTCCATCTCATCTTCGTCATTTCACATATCGAGCCAATCACGCTGCAAGAAATCGTATTCTTAAAGAGCATCTCTGTTTTTGTGAAGAAATCTGCCAGTACCTCATAGACAAAAGACACTGACAGGTCTAAATAATTGCACATCAAATTGCTTATCAAGTGAATTTATCTGGTTTTAGAGATGTTAGTATATTTTTACTAGAAAACAAGATAAAGATGTTCATTTGGAATATGATTTTCTGCAGTGTGCCATATTTATGTGCAAAGAGCTTAATGTACTCAGGGTTGGAATAAACCAAAATGTCTATGAAAGGATATGATCCAGCTGACTGTATTTAATTGAACCGCTTAATTCCTGATACATCTTGTTGAAGGCTTGGGAGGTTTCATGAAAACGAATAGTTTGCAGTCATTTTGCCTGTAATGAAATATACTGTAAAGAGAGTACCTGCAATTGTTGAGCTAATTCTATCTGATCTAACCCTTAAAATTAGTTTTGTTGATGTAGCCTAATGTGTTTAAAAGAATACAAATAAAGTTAAACTAATTGCATTTTTTTGTCAAGACATTTATTCCTTTATTTTCTTATTATTACATTTATTTATTATTTTTGCAGGTTTGGGCCTCTATAATGTGTTCAGGTTGAATCAGTGATGTTCTATAATATTTTAGACTTGAATCAGACCAGTTAATTTTCAATGTTACCACATGAAGCAAATTTTTTGGTTAAGGTTTTTGTTGTTGTTGTTTTCAGTCTTATGATATATGCTGATTAATTGGCCAATATTTGGTTATTTTGAGATTATTGGCATTGGCCAATTTTCTTTGTGTATATTGAGTAAATATAAATAGTAAATATAATTTGCCATAACATTTTATTATGAGCTACCAATAATTGTATTATTGGTAGCTGACATGATACTTTGGTGTAGTTAACATGTGAGACAAACTATTACTCCATCAAAAAAACATTTAAACCTCATGAGACTCGAGCGTGACTGCTGTGTGCTTTTTCCATTCCCTTTTTGATTTGTAACTTTTTACAAATCAACTGGTCTGATTCAAGTCTAAAATATTGCCCCTAAGAAACCTGCAATATATAAACACTACCAGTCAAACGTTTTGAAACACTCATTCTTTATAAAAACTATAGAATAACAAATGGAACTATGGGAATTATCTTGTGACACAACAAAATCCAAAATAAATCAAACTGGGTTATATTTTAGCATCAACAAAATAGTACCCCTTTGCCTAGAATTTGCAGACATGAACTCTTTGACATTTTCTCAACCATCTTCTTGAGGTATCACCCTGGGATGCTTTTTAAACAGTATTGAAGGAGTTCCCAGCTATGTTGGGCACTTATTGGCTGCTTTTCTTTATTATTTGGTCCAAGTCATCAATTTCAAAAACTTTTTTAAATAAAATTTGAGTTTTATAATGAAATAAATTAAAATGGTGGCACAATTCTATTTTTTAAGGTCATTAGGAATATCAAGTGTTTCAAAAGTTTTGACAGGTGGTGTATACATACAGCGGGTGAAATAAGTATTGAACACGTCAAAAGAATTTTCAGTAAATATATTTCCAAAGGTGCTATTGACATCAAATTTTCACCAGATGTTGGTAACAACCCAAGTAATCCATACATACAAAGAAACCAAAACAAATGAGCTCAGCAAATTAAGTTATGTGTAATAATGTGAAATGACACAGGGACACAGAGAAATATATAGACATACCCGCTGTATGTATATATTTAGACAAAATAGTTTTCCACTGTCCTCTGTCTGCCAAACATGTTGAGTGGTCCAAACATCACCTGCTGCCTGAAACTGAACTTTTGACCAAATGTTAGGAGTGAATGCACTTGGCTACATAGGAAAGCTATATGATGCTCCTTGCTACCGTGTTCCCTAATTAGGGAATGACTTGACCTCCAGTGTGCTGTATGTCTGCACTGGTCTCAGAACAGTTTGAAATGCATTTATTTTAATCCTAACTCAATATACAGCCTCTGAAAGCAACATTTTCCAGCTTTTGGATGCATCCATTAATTCTCAACATTATAATGCACAGTGAATATAGGATATTTTAAGGAAAATTAGCCTAAAGTCCACGTTCATGGTCATTGTGTTTAACAGCAATGCCGTTTCGCGATAAATAGATGAAATTCTTGAAATGGCATGTCTATTGAAACTACAGACTCTACTCTTTTTAATCATACAGGTTTTACTGTAAAAACCTAATTAGAGTTCTTACCAGATGTTGTTATGTTGCTGTTACTCCCAAAGACAAACTCAGCTGAGTTTGGCACTATGTTGTTTATACAGTATATATATAAAACCTAAAATAATGATTATGACAATAAAAAAAAGAAAAAGTAAATGGACATGTTATGCATCAACTATGGTGCCCTGTCATCGAGATAACAGTATCAGCCATTGAAAACCCATATAGGCCAACCACTAAAAATGCAAGGCCCACTAGCCAGTTTGTGGATAAGATTCATTAACAACCATGATGAAAATAAGATGTCTTTGCTTCTGTGTACAGGAGCCACCAAAGACATGGGGAAGATGTTAGGTGGAGAAGAGGAGAAGGACCCAGATGCCCAAAAGAAGGAGGAAGAGAGGCAGGAGGCGCTTAAACAACAAGAGGAGGAGCGGAAGGCCAAACATGCCCGCATGGAGGCGGAGAGGGAAAAGGTTAGACAGGCAATTCGAGATAAGGTAAGCTTTTCACATTTACTGTGACTACTTATTAATCTATTTATACTAAACCAAATTGGTAAACATGGGACCCTTTTCTAATTGCTAATCCATATCAAACTAAAACAGGATGAAGCCATTATTCCATCATGACAGGACATAATGATTCATATGTGCTTGAAAATAACAATCTAATAAAAATCTCCATTACCCTTTTAATGAAATGTCACATTTGCAGGAGGCCTTAATGCCAGCTAATTAACGAAATTGAACAGGTCTTTCATAAGGGAAGAAAAAGCTTCATACACAGTTGTCCTGCGCATGCTTTAATGTTATCCAGATTATCAGGCAATTATAGGGTCATAAATAGTCCCAACTGTAGCTATAAGAAGCATAATAACAACATCTGGACATATTCTATCATGAGTGCCGGAGCAACTGATTAGTCCCAGGTGACTTTGAGGACAGTATGATGGTATCTCAGCATTTTTGCATTGGTGTGCTTGCATTATACAAAATGCACTGTAATGTACAATATAGAAATCATTTATGAATATGAAATATAAAAAAACATTTGTTTATGGTCTGTAGATCTTGAAACACAGAAATGGTTTTGATAAACTTTTTAGAATAAATCAAAACTAACTAAATTAGTTAATAGAACAGAAAATATTAGAGTCCCTACCATCTGATTCAGCCAAAATAAGGCTGGCATTGCCAGTCTGTTCTGTTAGTTGTATTATATTGAATATTTTTCTATAAACCCGATTCTATTCTTTTCTATTGTATTATAACATTATATTATATTATATTATATTATATTATATTATATTATATTATATTATATTATATTATATTATATTATGTTTAGGGCTGTCGATGATTTGTTTTTTAGAGTAGGCCAATAGAACACTTATAATCTATGTTATGAAAATAAAACAAACAATATATTGACATGTAAAGCCACTTATCTACTCTATAATCAATGTCTGGCTCCATAATGTAATTGAAATTATAATTGAATTATTTGAATTATGCTTATTAAATATATTATATTTATAATTACTTAAAACTATAATTGAATTATTTTCTCAGATCCATTTCTTCCCATAAGCAAGGTATAGATATAGAGCTATAAGAAATAGCATTATTGCACCTTGTGATATCCCTCTTCTCCTGTTGCTGGACTTTCTTTGTTTATATAGTATGGACTAAAGAAGAAAGAAGAGAAAGAAGCAGAGGAGAAAGCGGCTATGGAGCAAGCGTGTGAAGGCTCCCTTACCCGCCCCAAAAAGGCCATTCCAGCCGGCTGCGGTGCAGACGATGACGAGGACGAGGAAAGCATTCTAGACACCGTTCTCAAATTCCTACCTGGACCTCTGCAGGACATGTTTAAAAAGTAACAGACACAAAGTTGTTTCTGAAGGAAGATGGGTGAGGGGGGGATTTCTGCCAAACAGGTGAAAGGCTTTTCGCTGCCTTGACGCAAGTTGACGGAATTTTATTTTTACCTTTCTACAGATAGAAACACAAATCATAACCCCAAAAAAACGTTTGGTCTTTTCACTGCCATTCAGGTTCAAATTGTTTACACTTTCTATAGATCTTTCTATTTGTTTACTAAAGCATCACCAGGGTCTCTGATACTTTGTAAGTTATTTGCCTTAGGTACTCAACGATCAGCCCCATACTCTTACAACACATTCCAAGATGTTTATACTGAGCTTTGGCACTGGGAATATGATGGTTCTTTTGATTAAGTAAAATATTTCTTTATTTATCTATCTATTTTATTTCAGTCTGTATACTCTCTGATGAGGGATCTGATGATAAGGGGCATTTAATAAAAAAACAGCTTGATTAAAATTTTTGAAGTTAACAGAATGCAGCCGTAATTCTTTTTAATGTGTGCATCAGGTCGAGATTCTACTGTATGAGAAAATAAGTGGGTTTATGTTGCTGAGAGCAATGAGATGAGAGACGCTGATATACTGTCGTATAGTTGTGCCATTTTAGACCACTTGAATGCTCAAATGGTTTGCAGCCTAGCAGTCCTCATTTATCTGTTGATGTAATGTTGTTTAGCTTTATCTTTTTACAAACTGGACCAAATCACGTTTACAGTTAGAAGTCATTCATGATGATTCAGGGTCTCAAAGACAAGAAATTACAAGAATCTAGAGAAATTACAAGAATCAGAAGTCAATCACTGATTCACAGATGATCTGATGTTTGATTAATCACAAATGACATTCAGAATCAAGCATTGTAAATCTTGGATATAATAAATAATAATGCAGCCTCTTTCATTAAAAAAACAAACAAAAAAAAAAACATATTTTTGTTGTTTGATTTTGGTGCTGATAATTGATCAATCTGAAATGTTATTTTGTGCATATGGACTTAAAACCTTGGATATTGTTAAATGTTTCACAATATGAGAAGTACTACCTTAACAGAACTGTTAAAAATCAGACCTGACCTTTAATGTGCTTTTAGTAAAAAAGTAGGTAACTTTAAATGTAAAAATTTATGTAAAAAACAAGCCCCCCCAAAAAAACTAGCCTAAATGTAAAATAATGAATTTGGTTTATTGCAAAAGTTTAGCCATTGCATATTTTATGTCACAAAGAATAATTAAGAAAAGAAAGATGCATGAGCTTCAATCACAATATTAAAAACATACCAAAGAGAGAGAACATTTCTGATGAGATATATTTACAATGCTTGTCGAAAACAAGCATGTAAAATTATTTTTCCCCAACTCTTTCTTACACACAATCAACAACAATCTGTGAAAGCTTGCTGTGAAGCAAAACTAACTATGAACACATTAATTAAATATCCATCTTAGTGCTGGTGAAGTCTGATGTGGGGTTGCAAATATGATCACTTTAGGATTTTTTAAATAAATTATTTTATGAATTATTAATGTTTTCATGTTTTTCAGCATTGAGTAAACACTGCCATTTGATAAACAGGGGGGGGGGGGGGGGGGGGTATTAGTACTGGGGTAAAGAGACAAGCTCATTTTGTAATGTAATGGGTATTTTATTGCATGATTAAAATACAAACCTGTTGGTGAGATTTCGCTTTGTAGATTACACAGAGTTAGTAGTTAGTTTGTTTTCCAAACAGTCAAATTAAAAATGTGTCCCTTTTTAAACTCTGATATGATATGATGATATGATAACTATAGGAATGTATCCATATCCATTAGGCTGGTTGTTCTGTGATCAAAATTCTCTCAAGATTGTAAAATTAATAAAAAAAATCTTTAGTAAGAACCGATTGACATGCTTTATAATAACACATATTAGTTTAATGTTAATTTTAGCAGTATAGAGAAGTAATGTTTGTTTTTTTTCTTAGAAAAAAAGAAAGAAAGAACGAGATTATCTTTTTTTAATTTTCTAGTCAAAGCCATATTGTTAGACTGCAATAAGTAATTAAAAAAATAATACATCAATAAATCACCTTGTAGTCATGCATCTGTTTTATCGAAATTCATCTGATAAATATCATATGTTGATATCTATTTAATCTGTCTTTAAATGCTTCATAGTTCATGTCAGACAGTGTATATACAGAGTTGTGTATATATATACAGATATTTCCATAGAAAGATAATCTTTTAAAAAGATTGCTACTGTCTTCTCTGTGTACTCTCTATGTTCTCAATTTTACAGTGTAATTATGTGTGTCTATATACCCGTGTGTAAAACCTGTTATTTCATGTTGTACCTTTTCATGTCTCTTAAATCGCACACTCAGAGTAGGCTACGCCCGCTGTCATAGAGACGGTGGAATCGGGTTGTAGGAGTTCTAATGTTCATGTATGCATGCAGATGAACTTTGCATTAAATCCCAAAACAGAACGTTAGGTTGTCACCTGTTTATGTATTACTGTTCCTGGAAAAGAAGCTGCATCTTTTATCCAGGGCTCCAGGGCTTGGTTCATGAATTTATCAGGACTGTCTTCAGGTGGTTGGCTACTAACAGAACTGAGTGATCATTTGAAATCAGATGGCACTGCTAGACTAGGGTAATTTGTAGTCTCTAATCTTTGACGAAAAAAAAGGAATAATATTACATAGTTTAACTTCCAATATACCTCATGACATAAATGACATTTATGCAGTGTGTATTGGAACACAACACATCCATTCATGATAAAATTAAAACATAGAGTGGCCCCTAACAGTAGTTTCCTATCTGTTGCTCACTTCGACGTTGTGTCGAAGAAGCGACAATAGGGGTCTCTCTTGAGCACCGAATATGCCTCTGATCTATGAAAAAAGGCCAATGAGAAGTTGGCAGACAGTATTTGCATACCCCGCCCCCGGACATACGGGTATAAAGGTGAGGAAATACGTCGAATTCATTCAGAAATTTTCTTCGGAGCCGATGTCTGCAGTGAGCTGCGAGTCACACACCCGTTCCTGTTCCTCAGATGCTCTCTGCTGTTGGATCTACGGCGCACTACAGCGGCTTTCTCCTTCCCTGCACGGCAGTGCAGTTTGCCCCTGTGCGCTTTGACAGCGCAAGAGCTTAAAAGAGTTGCAAAAGAGTGATATTTCTTATAGAGTATTTTCCTCTATTAGATCAATATACGGTGGCGTTGAATGTCCTTTTCAGGACGCGTCTTTTTAAAGATGCCTTTCCACCCATTTGTAGTTCCTGGATGCGGTAGAGTGCTCTCCGCTTCAGATGGCCACAGGCGTTGTCTCGTGTGTCTGGGCAGAGATCACACCGAGGCAGTGTTTGTGGATGGCTCTAACTGTGAGAGCATGACCATGGCAACGTTGCGGTCGCGGCTCGCTTTCAATAGAAATAATGCCACTCCAGCCGCCTCCCGTATTTCTCCTTCATCCCCCGGGATTAAGGACGATGTGGCTGGCAATGGAGGCGATCTGGGATGGCAGCGGGTGCAGCTCCGCCGGGTACCCCCTCGGACCACCCGCCCCCCAGCATGTTCGTTGACTCCCGTCCGTGCTTGAGACAACAGCGGCTCGCCTCACAGCCAGCCTGTTTATCCTCTAGAGCTCGAGGTGGATGAGATCGAGGACGCATCAGAGAGCGAGGCTCCCCTCGGGGCAGACACACTGGCACATGGCTGGCCTGCGGGGTACACATTTCTCCCAGTGAGCCTTCTTGCACAGGTGCTGTGCAAGGTCAGGGAGGACGAGGAACAAGTCACCCTAGTGGCTCCCTATTGGCCCACCTGGGCCTGGTTCTCGGACCTTTTACTCCTCACGACAGCCCCTCCCTGGCAAATTCCCCTGAGGAAAACCTTCTTTCTCAGGGATGGGGCATGCTCTGGCATCCGCACCCAGACCTTTGGAACCTCCACGTCTGGCCCCTAGGCGGGAGGCAGAAGATCTAGCTGGTCTACCACCTGCCATCGTAGACACGATCAACCAAGCCAGAGCCCCCTCTACCAGGCAACTTTACGCCCTGAAGTGGCGCTTGTTCGCAATTTGGTGTACTTCCCAGGCTGAAGACCCAGAGAGATGCGCAGTTAGGTCAGTGCTCTTATTTCTGCAGGAGAGGCTGGAGGGGAGGCTGTCCCCTTCCACCCTAAAGGTGTATGTCGCTGCTATCATGGCCCACCACGATGCAGTAGACGGCAAGTCTTTGGGTAAGCACGACTTAATCATCATGTTCCTAAGAGGTGCCCGGAGGTTGACTCCCTCCTGGCCAAGCCTGTTCCCCTCCTGGGATCTCTCAGTGGTCCTCGTGGGCCTGTAGAGACCTCCCTTCGAGCCACTAGAATCAGTTGGACTCAGGGCCCTCTCACTTAAGACTGCCCTGCTGATCGCGCTCGCCTCCATCAAGAGGGTCGGGGACATGCAAGCGTTCTTTGTTCGCAACACTTGCCTGGATGTCGGTCTGGCAGACACATATGTGATCCTAAGACCGCGATTGGGCTACGTGCCCAAGGTTCCTACCACGACCTTTAGAGACCAGGTAGTGAACCTGCAAGCGCTGCCCCGGGAGGAGGCAGACCCAGCCCCTTCGTTGCTGTGTCCAGCACGTGCTTTGCGTACCTTCTTGGACCACACGCAGAGCTTTAGATGTTCTGAGCAGCTCTTTGTCTTCTTTGGCGGACAGTGGAAAGGCTTTCCCACTGGGTCGTGGACGCCATTTCATTGGCCTATCACACCAAGGCCACGCCCCCTCCCACCCCCCCCACCCCCCTTGTGGGTACGTGCACACTCAACAATGAGTGTTGCGTCCTCGTAGGCACTGGCCCAGGGGCACCTCCCGACATATGTAGAGCAGCAGGTTGGGCAACACCTTTGCGAGACTCTACAATCTCCGGGTTGATTCAGTATCATCCCGTGTTTTCTCAGGTCCGAGCCGGTAGAACTCAGTAACACGCTGACGGACTGACCAAGTGGATCGCTTGCACCTGGGGCCCTTTCCCTCGGCCGAGGTAAAATTGTGCGCTTTCTCTCCCAGGAGATCCCACTCATTTGGATCCCTGGATGATTTCTCCCTAGCCCTTTGGGTCCGCAGTTCAGCGGAGGAACTCGCCTACCCAATCCACTGCGGGTACTTAATCTACCCTGTACTGGAATAGGTGCTCCACACTCCTACTTGGACTCCCCCTGTGTGTATTGTCCGCGGTACGGTCCCCTTACAAGTGGACCCGCGTCTCCCTTAAGCAATCCCAGCTGCCCTCCGGTCGCTATGTTGTAGCAGCTCCCCCCTCCTAGCAGTGGCTGGATCTACCACTGTGCCACTTTCCACATGCCGCCTAAAAACCAATGTGATGTCATCGCCACTCTTACCTCCCCTTCCGGGCAGGTGTGGTCTCTGTAGGGTCTTTTCCTCCTGAAAGAATAGGAAACTTGGTAAGACCCCCTTCCCTCGATGCGTGTAAGGGCCCCAGCCGTTTCTTGCTCTATGCGGAGAAACATAGAGAGAAAAGAGGCCCAGCCAGGCTCGGCCCATTCCCAGGTTTGCAAGCGTCACCTTGTTCCCCTGTCTAGAGTAACTAGAAGGATTCTGACGACTTTTTTGAGGCATTGGGGAAGGGTACATGTTGTCTGACACAGCTGGTCAACTTTGCACGTAAAATACCTGCCCGCTCCTTTGTCAGCAGAACACGTACATGGCTCAGCGCATGGTGTGATTTAAATTGGACCCCTAGTGTCGCTTCTTCGACACAACATTGAAGTGAGTGACAGACGGGGAATGTCTAGGTTACGTATGTAACCTCCGTTCCCTGATGGAGGGAACGAGACATTGTGTCCTCCCTGCCACGTCGCTGAGCCAAGCCACTGTTGTGGCCGGACCATTTCCGGCTCCTCAGAAAAATCCTGAATGAATTTGACATATTTCCTCTCCTTTATACACGTATGTCCGGGGGCGGGGTATGCAAATACTGTCTGCCAACTTCTTATTGGCCTTTTTTCATAGATCAGAGGTATTTTCGGCACTCGAGAGACCCCTAGTGTCGCTTCTTCGACACAACGTCTCGTTCTCTCCATTAGGGAACGGAGGTTACATAGATAACCTAGACGCTTTTTGGACACTCAATTCCACTTTAGTTCATTTTATACCTACAAACATCTGTTTTTGGGGCCACTGTATAATTGGTTGATTTCCTCAGAATCAGAACGCTTTAGGTGTTAATTCTCCATGTATACTTCCTTCTTTTCATAAGTGTAACATTTGGGGCTTTACTTTCATGTAATGTTTTATTACATGAGCATTACATAATAAAAAACAGGGTAAAGGGGCTGACTGTATTGGCGATTCTCTAATATTTAGGATGCTATTGTAATACAGATGACCAGTAGAAGTAAATAAAATCTATATTTATTTATTTATGAAAAGCTATATTAATATCTTAGTATATTAAAGACCTGGAATATCTATTCCAGGTCTTTCCATTAGTTGATCATATCTGCAAATTACTTAAAATTACACACTTCGCCTTTAATGAACATAGATGCACATTGAAAATCATCCAGTGCAAATATTTCTCGAACATCAAGGTGACATCGCTTAGATCTAGTGTAGATGCTTGTTAGAATATGGCTGTCAATCAGTGTTTGGTCTTTGCAAGCATCTGAAACATGATCAGTGTACTGTATATCAGGTTATGTACATGAATGTTGTTTTCAATTTTGAGAATTTTAATAATTAACCCAATATATAAAGATTTACATGCTCTCTTTTCATGCCTGGAGACAAACAGTAAAATGGTCTGTGGTAAGGGCTATGCCTTTGATTTCCATCATGTCTAAGTTGCTGTTACTTCATTGGGGTTGGAGTGAACACTTGCATGTTTAAATTGTTTCAGGAGTAGGGAGATATTAGCTATTTGTTTTCATGTATTGATTGTGAATGCATGGTACTTTAAAAAAGAAAAAGAAAAGAAGGGTTGTTTCTTTTTTATGGGCTTATACACCCACTGAGTACTTTATTAGAACACTACAGTCCTAATAAAGTGCCCAACGTGGTCTTCTGCTGTTCTAGGCCATCCGCCTCAAGGATTGACGTATTGTGCATTCTGCTCACTACAATTGTACAGAGTGGTTTGAGTATTTGATTTACCATAGCCTTTTGTCAGCTCCAACCAGTCTGGTAATATTGAACTCTCTCATCAACAAGGTGTTTCTGTTCGCAGAACTGCCACATACTGGATGTTTTTTTGTTTTTGGCATCATTTTGAGAAGCTTCTAGAGACTGTTGAGTGTGAAAATCCCAGGAGATCAAAAACAGTTACAGAAATACTCAAACCAGCCCGTCTGGCACCAACAATCATGCAACAGTCCAAATCACTGAGATCACATTTTTTCCCCCATTCTGATGGTTGATGTAAACATGAACTGAAGCCCCTGACCATATCTGCATGATTTTATGCACTGCACTGCTGCCACACAATTAGCTGATTAGATACTTGCATGAATAAGTAGGTGTATCTAATAAAGTGCTCTGTGAGTTTAAAAATTAAATGAAACATTCATTTATTGTGATGTTGACCAACTGCACAGGGGATTTAAGAAGCATATCACAACAAAATCAAGACATTTCACAGTTCGGCATCAATTTTTAACACTGCTTGTAAGAAAACTGTCAAACTGCAGGTCATGATTCATCTTTTTGTTTCAGCACAACAAAATGTCATGAATTAATTGGCTAGCAAATGCCAACACATAAAGCTATACATATGCTATCGATTTAGGTTTTGGATATGCATGTTTTAACATCCTATATCAGTTTTGAAAATATTCATAGTTGCTTTTGTTGTTGACACAATTTTATGACAGTACAGAATGAAATAATGAATGCAGTTGTTTAGCTATTCAACTGAATAAGTTTCTGTTTTCAGGGACCTGAAAAGAATTTGAACAAAAATTATCTCGATTTCAAATAGTTTCGAAACATCTGTATTTTACTGGTAAATATGATGTAGTATAAGACTAATTGCTATCCTCATTCTGTGATTTTTAGGCTTGGTTTCCAAAAACAACTTAAGAATGTCACTTCTTTTTAAGCAATTACAAACCATAGACAGAAATATTATGTTAGTAGAATGATTTACTGTTTACTGCACCTATTATGATGAACTCTGGGTCAGAATAAATAACATAACTACTCTATTAAAAAAAATCTTTAAAAACAAACTTGATACAGTAGTTTGAGCATAAACGTCACTGCAAACTTTCAGCTTTATCTAGTGTTTGGTTGTGTCTCATAAATCTGAAATGGAGAAAAGGCGAGGTAAGAATGCGCACAGATATTTTGCAATTTTTCTTCAAAAAAGCCCTCTTGACTGTGTAATTAGTTTGAATAGGGAAAAAAAAGTGTACTTTCCACACAGTTCATCCTAAGGCACAATACTGGATGCTCATTGCGTTTGTTATTTATAGCTAACAATATTATATACCACAATGCATAAACTGTCACTCAAATGTGCTCATGAAGTCAATGAGTGTGTAATACTGCCAGCGTCAAGCAATACCATTTCTTTTCATTCCAAACGTATTAAAGTTGCACTAGGTTTGCATCTACATACATCTTTAAAGGTCTGTTTTGCCTGCCTCTCTGCCACGTACTCTTAATTCCTTTTCATTGCATTGTTTATTAAATAAATGTGTGTATTTCATATGTGACTATGAAAAAGTTGAAAGGCTATGATATCAGAAAATAAGAGTTATCAGCCAATTGAGGTTTCTGATCCAGGGTTGAAGTGTGGAGATTGAATTGTGTGTGTTTCTTTTATTGCATGTCATGTAATACATCTGTCAAACCAAGTCACTGTAAATCTGTTACGTTTAATGAAAATAAATGAGCTAAACTACAATTTTTTTGAAAACAATAAAAAATGTTTAACTCATTAAAACAAAAATGAGCTTCTGTATGCACTATTTTGCCTTTTTGTCTTAGAATAAATTATATCACTGAAGTGTAACCAAGGCTAACAAGGCTACTCTTCTTACCACTGATAGATAGGAGTATCAGCAAATGATTTGTCTCATATCTTCACCTTAAAACTCATTCTACTGACAGTAAAACTCCCACTGACTTCCTGAAATGTTTTCACCTGAAAAAGCATCCTTTACTCACTTTATTTACCCATACCTCTTGTCTCAAAAGCAAAAAAAAAATATCTGAACATACCCTTTAATGGATTGCAACTTTTTTCGGGGGATTAGAACTATTAATCACAATAATGATGTCACATTGTCAGCCTGATTTAATATGTTAAAACTTAATTCAATTAAAATTCACTCCTTTAACTGCTATAATAACTAAGCCATCATTGGTGTATTGGCGTCCAGTTTAAACAACTGACAGAGCAGACACATATGAACATTTCGAAATCTAAACTCCCAAAGTGGTGACTAACCAGTTATATTTTATACATAAGTACAGTTCCCCCTGAAATATTCAAATATGAATATTTGAACACAAAGAGTGCAGGAAAGTGGCCAAGCATAACATATTGCTCCAACATGCGAATTGCAAATTATATTAACTGAAAAGATTCAATACAATGTTCGCAGAGCTTGACTTTTACAATACCAGAGGTTACTGTCGGGTGCTAATAAATTGCATGTCAAAAATGTTTTGTTTCAAATCAAGTCCCATAAATTACTGGAGCAAAGATAGAAAGACAAATTGGAAGAGTAGAGAAAGCCAATAATATGGATGGTGGAGAAACTAATCCATTAAGACCTGAGGGACTGAGAGAGTCTCATAAGGGACCTGGAAGCTCTATCTATTGAAATGGAAATTAGGAGAGATACAAAATTGTCATGTCATCTTAACTGAGAGCAGCAGACAGTACTTCACTTCTCTCTTTTTCACTTGTGTGTGTGTGGTTTATCATAAAGTATGTCATTTTATTATTTATACATATAGGACAAATTCAATTCAACTTCTTAGTTTTGAAAATATGATCAATGAAAAAAGAAAAGGAATGAAATAAAGACAGGATAAAATACATTTAGATACTCTACAAATATAAAATTAAAATCTTAAAGGGATAGTTCATCCAAAAATGAAGATTCTATTGTTTACTTACCCTAATGCCATCTAAGATGTGTATGACTTTCTTCTGCTGAACACAAATTAAGATTTTTGGAAGAACATCTCAGTTCTTTAGGTCCATACCCATAAAAAGCAAGTGAATGTTGATCAGGCATTTGAAGCTCCAAAAAGGAGATCAAGTCAGCATAAAAGTAATCCATCATACTACAATGGTTTAATCAATGTCTTCGGACGTTTTGAGTGAGAACAGACCAACATACAAGTTTTTTTCACTGTTCATCTTGACATTGCAGTCTCTTGGCAAGATCATGATTTCAAACTCGATTACACTTCCTAGTGCTTGTCGCATGTGCAAAGCACTAAATGGCGCTATAGGAAGTGTAATCGAGCTTGAAATCATGATCGCCAAGGAGACTGCTGTCAAGATGCACAGTAAAAAAGGAGTTATATTTTGGTCTATTCTCAACCTAAACCAATTGGATCGCTTCAGAAGGCATTGATTAAACCACTGGATTCTTATGGATCACGTTTATGCTGACTTTATCTGCTTTTTGGTGCTTCAAAGGCCTGAATGCCATTCACTTGCATTGTATGGACCTACAGAGCAGAGATATTTTTCTAAAAATCTTCATTTGTATTCTGCAGAAGAAAGTCAGACATCTGGGATGGCATGAAGATGGGTAAATTATGAGATAATTAGTATTTTTGGATGAAATATCCATTTAATGGTCAGCCATGTTATATTTTATATAATCAGTTGTTCATAACACCACACTTTTTCTTTTAATTATTAATAAAGAAAAATGTTAATGCAAAACCTCACATCATTTGACTATAAAAATAAAGTCATGACTCATTCTTAAACAATACAACATGCTTAAGACAATATAATGATGTAATGATATAACAATGTTAGAAATAGTAGGGATCACATCACAGCTACAATTTGGTTAAGCAGAATACAGTATGTAAGATTCATTATCATAACTTAAGTACTTTAAACTAGGCCAAACATATTTAGCAATATAAAATATACAGTATTGTGTGCCTGTATAAGTCCTCAAAGCCCTCTAACACAAGTTTATTGTTTATTTTGCAATATTTTATTACTTTTCTTCCCTTTATATGGTTATGATTTGTAATTGTGAATAGCAGTATTATTAACACAGAGCTTGAACAAAGATTATTATTATTTTTTGGTGATATGTGCATTTGGGTACCTTTGACCATTTATTAACAAATTATATTACATTTTCATTCTTCCTATCCTGTAAAGTTTCTCTTTATACAAGTTCCTCTTTTCCAAATCAGTTTTATAAATCATTATAGGCATATGCATTGCAGGTCACTACATGACAGAGAATGAATTTGTACATATTGGGAAGAAATTTAAACATGAATGCAAAAAAAAAAAATCAAAACAAAAAAAACGTACAAATAAGACATAACAAATTATTAACTTGGTTTAATCCTCAACCTTAAACAAAGCAAAGGGGTGCTTAGCTAAACCCCTACTGGACAACAGGAGCTACATGGGTTTTGCTAAATTAAAAGTAATTAAGGAGCATTCCAAGGATGACTGTAGCTCATTTAATATGTAGGAAGTGGCAAAGTGAGACATCCTGGAGCCCGCTGAGGTGAATCACCAGAGAAGGGTGCGGACAGCTGTACCCAGCCAGGCTAGAGGCTTCTGAAGTGGGCATGGAATATGCTCGTGCTGTGCAAGTCTGTCACAACTGAGAAAGATTAAGGGTGGTGCTGGATCTAATCTCGGTTATGAACTATTTCCTAATGACTATAGACTGCTCCAGGTCTACAGGCTACTGCTGTTTGTTCCACCAACAAAGACCATTTACACTACATCTCAGAATAACTCAGTACAATATGGTAAATGTTGGCATAAGCATGTATTAGATTTAAAGAACTGAAAGTATTCTCCATATTCAAATATCTATTCGTACTGATTTTCTAATATTTCTGTAAGATTTAAGACGTTATAAACTTCTTTGGTAACTTTAAATTCAAGGCACATTACTTGTCCAGCATGCAACAAGTTTAGACACAGGCTAAATGTTTCGCTTAATACCAACAAATAAATTAAAGTTGGCACCATGGTACAGCACAGATAATATGACTGCCTGCTGGCATTTAGTTCACACTAACTGTAACTTAATAAGCATCAACTTGTGAAACCACAGCTGGTTTTATATTAATTCCCAATGGGAATTGGAAATAAATTCCCAAAGCAAAAGTTCAAAATAAATTTGTCTTTTTTTCATTTCTGCTCATAACCTAGAAATGTTTATAAAAAAACAAAACAAAATTGACTTACTAGTAAAGGTATTAGGGAGTCCAGCATGGGTTGCTCACCCTGTGGACTGTGTAGGTCCTAATTCCCCAGTATAGTGATGGTAACACTATACTGTAAAAAGGCACCTTCCTTCTGATGAGACGTTAAACTGAGGTCCTGACTCTCTGTGGTCATTAAATTTCCCAGGACACTTCTCAAAAAGAGCTTCCTAATAATTCCCATCAATTAATTGGCTCTATCACTCTACTCTCTCCACCAATAGCTGGTGTGTGAGAGTACTGGCGCACCATGGCTGCCGTCGCATCGCTGCACACTGGTGGTGGTTGAGGAGAGTCCCATTCACTGTGTAAAGCACTTTGAGTGTAGTGTCAGAAAAGTGCTATATAAATGTAACATTCAAAGGCCCTGATCAACATTAAAACAGTACATTTCCTGTTTCTTTTCAATAAAAATCTCTTTGAAATCATCTGAATGAACTGATAAAATTAGCTTAGGTTTTTTCTCAGCTTGATATTGACACTTGTATGAAGATTTCTTGAGAATTAGTGATCATCTCCTTTATTTTTGGTTGCTTTGACCCAGAAACACATTTGGAGTTTAATGCACTGCAGAAAAATAGACTTTATCAACATTTAATTGATTATATCTCTGCAATAGTTTAGAGTAGACTAAAAGGAAAGAGAATTGACACTTTACTTTTTACTTTCAAAGTGATTAAATATTATTAAGCAGGTCACATTTGTAAGTGGATTTTACATCAACAATTGTTTGTCCACCATTCTCTTGAGTAAAATAGCTTGTGCTGCCCTCTTCTGGTGATTTCTAAAACTATATTTACAAGAAATTGAACAAAGTAATCCATATATTTTTCTCCAGAAAGGCAATAGTCAATAACAAACAGCAATACAATTCTAATGGTAATGTCACTGACTAGATTGCTTTTAATGTTAATGCACCATCCAATTTTAAAGGAAGAAATAAGAACACAATTCTAATGTATACAAGAGGAGCTGCATTTTGCAACTGAATTTTAAAATGTATCAGTTTGTCATGTGTAGTACTCTTCAAGTAATATGAGAGGTGAACATCAAAATATATTTTAACTATTATATACAACATTTATTAGTAACTTCATATGAGTAAGTCAAACTGACTGACTATTCATTTCACCTCCAAATGAGGCTACTTCACGAAACACATGGTAATACTGGTCCTCAAGAGTCATTAGGAAGTCCAAAGAGCTTGACGGTTCCTGCCTCTCGGTTACTGTCATATTTCCCCTCTTTGTCATCGCAGGCATACGCCAACAGTGGTCTCTTTGGATGCCATGCTACAGTAAAGGTTGGAGACTCACACTGAATCTCCCAGAGTTTCTCACCTACAGGAATAACAAGCACAAACAAATGTAAAACAGCTAGTAAAATACACAATCCAAGTAGTTCCTGGTAGACCATGACATAAAGTGATGGAATTCATTTCTAGAAAACACGATGAATGAACTGACAAAATATGTCTGTATACTTTGAAAGCAGGTATTTGTCACATCGGACAAAACCTTCTGCTAAATGCATGAATGTAAACTTTGCTTACCTGTCTCTACTTCTGCAATATCAATAAAATGATCCTCGGACGCCGACGCCAGCATTTTACCATCATGACTAAAACTAAGTGTTCGCACAGGCCAGTCAAGTCTGTGGGATTCATGTAACATGGAAAAAAAGGTGTATTATAATATGCAATATTTAAAATTTAGACATAATTATTCTAGATTGAACATTATAATATGCTTCTTTATTGACAACTAAATATTTACTAAATGGAATATGCTTTCAGTAAAAGCAAGTGAAAGTGACAAACACAATATGGGTACATTAGGAGTATATGTAGTAATGTAGTAATGTAATAGTAATGATCAGGCTTAAAGTCAAACAGGTTTGATACAATGGTGGTGTGTGTGTGTGTGTGTGTGTGTGTGTATTCTCCATTTCTTACAGTTAATTCATATTCATTCATATGCATAAGTTTTAATTTTAACTAACCTTGAGAAGCAGCGAACACACACCAGCTCTTCCACATCCCACAGACTGACCAGGGCATCTGCACTTCCTGTGGCAAAATACTTTCCAGTGGGATCAAACTTAATGCAGATACAGTTGGATGGATGGGCATTTATGGACTGAATGAGTTTGAGATCAGGGTAGCTGAAAAAGATGAATATCATGACGTTTGCTTTAAAGGAACATTTCGGGTTCAATACAAGTTAAGCTCAATCTACATTATTTGTGGCATAATGTTGATTACCACAAAAAAATATTCTCAACTCATCCCTACTATTCTTTAAAAAAGTAAAAATGTAAAATACAGTAAGGCACTTCCAATGAAAGCGAATGGGGCCAATTTTTAGTTTTTTGGGGGGTTTAAAGGCGGAATTGTGAAACTCAATTTTATAACTTTTTATTTTATAATTTTATTTACTTCCATTAATTCTTCTGTTAAAACTTGTGATACTTGAACTGTAAAGTTGTTTAATTCATAATTTTAGGGTTTGTTGACCTTACATCATCATGGCAACGAAGTTGTAAAATTGGTTATAACTTTACACAGTAATGGTTAATAGGCCATTAGTCCCCATTCACTTCCAATGTAGAGTGCATTCAGAAAGTATTCAGACCCTTTCATTGTTTTCATATAATAATAATAATAATAATAATAATAAAAAAACATTATTTTCTATATTGCCTTTAACCTTGCATCTCAAAGCGCTTTACAAGAGAAAAATAAAAATACATTGAAATACAAAAAAAAAAAACATGCAATCAGAAGAGTTTATAAAGAATACAATAATAAATCACAGAAAAGCAATGCAAAATAATTTTGTTTTAAGAGAAGATTTAAAAATACTAAAAAGGTTCAGCATGTCTAACCTCAGAGGGAAGAGTTCCAAATTTTGGAGCAAAAGAAGAGAATGCTGTGTCACCCATAGAATGTAGATGAGTAGGAGGAACAGTTAAAAAACAGATTCTTCGGAGCGGAGATCATGCATTGGAGTGTAGGGGGTTAAAATTTCAGACATGTATTGAGGGGCCAAACCATGCAAAGCCTTGTAGGAAAGCATGAGAATTTTAAAGTCTACATGAAACTTGAAAGGGAGTCAGTGCAAAGACTCCAAGATAGGAGTGATGTGATCACTTATACTGGTCCTAGTCAAGATTCAAGCAGCAGAGTTTTGCACATACTGCAACTTATTTAAGGTAGATTTAGAGATCCCAACAAGTGCAGCATTGCAATAATCAATACGAGAATATACAATATACTAACTGAATAGTTTTTCAGCCACTGAGAAAGATAACATGGGGTGCAGTCTTGCGATGTTTCTGAGATGGAAGAATGATGCTGTATTCTTGACATGAGGATCAAATGTTACATATTGTTTGAAACTCCAGAGCAGAGCCATCCATATTTAAGGATAAAGAACCAGATTTACGAAGCTGGTGGAGTGAACCAATGAGCATAACCTCAGTCTTGTAGAGTCTTCTAAAATGTAGAGACATACATTTTTTATCCCAGTAATACATTGTGCAAGAAAGTTGACAGCCACACAATTACCAGGTTTTGAATGGATTTGAATTTTAAGAGTTGACCGAGGGGAAACATGCAAATGCTGAAAAGGTAAGGGGCCAAAATTGATTCCTGTGGAACACCACATTTACCCAAACCAACTTTGGATCCAAATCCACACAAGGAAACAAACTGCCGGCGATCAGAGAGATTAGACTTGAACCAGTTTAATGCTGTATCAGTAACACCAAGACTGTCTCTAGATGATTGAGTAAAAGAGAATCTACAGTGTCAAAAGCGGCACTGAGATCAAGGAGGATCAGAATTGAAAGATCAAGAAGGATCACAATTGAAAGACAGCCAGAGTCCAAAGCTATCAACAAGTAATTTGTGACCTCAACCAATGCAGTTTCAGTGCTGTGGAGTTTGCGAAAGCCAGATTGAAGAGGCTCAAAAAGATTGTTTACAGTGAGATGGGTGTATAATTGAGAAGCCACAATTCGTTCTAAAATTTTTGCAAGGAAGGGAAGATTAGAAATGGGATGAAAGTTGTTAAGATTGTCCAAGTTAGTCTTTTTAGGTACAGGGGTTACAGCAGTAGTTTTAAATGCTGTTGGCACAACACCAGTGTACAGGGAGTCATTTATTATACTCAAGACAACAGGACACAAAGAAGTGAAACATGATTTAAACAAGTTGGAATAGGATCAACTGTGGAAGTGGCAGCTTTCATTTTTGATACATCATTACCAAGAGAAACCTGATCAAGTGAGGAGAAATTTGAGAAAGAGGTGCCAGAGAAATAAGAAATACTAAGAGAAGCAGATGAGACAGGAGTATTACGAATGCATTTCCGAGCATTGTCAATCTTAGTGCTGAAAAAAAATCAAGACATATTACAAAGGTGAGTTGAAGCAGGCACAATAGAGGAATGGTTACATTTTAGCAATTTGTTATTGGTATGAAACAATTGTCTGGGATTTCTTTGATTATTGACAATTATCTGAGAAAATTAACAGGAACTGGCGGATACAATTTCTGGCTTATATTCATGCAAGTGGTGTTTCCAAGCCTGGTAATGTACGTTCAGGACAAATATGCCACCTTTGCTCCATTTATTAAAAAAAAAAAAAAAACAACAACTTTAGTATTACATTGACATCAGTATTCAGACCCTTTGCTATGACACTTGGAATTTAGCTCAGGTGCATCCCATTTCTCTGGATCATCTTTGAGATGTTTCTACACTTTGACTGGAGTCCACCTGTTGCAAATTCAATTGATTGGACATGATTTGGAAAGGCACACACCTGTCTATACAAGGTCTCACAGCTGAAAATGCATATCAGATATGCACATCAATGCAGATCTGGGGAAGGTTACAAAACAATTTCAGCTGCATTGAAGTTTTCCAATATCTCAGTGGCCTCCATCATTCTTAAGTGGAAGTCTGGAACAACCAGGACTCTTCCTAGAGCTGCCAAACTGAGCAATCAGGGAGAAAGGCCTTGGTAAGAGAGGTGACTAAGAACCGGATGGTCACTCTGGTTGTGCTCAAGTGATCATGTGTGGAGATGGGAGAAACTTGCAGAAGGACAACCATCACTGCAACACTCCACCGATCTGGGCATTTATGGCAGAGTGGCCAGACTGAGGCCTCTCACTGCATGACTCAGGACCTCAGACTGGGCAGAAGGTTCACATTTCAAACAGGACAATGACCCAGGACAATGACCCAATGACCCTGGCCTATGACCCAGGTGTGCAAAGCTTGTCGCATCATACCCAAAAAGACTTGAAGCTGTAATCACTGCCAAAGGTGCTTCAACTGAGTTAAGGGTCTGAATAATATGATATTTCAGTTTATTCTTTATAATGAATTTGCAAAGTTATCAAAAATCTGGTTTTTGCTTTGTCATTATGGGGTATGGAGTGTAGAGTGATGTGAAAAAAATAAATACTGTTAGGATGAGCCTGCAGGAAGGGTACCACATGAGGGTGGAGGATGTCTTCCCTGTAACACACAGCATTGAGATTGCCTGCAGTGATAACAAGCTCAGTCCGATGATGCTGTAACACACTGCCCCAGACCATGACAGACCCTCCACCTCCAAATCGATCCCGCTCTAGAGTACAGGCCTCGATGTAACGCCGATTCCTCTGATGATAAACACGAGTCTGACCATCACCCCTGGTGAGACAAAACCACGACTCCTCAGTGAAGAGCACTTTTTGCCAGTCCTGTCTGGTCCAGCGAAGGTGGGTTTGTGCCCATAGGTGATGTTGTTGTCAGTGATGTCTGGTAAGGACCTGCCTACAAGCCCTCACCCTCTCTCAGCCTATTGCGGACAGTCTTAGCACTAATGGAGGGATTGTGCGATCCTGGTGTAACTCAGTCACGCATGTGTGATATTTGGACGTACCAATCCCCTGCAGGTGTTGTTACATGTGCTCTGCAACTGCGAGGTCGATCAGCTGTCCTTCCGGTCACCCTGTAGTGCTGTCTTAGGCATCTCACAGTACAGACATTGCAATTTATTGCCCTGGCCACATCTGCAGTCCTCATGCCTCCATGCAGCATGCCTAAGGCACGTTCACGCAGATGAGCAAGGACTCTCTGTATCTTTCTTTTGGTGATTTTCAGAGTCACTAGAAAGGTTTCTTTAGTGTCCTAAGTTTTTATAACTGTGGTCTTAATTGCCTACCGTCTGTAAGCTGTTAGTGTCTTAACGACTGTTCCACAGGTGCATGTTCATTAATTGTGTATGGTTCATTGAAAAGTACTGAGAACATTGTTTAAACCCTTTACAAAAAAGATCTGTAAAGTTATTTGTCTGAATACTTTCTGAATGCACTAAGTGCCAAACTGTAATCCAGATTTTTACTTTTGTAATATTTAATTGTTTTTTTTAAGAAAAGTATGGACAAGTTCAAATATTTTTTTGCAGTAATAAATATTATGCCACAAATGCTGTCAATTGCGCTTAACTTGTATTAAACCAGTAATAATTCTTTAAGTTTAGCAATCATCAATCAAACCAATAGATATAGTGAATGACAAAGAATGGCATTCATTTTTAAAACTGTTCTTTTAGTACACCTATTACACTACTCATGGAGTGCAACTTTCTACCCACATCAGCCTATAAAAAAAAAAAAGGTACCTCAATATGTTGATGCAGCCATTGCCATTTGTAAGAAAGAACATGTCATTGTCATTATTCCAGGAGATCTCATTGACCTCAAACTTGAACTGCTCTTCACCACGTGCACGGTGCGTCTTAGCATCAATGAAAGTTACAACATCATCCTTATTTCCTACAGCAATGGTTTGACCATCTGGACTCCAACATATGTTGATATTCTCCCCTAAAAGACACAAAAGCAGTCACTCGTCAAATAAGATCAGATCATTAACATATGATCTTATTTGATTAGACATACAAGATCAGATATATAAGAAAATAAAGAATGTAGGTTTATTGTTTACCTTTTGTGCTGACTGTGGCCATGCATTTGGTGGTCCGCACATCCCAGATGCGGATGGTTTTGTCTCCTGATGCAGTGACGAACAGATCAGGGTTGGTGGGATGCCAACACAGTTGATCCACACTGTCTCCGTGTCCTCTGTAATTGTTTTCCTTCACCTGGTTCACATGCAGTATAGGAGCAAGAGTGTGCAAGGTCACTTCCAATAACATCAAACACATCCCTTAGAAAAAAAAAACTACACTAGAATGATTGGGTGTGTCCAAACTTTTGATTATTTTGTCTGACCATGGTGAATTTTTTTTAAGTAACCAATATACAACCCAGCGATTTTTAAAGGTATTAAGAACTATGATAATAACTGTGCAAAAAACATATCGAATCATACATATCAATAATAATAAAAATAAACATTATCATATTTATCAATGACAATTTAGTTCAGATTGCTGATCAAAACCATATATGCCCTTACAAGACGATCCTTTTCTAGGACAAACACACTGGCGGTTTTATCAAATGATCCGGACGCCAGTCTTTTTCCATCGCAGCTCCAGGCTACTGAATGCACTTTAGCGCTATGCGCCGGGAACTCTCTGCTTTTATTGTTATTCCTGAATATATCCTGCATCTCCTGATAATACGAGGACGCCATGCTTGCTGTTACTTGCTGTCTTATATTTATCAGTTCCATTGACGTTTTAGGTTACTAGCGCCACCTAGTGCACGGGAGTGAAATTACAGACCAAAGCGGTACCTCTGTAATGATTAGTATCTCTAAAAACATCATCCAAATTTACAACTTTGGTTATGTCATATGTCATGCTCTGTGTTAACGTGTTGTCAAATGTGGCAGTGCTTAAAGGGATAGTCTACCCAAAAATCTACTCACCTTATGACAACCCAGATGTGGTTGACCTTCTTTCTTCTGCTGAACACAAACAAAAAAATTTTCGAACAATATCGCAGCTCTATAGATCCATACAATGCAAGTGAATGGTGGCCAGAACTTTGAAGGTCCAAAAAGCACATAAAGGCATCATAAAAGATATCCAAATGACTCCAGAAGTATATTCAGAAGTGATATGATAGGTGTAGGTTAAAAACAGATAAATATTTAAGTCCTATTTCACTATAAAATCTCCCCCCTGCCCAGTAAGTGGCGATATGCACAAAGAATGTGAATTGCCAAAAACAAGAATGTAAAAGTGAAAGTGGAGATTTATAGTAAAAAGAACTGATTTGTTTTTTTTACCCACACCTATCACATCACTTCTGAATATATAAATATAAACACTGGAGTCAACTGGAGAAACAAATCACTGGAATGTCTTTCAAGCTTGTTAGGTTGTTTGAAAATGGTGCCTAAATATGTTATGTTTTAAATGAACCACGTACATTGTCAGTGTGCTGAACAATACCCTTGGTTACTCTGCTAGGACACCTGTGTGAACCTGAGAAGAACTGACTTCTTACATCCACTAAAATTACAACCAATAACTGTTAAGACAGGTATGGCATCATTTATTTGCTGATGCCACTTGGTTATTTATTTTGCTATGCAATGCAATGGCATTCATACATTTTAGAGGGTGACTTAAGTTTCCAAATACTTTTTGAGGCTACTGTATACTTCTTATTTAGATTTATATGCTTTATACTGCAGACTCCTTCCTATGACTGGACTTACTGTTATTATATTATATTATATTATATTATATTATATTATATTATATTACATCTATGTAGAAAGCATCTACAGATGTTCCCAGAAATTATCTTGTTGTGACCTGTTGGGGGAGCAATTTCATCTCATGAGAATCCAAGTGCTTGAGCAAACTGAGGAAGGCCAGTTCTCTGACCAGTTTTGTTATCTCACTCTGGCCTCACTAGAAAGAAAAACTCATAATTTGAAACTCTTTAAGGGACAGCCTTCCACATGCACTTTAAGCCTGGACAAGTTCATTTAACAAAAAACAAAAAAAACGGACACTTGTTGCCCCAAATAAGTGCATTTTTCTGAGGTAAAAAATTGCATTGACTCAACTTAAGATAGTTGTGTTTATCTTCCTTATTTGGCTCAAGTTATATTGATAAAAAATATATACATTTTGTAACATAAAATGTCTTGTTGAGGCAAAAAATAACAATTGACAAAACAATTTGATTTAAGTAATGTGGACTTGACAAAAACCTGTTCATTCAACTTAAGTATACACATTTATACAATGATGACATCTTAACATGTGAAGTTGACTTGAAAGTTTTTAGTTGTGACAACTCATAAAAAATACTTTCATATAATATTAAAAACCTTGTTTATTCTTTTGGTAGCCTATTTGCAACAGACTAAGCAAGCTAAAATGAATTGAACTAAAAAATTCAAGTAGAATGATAGAAATAATGACATTGAGACATCTCCTTTCCCTCTTCTGTCACTTCCTTCAGTTCCCTTTCACACTTCTCTTGACATTGCAAGGTTCTGTTTCTCACTGGCACTGGCAGATCCAGTTGCATTACCTGCTAATGCCTTCATATATATTTCATTGCACTCTTTGTAATGTTTTGCACTCTCTTTTGTTTAATTGCACTGTTTAACTGGACTCAAAGTACTTTTTGGAATCTTAAAAAAATTAAGCAAGTTTTGAGCTTTTTATATAACACTAAAGAATGTACAACTGTGTGCTGTTAAATGCAGGTTCATATTACAACCAATAGTTGAAATGGGATGCTGACATGCATTTGTTTAAAACAAGGAAACAAATACAAATACTACAGACAGAGAGTTACTAAGTTTATTTGTTCAGTTGAGTTTAAAAGGTATGTTGAAGAGGGAGATTTTATTTGAATAAAAACAGGTACACTCAGTTTTCAAGCTTCAAAACACTCATTTTAAGATCACAAGTCAGGTCAGTCACCTCTCAGATTCACTATAAAAAAATCAAGCCTACACACCAAAAAGGCCAAAAAGGCCAAAAAGGAAGAAATGTTGCATACAGAGGCCAAAACACATTCCAGAGGTGGTGAGAAATTAAGGAGCATTTTTAAGTTCAAGATGCCTCCTGAATAAAAAAAAACAAAATAGAAAATGTGTCACAGAAAGTTGGGTTGTTTGTTTTCCAGCGGTGTAAAAAAACTATTTTGTGATGAAAGTGTGAAGACAAATGCTTTTTATCAGAAAAATATTTGAGATTTCCAATTTTCTGACAAGTGATGCATATTATCAACCACAAGTCATTCAGCATTTAAAGTTATTGGCCATGTCAAATATAATTTCAGTAGTCAAAAATCTGACCTGCCCCACTTCAGCTTGATATCACAATATCAGACCAATCCAGTATGCTGCACCAAGCTGACGATTACAGCAGCCACAAAAACAAGATAACTGAAAAGGCCATATTGTTGACCACATTACTGCAACATTAACATGATCCACTTATTAGAGTCAAGAGGAGTCACAAGGCATATATTTGCAGTTATTGAAGGCAGTCTCATCCTGCACAATATTACAATTTGCCGATGATATTGCAATGAAATTATGAGTAGTGAGCACAATTCTAATTAAGAAATGCCAAAATGCTCTTCTAGTGCATTCATGAAGTGCAAAGTTTGGAAACAGGAAGACATTGGTGGTTAGCCCTCCATTATTTGATGGTATTTTCATATACTGTAGGATCTGTACCATTTCAAATCCTCAAGAGGTGAGTGTGTCTTAAGAGGTAGAACAGACCACCATCGTTCCTCTTTACGGTATATCCTTAAGAAGAAACACTCACATGGCTTATAAATGCATTTTTAGATTAATTTGAAAAGAGCCTAGTTTGTAACAGCAAAGACGCCATGATGTGAAGTGCAGTGATTTTAGGATTGTTTTGCTGCATTGTGTTAAAGTTTCCTTGCTTGCATTTTTAAGGAAATGTGACTCAAGACGATTCCAAAATCATAGAAACTATAATGTAGAATGAATTTACAAAGTAGAAAAGTGTATGACAGATATCCCTAATGTCTTAAAACCCTGTTAGCCTACTTGTAAAGGAGCAAAAAGCAGATACAGTAAATTTACAGTGAAAGGAGAAAGAAAAATCATCTGGTGTGATGTTGCAATGTTTTTCACTTTATCTGTTAAATGTGTCATTGTTAAGGAACCTTTTTCAAAAACTTTCAAATGATGAAATGATCTGTTTGTTTTCATTTAAAATATGAATTGATTTTTAATTATTTTTTTTATTTGGAATAAATAAATTCTGAAAGCATGGTTTTGTGCAAATAATGCAGCTGTGCTTGCAGGGCCTCTTGCTGTTAACACTCGGCATCTGTGCTACCGTTTGCTGCATTGGAGCTTTGTGCAGAGGAGCTGATTGTGGTATGCAGGTCATCACTTGCAGCTGTATGACCAGTGGGCCCCACCCACTTATCTGGATCTCCATCCTTGATTTTGCTGTGTATATAAGTACATATAATTGTATTAAATAAACATGGTAAAAATTGCCAGGATTTTACACGGTTTAACAGTAATTGCTTACAATAAAATACTGTTTTCAATATTTTACTGTAAAATCAATGCAGGCTAGGTCATTTCCTGTCACAACACAACAAATTACGGTGAAAAATAAATATGAACATCGCACTGCATTATGGGAAAATTGTGTTTCATTTGAAGTCACCATTGTGGTGTTTAGTATTCCCTTTTTTGAAAGGGAAACAAAATAATATACTTTTAAATTACTTTCTAAAGCAGTTTTCACAGAAAAGTTTGATTTTTTTCACTCAACAAATTCAAATAATGTTTATGTTGCCACATTATTCATTGTTGCACACTCTTCACCTGTCATAGAAATGAAAACAGACCTACATATGGACATATCAATTTATATTTTTAATCTATTATACATAAATATTATTTTAGAAATATGTGTAATGTAATGTATTTAAAAGTAATTACCTTTAAAGAAAGCCTTTAATTTTCTTGTAAGCTTATTTAAATATGTAATGTGTGACTACTTTTTGACAAAAATAATTATCAGATTAGAATACTTTGTAATCAGATTACACCTAACACTGCTGAAGCCCCCCTTAGAACTGCATAAATTTAAAGGTGCTGTAAGCGATTTTTTTTGTAATGATTTAAGAAAATGTTCCTTCTCCCTGAAAGATTTGACTAAAATTGTAATTGTCAAATCAAACAAAAGTTAAGTATGGAGCGCCACAGGTGTGTTGGGGAGTAACGGAATACATGTAACGGGATTACGTATTTAAAATACAAAATATAAGTAACTGTATTCCACTAGAGTTACAATTTAATTAATTGGTAATTAGAATGCAGTTACATTCAAAAAGTATTTACTGATAAATTACTGAAGAGATTAATTTGCATTTTATTGTCATTTGTTTCATTTAATATTTAGTCCTTTCAGATGGAAAACATTTATACATATAAATGATGCGATCCAAAGTGCATTTGAACAGCGGTGACACACTTTCTTATGATGTGTTATTCATACGAGCAGACAGAGAAGTAAGTTTGAAGAAATTTTGGAGCAGAAGAAATTGAAATAAACCTTGTGTAAATTGTCAGCTTTACGCTAAGCAAAAATGCGATTTCTAGCCATTTTACATGCACATGTTACCAGGTTCAATACATTTTTTTATCAAGAAAATTCACGGTGGATCATTATTTCTATTTTTCTAGTAAGACTTATGATATTAGGGCAAAACTCATCTATTTTTTGTATTGTTTTCCTATAAAAATATCTAAAAATCCTTAAAACACGATCAATTAGATTCATCTTGTTTTAGAAACAACATGAGATATTTAGGTTTTTCAGAGAATGTATTTTTAACATGTTTATTTTGTCTTACTGTACTGGCAGAATTTTTATGGTCAAAACAAGTGAAAAAATCTACCAGTGATGAAGAGGTAATCCAAAGTATTTAGAATACATTACTGACCTTGAGTAATCTAACGGAATACATTACAAATTACATTTTACAGCATTACAATTACATATTCTGTAATCTGTAGTGGAATACATTTCAAAAGTAACCCTCCCAATCTTGGCCACAGGTATCAGTTTTAGGACCTCTGCTTTTCTCTTTATACATGCTTCCCCTGGGAGATATTATCAGGAATCATGTAATAAGTTTTTACTGTTATGCCGATGATACCTAACTTTATATTTCTTCTAAACCCAACAAAAATTCACAATTCTCCAAATTAGCAGAGTGAATGAAATCAAAGATTGGATGGCCAGAAATTTCAGAAAAACAGAGGAACTAATTATTGGACCAAAAACCTCTAAAAAACAAGACGCTAAACTAGAATTTGACTCTCAGTGGATGTACTGTTTTGTCTTCTTCTACAGCAAATAACTTGGGTGTTATATTTGATAGCAACCTGTCCTCTGAAAATCACATTTCCAGTGTTAGAAATACTTCTAAGTTACAACACATGCTCTCTGATGCCGAAAAACTAATTAATGCGTTCATGACCTCAAGACTAGATTATTGTAATGCATTACTGGGAGGATGTCCAGCAAGTTCAATAAATAAACTTCAATTGGTTTAAAATGAAGCTGCCTGAGTGCTGACTAGAACAAAGAAATATGATCATATTAGCCCCATTTTATCGTCATTACATTGGCTACCTCTTATTACATTTTGTTAACTACATACAAAGCTTTGAATGGTCTAGCTCATAGTACTTAAGTGACCTTCTGACATGCTATATTCCATCAAGTTCATTATGATCACAAAATTCTGGCTTGTTAATAGTTCCTAGAATATCAAAATCCACAAAAGGAGGTAGATCCCTATTTGGTTCCTAAACTATGGAACAGTCTCCCTAATACTGTTCGAGATGCAGACATACTCCCTCAGTTTAAGTCTAGACTAAAGACTCATCTATTAGCCAGGCATACCCCTAATTTGTCCATCAACTCACAATTAGGCTGCTTTAGTTAGGTCTGCTGAAACCAGAAACATCTATCATGATCTATAACAAAAAAATGTATTACATCTATGCTAATATTATTCTATTTGTTTCCATGTCTCAACCTCAGGATTTATATTCCAAGGTTACCAGAGCCAGACAGATCCAGCTTCGTTCCTGCTTGGTGTCGGACTCCACTGCTATGTGTCTCTCAGTGATGATGACTAAATGTAGTCGGTGCTAGCCAGGCATCACTTTGGTGGTGGATGAACTGATGACAGCTCCAACTTTAAGACATCGGATACTTCATATGCCACTGCTTTAACCTTGGATTTTGGACATTAGGATGACCCCAACGAACCTCACCGAAATTACCTACCGGTTGAACTGCGATGCACCTCATTGATCTCTGCTATCTATATCTATCTATCTATGTGAACTTCTGCAGTTAATCCAGGATGGACTTCAAAGACATTAGTCATTAATCTTACAGTTAATAAAAAAACTTTTTTTTTAAACACTGGCCCTTAACACTTCCTTAGTTTACTAATCTTAAACCATGACTTGCACTGCACAAAAATAACTAATATTGGCATTATATTCATGCTGTTTGGCCAGAGGGGAACTGTCCCCCACAGTGAGCCTGGTTTCTCCCAAGGTTATTTTTTCAAACTACACAATGATGACTCTAAGACTTGTGTGTGTTGTGAAAAGCACTATATAAATAAAAATGACTTGACTTGAAAAAAGTGTTCTGAGATATCTCTCCATGTGTCTGCGGGCGCAATCTTTGGCTCTTTTGCCTGTCAATCATTTTGCGTGTTCTCATAGTGTTGCAGTTAAAGCTGATCATTGCAAGTAGGAGATTTCCAAATGGGGGCGGAATCTCCAAAAGAGGGCAGGGTTACTCATCTCCAAATGGAGGCATCACTTCCACACATGGTTATGGTTAGGGAAAGAGCTAGGTTAGGGGCTCCTTATATCTTTGTTTGGAACTCCCGCCCCTTTTTGGAGCTTTGCCTGCAGCTACATACTTCTCAAACATTGAGGCTTAATGTCACATTCAGATTCATAATAGTTGTCAGTTGAGGGCGCTATTTTGCTACTGCTGTGTTTGACAACTGTGGGAAAACACACTAATGCAGTTATCTGTTTGGTGTCATCTCAATGGTATCTTTGATATGCAGATTTTTGGAAAGAGGAGGTGTGGCTAATTCAATGGCTTGGTCTCGTGGAAGTAGAACGGCTAAAATCGCTTAAAGCACCTTTGATTGGATAAGATAACAAACCAACAAATGATGCTAGACCGTTTCTCAGAACAAACCATTTTTTTGTGACTACTTTTAATCAAATATTCACAAAGTGATTTTTAGTGAATGTATGAAGTCAATTCCCCATGAGGTTCACACAAGTGTCCTATCAGAGTAAATTTGACCACCAGGAAGTGTCCAAATACTGTTTGCTTAATTTTGAACAGCATACCTATTATTGTATTAATTAAAACTTGAAAAACCTTTTTTGTGTCAAATGTTTTACTTAAAAACTGTGTTTGTACTATGTACAATAAACACCACTTGATTTCATATTTTAATATCTAATGCAAAGTCAATTTTTCAAGTGTGTCTTAAGTGTCTAAATACTTTTTAGGGCCACTTTGTAAATTAATGTCTTCTGACATTTTAAAATATCATAAAAATAGCTAAGAAGTCCATGAAAAGAGGAGTTTGAAAAACAACAACAACAACAACAAAAAAAACCTACCTTGTGCTCAATCTCTTAATCGATCCATAATGATTCTCTGCTGAACAAACAAGTTACGTGAGTGTAACCTACCCTGAACAGCATCCGTTGGTGATGGGCTCAGAGGACTCTTTCTCAGAGAGAGATCTGCAAACAGTGTCTGCCTGACAAGCTCCTTTGAACTCTGTGCCAGAATCTGAGCTTTGACGGGCTACAGCTGGCTCTCGGCCAGAGTCTGAGCTGGTTCTCGATCCGCGCTCACTGCCTGAGAGAGAACTGCTGCCCGGCCCTTCTGTGTCTTTGCCTGAGTCAGAACTGTGCCGACCATTCAGGCTGTTTGATGAGGAGAATTTACTCAGCTGCCCACCATCTGCATAGCAACAGATAAATGCACATGATAACTGGCACAAGTTATTTAATGTGTCTAGACACTTTCAACCTGAATCCAAACATTATTTATTTAGTCTAACCAACCAGATAGGACTCATTGCATTTCAGTGAATTTTACTTTAAAAATATCTTCCATGGACATCATGCACTACTAATGGCTTGGAACTTTTAAGTTAGCTTTACAGGTCCTGCTAATACATTTTTTCAGGAATTAGATATTTTAAAACCTATTGCACATCTACACTAATCCGTTTTTGTTTGAAAACATTTCAGTTTACTAATGACACCATTTTCTGAAGTATGCAGTTCTAGAGAGCGTTTCCGAAACTCTGTTTTTGGTGGAGGAAAACATTATTCTGGTATGGATAAGAGGCGTAAATGTAGCAAAATCAATGCATTTTCAAATAAAAAATTATTTGTGTGGATGTGGCCTAAACAGTTAGTCCATTTAATAACTTTAAGTGAATCTACCACTTTAAAGCTGATGTAATTTCAGTGACACTTGCACCACCGAACGGAATTGCAAAAATAAAAAGTGTTTTCAAAACAGCTTTCCAAATACTCCCCTTGTCTGCTGTTGTTCAAACATTCAGATAGTCCCACCCCCAACTGGTTGAGTAACGTTGTTGGGGCGGGTCTAAACGGGTCAATCAAAACGAACACATGAATTTTTATAGTGCCACAGAGACACAGTGTTTACAGTTTTCGAGAAAATTAACCTATGGCTTACATATATTTGTCTCCGCATATTAAGCTGGGATAAAAGGAAATTTTTTAACAGTGAAAAAGTTACATCCTTCAGCTTTATAGTAAATGGCTATGTTTGGAATGGAAAAATAGCTTATTACATAGTTACTAAATACTGCACAATATACACTGTCTACAGTATTGCCTGCAGAAGTAAAACAGTCGGTTATTCCATAATAAACATTTAAAACAGTTGTATGATACATTGTTGTCACATGATCTCACTACATTTGTCACATGACTTGAAAATACTGTAAAAGGGTTATTTTTCATTTTGAATCATATTTGACAGTCTGATTTGATCAAATTTTGTGTCAATAAAGAAACGAAAAAGAGATTAAAAATTTACTGCAAGCAATATTAGGAAATGGAAGTTCAAGCCAGCATTAAGCACTTTTGATACTGCACATTTCAACAAATGTAGTAAATCGTTAAGTAATTCCATCCATACAGACAATTCACATACTGTGCACATTATACATTCTAAATATACTGAAGTAATAGTATGACTGATAAGGAAGCATGCCTGTCTGTACATAGTCAAAGAATGCTAACAAATGAACAGTATAAGCATTTTGTTTGTCTTACCTTCTGTATGCGGATCAAAGGCCTGTTTACGTCTCCTCCTTAGAATCACTTCCAGTTCACTGTCTTTTTTAACATGGATGGTTTCCTGGAATCCACGACTAGGACTCTTCTTCACTGTCTCCTACACAGTCAGAAAGAGAACACATTGATTTCCACTTACTACTCAGAGGAACATTGTGTAGCTCGGAGGTTAGAAATGTTTGAGTTCATATTGAAATGACTGACTTGAAATCTCTGACTTTTTCACACAGTTTGTTAAGATGAAACTTGAAATTTGAAACTTTAGTGGAAACATGTGTGATTAATGGTAATATTTTCTTAGGAGAAAAATCTGAGGAAGAGAGTTCACCCAAAAATTTTAATTCTCTCATTATTTACTCACTCTCATGGCATCCCAGAAATGTGTAACTTTCTTTCTTCTGCTGAACACAAACAAAGATTTTTAGAAGAATATTTCAGCTCTGTAGGTCCTCACATTGCAAGTGAATGGGTTCCAAAACTTTGAAGCTCCCAAAAGCACATACAGGCAGCATAAAAGTAATCCACAAGACTCCAGTGGTTCAAAATGTGTGGTGAGAAGGAGATACATTTTTAAGTCCTTTTTTACTATAAATTGTTCTCCATGTCCAGTAGCAAAACAAAAAAAGAAAAACATGTAAGTGAAAGTCGAGACTGATAGCATAAAAGGACTTAAATATTGATCTGATTCTCACCCACACTTACAATATCACTTCTGAAGACATGGATTTAACCACTGGAGTCTTATTGATTACTTTTATGCTGCCTTTATGTCCTTTTGCAGCTTCATATTTTTGGTACCATTCACTTGCATTGTGAGGACCTTCAAAGCCGAAATTTTCTTCTAAAATTCTTTATTTGTTTTCAGCAGAAGAAAGAAAGTGACTCATCTAGGATAGCATAAGGGTGAGAAAATGATGAGAGAATATTTTTTTTTTTTTTTGAGTGAACTATTCCTTTGAGCAAAAGTCTCAATTTGAGTCAACTTGAGATATTAAAGAGATCTCAATTGTATATTTTCCTCTCCTTTAGGCAGTCCCTGTAGCTGTACACGTTTATATTACAACCACTACTGAACGCAATGCGCATCACATTATTATTTTAGTACACAAACAGATAATTGGATGAATTTCTCCAATCTGTCATATAGCAAACACTGCTTGTGGTAATGTATGACCTAATAAGTGAGTATCACACCACATATGGGTAGATAATGAATGATGACATGCAGTTGTTAATAAGAAAACATACCAGAATGCCTTTTAGCTCTTCCATTGCACTCTCCTGCTGCTTTTCCTCTGCTACTGGCCTCGGCTGCTATGAAACAGGAGCAATAAATTGCATTGTATGATCAGTTCAAAACAAGATACAATATAGACAATATTAACTGATATAGGTTATCCGAACATAAAATAATTTCTTTATGGCAGATTGAAGAGGTTACTAACTCTAACAACAACAGCATGTGTTGTTTATTTTTTTCTTCAATTTACTCATCTACATTATAGACGAGTAATATCTGTAAGAGAAAAACAAAGCATTTTCTGCCTATAGAGCATGTTGAGAAGCAGGCAATCTCTAAAATCATGAAAATTGGAGAAAGCTATTGATGTGAAGTTATACAGCCCCTTTGAGCTTTAGAATAATCTTAGTGGTTTTGGTTCATCAATTACTTAAAAAGGATGGATTCCTTTTTTTCGCTATGAACTGTCAATGTGCAAAATGCTTTAATGACCAGACAATTCCTCAGGGAGGATGAAAATGCTTTGAGACAATGCTTAGAGGGTTTCTGTATCGACAAAATGATACTTAGTTGCAAAATACAGGACTTCCTTTTATTCTAATGGAGTAATCTGAACAGCTTAACACTAGGGCTCATGAAATCATGATCTAGTGTGAATTGTCTTTTTTTATGTTTTTAAAAGATGTGTGATTTGAAAAAAGTGAGTAGGCATACCTTTGTACCAAATCTCTGCAACGATGACATCAGCAGGTGACAGTACAGAACAGAAAAAAACATTACAAACAAACAAACAAACAAAAAAAACAGTGCAAACAAGATACATAACATATCCATAACCAATGTAAGACACTTAGAGTAGTACAGATCAGGGTTGAATTCAGGAAGAATTGAATTCAGAATTACTTTAACATTTCAAATTTAGGAATTAAGGAAATAGACAGGATGAAGAATTGTATTTGAAATTTAAATGGAAAGAAATTCAGAGAAATTCATATAAATGCTGTAAGTTGTGTTTTTAATAAAACATTTTAAGAACTTGCCATAAACATGTTATCATACACACGAAATATTGGGTATTTCCAGAAACATTAGATTATATTTAATGATCACTTTGAAATGCCACATATAGATATATTTAATTAATTTGTCGCTTGTGCTAGACTAATGAAATTCATCTGTGGCAATTGAATTTCTTTGAATTGCAATTCTGTAAATTCCTCTTCCTGTCATTCAAATTCAAATTCCAAATAAAGATCATGTGGGGTGTGGCCAATCAAAATACATTTCCAAATCATTAATTAAAAGGGAGTCACATCTTAGATTGTGAAATTTGCCAAAGCCTGGTACAGGTTAAAAAATTCTGCATTTGACTCACCTTAGTGTCCTGACCCTTCACAGGCCTGAGAACTACCCCGTGTTTAATTCTCTCCATCATTTCATTGACAGCTTTCACTTTGACATCATCCGCTGCTTCGTTTGCTGCACCAAGGTGAAATTGTATTTGTCAGGTACGGTCAACAGAGGTACTTATAATAGGGCTGAATAAAATGCACTGTTCTTATTGTAGGGAAAAGGGGAAGCTCACCTGGGGCTTGCTCTAGTTTCAGGGATCCTTTACCTCCCTTGGAAGATTTCCTCATAATTGCAATTAGAGAGCTACAGAGATAGATGTTATTAGAGGAGTTATAGATGTAGAGATGCTTTTATTATGAAAAAACTATTGGGAAAAAAAAAAATTGAAATTGAAAAGTAGACAAAGCCCTTAAAAATGTGACTTTATTTAAGGCAGAGTACAGCATGGTTTTTGTGGAGTAAAGTAGAGCGTTACCTGAGGGGGTTGCAGCGGGAGGTAGGAGGTGGGGGAGGAGGAGGAGGAGGTGGTGGGGGAGGTGGAGGCGGTTGAGGAAGAGGGGCAGGGGGAGGAGCCGTCCCAGGGGAGGGGTCTGATGCTGACTCACAGCTTTGCCTCGCCTCCTGCAGCTTTTTAACTGTGACAAATGACAAGCGGATGCGAGGATGTTATGCGGGTCACTGTGTTTTTTTGTCTAAATTCTTACAGCTACAAGGATTCATTCACAAGTTATGTCATTATTTACTAATACTGTATACATGTTGTTTTAAACCCTTAAGCTGCTATTGAAGCACAAAAGGAGAATTTTTAAATAATCTTCATGCAGATTTATGTTATACAAAGTCCATTCATGGTGACCTTGTCTGTCAAGCTCCAAAAAAGGCATCCAAAAAAGATGCCAAAAGGGAACCATAAAGCAGTTCATATGATGTGTGCACTGTATTCTATAAGTCTTCTGCCATGGCAAAAGTCTTCTGCTAGCTTTGTGTGAGAAACGACTGGATTTTAAGTAGTTATTCGCTGAAAATCGACATTGCTGGGAGTAAATGTCAGAATCTTTCTTTATAGGTTAACTCAGAGCTGAAATATTCTTCTAAAAAGAACGAAAGAAAGTTACGCATTTCTGGGATGCCATGAGGTTGAGTAAATGATGAGAGAATTGTAATTTTTGGGTGAACTCTCTTCCTCAGATTTTTCTCCTAAGAAAATATTAGCATTAATCACACATGTTTCCACTAAAGTTTCAAAAGAGATCTTAACACAAACTGTGAGAAAAAGTCAGAGATTTCAAGTCAGTCATTTCAATATGAACTCAATTAGGTTAACCTTTATAGGTTAAGTACTTGAGAGTCTCCATAGCATATTTTTGTGTCTTTGTCCTGCCACAGACTCGACCCTTTCAGGTCTCGGTCTTGACTCTGACTCAAACAAGTGTGGATTCTGACTTTTTTCCGAGACCAGTTGAGTCCCTCAATAAATAAATAAATAAATAAATAAAGAAGAAGAAGGAAAAAAAGCAGAGCTCGCGACTCGCTGCTGCAGCTGTGTGTGAGAACGGTCAAAAGGCCTGTCTTGGTGAGGTATTGGTGTTAACTTGGTTTATCCACTGAAACAAAGAGTAATATACAGATGTACCTAAGGAGTTTACAAGCTTTAAGACACAATGTTTATAGGTGTTTACACTGTACATTTAACAAATTCATTTTTAACAAATTGCATTAGGCCTTTATGAGTCTTGTATCAGACTAAGCTTCTTTTGGTCTCGGTCTTATCTCTGACTTGGATGAGATGGTACACTGGTAAACTGTCCCTTATATCCCAGGTTATGCCCCAGAAGGATCTTATTGGTCAATTGCTGATAAAATAACATTGATCTGCTGCACTGCATGTCAAATGTTTAACTATTTTAACATAGTGACATAGCATACTAAAAACGTGTTGCCTTTAAACACAGAGACGCTGTACAATGTCCTAATATGTCCAGCGGGCACATGTGTACATAGACTAACAATAAAAAAATAAAGCAAATAGAATGCAAGAATTCATTTTTTGTAAATGGCTTATACAGTATGGCTGAATAGGAATGTCATTATCTACCCTATATAGTATAACATGCTTATCTAGGATAAGCTATATACGAAACTGTCCTACACTGCATTGGCTTACCTTTATTTTCCAAAATGCTGTTTTTATTCTCTTCCTCTTGCAGTCTTCCCTCTGTCTCTTTCTTTTCCTCATCTAATATCTCTAGTTGCCTCTGTAGCTGAACTAGCTGCTTACGCAAAGCACATTCTTCCAGTTCAGCCTCCAGAGCCTTTACCTGCAGATGAAAGTTCAAATCCCCAAAATGCCAGTGAAAATTAGTATAACTCTGTTCTACAGTAAATTATTTATTCATATGGAAATCTGTCATTCTTGAGCACTCAATAGGATATCTGAGGCACATTCAGGCACCTTACAGTGTATGTTTGTACATTTAGGTATGATAAATAAATACTCAATCTACTGACATTAAAAAGGTTAAAACATTTGCTTATCCATTTGCTTATCCTTGCAGGGTAAGACTTGTAACCATCATTTTGCCAACATAGTCTATTTTGATTTCATGTCATCTGAAGTTAGGATACATGCTCTCAATATTTCAACTGCTGGTCACGGATATTTATTGACTGATTACGCAACAGTCCTACTAATTCACCAACACTCAACTCCATGTGCAGTCAAAATCCGTTTTACAAATGATGCTGTAATTGGTTGGTCAACCTCAGCAGAGTTCAGATGTGAAGACCACAAACACTAAGAATGCCCTGCGGTTACAGTCACATGTAAAATGTATCCAATGATGGGAGTTTTTCATTGCTATCACAACTAGTATATGACTAACGGCTACTGAATGATTTCCGATGTTATTATGAGAGCTGTCAAGCCTCCAGATGTATTTTTTGATGCATCAAAAGAGTTGTAGTTGGTTTTGATATACTGTACGTAGTTGTGGTTGTTATGAAAACCACACAGCACCATCCTTTTGTCATTAAATGGGGTTTGAGAAGGAATTAATGTAACTGCTGAGGCTGTACATTTAGAACAGACTTTTCAAAGGAGACCCCAGACGAAAATGCAGTATGTTTACCAATGAGAGATTGTGCTGTTTACACCACAGCTCAACATAATTAATATTAGAGGATTTTATGTTAAAGGCCACTGCATACTTCCTATGAAATCGAAGAATGAATGAGTGTGACATCATTTAAAATAAAATCTGTCCCAAAAGGAGTATTTGAGTTTGTTTTGGTGGTTTGTAACAGTTCGCCTAGGCTTTAAGGAAAACTTCTTATCGGCTGCTCAACACCTTCCTATTGGTATTAGTCCAGGTCATCGGTAGGTGTGACCTGGAGCTCCACCTACTTTAATGGCGACAACTAATTCACATTCAGTCAGTTAAGATCCATCAACATGAAGTTATGAGTTATTAACGAGCTGGTGCAAATGTACCTACATCTGGACGATTGTTCGTGTTGTGACATTTTCCAAGACCATGCAATTATTTTTGTATATTTAGTCTACAAAAGGAATCAAATCTACTCAAAAACTCTTAAGTGTCCTATTCACTCATGTGCCATCTGCAGCCGAAAGCCATTAACAGATCTGTACCATAGTAAGGTATGACTACCATCAATAATTTTTTTCTTTATTCTGCCTATTAACACTCCTTTATACACCCATCTTTGACATAGAAACAGTGTCATTAATAATTACAATAAAAGAGTGTAATCGGTGCATATATTGGCCGCGTATAGCGCGTTAGTGCATTAGTGTCATGAATTCAGAATGTAAACAAGAACAATTACACAATATCTCCAGTATATTACTTTAAATCATCATCAAGTAGATAAAAAAAAAAAAATCCTTCTTTTACTGATCTAGTGTAACTCATAGAATGAGGCTTGAAGTAATTGATAACACATTTCAATGACACATTAGTTGATGTTTTACAGGTATTGTAGTCTAGTGTGTCCTCATATTTATATGGTCCTGTAAACACCTCCCTCAGCAGCATGGCTGGGGTCTGAATGTTCCCAAACAGTGTGTAGTTGCTCAGATGTTTCAAACTTATTTTTGCCTCTGAACGAACAACGAAAAATTATTTCTCTGTAAGTGTGTTGGTGCCTTAACTGTCCATGAAAAGCTCTTATAGAATAGAGGTTTAGTCAGTTTAATTCCATTGTATAATCCTATCATGTAATCCAGTATTATCAATCAAGATGTGTGTCTGTGCATGGGATTACAATTTCACTGTTATTTATATTTTAAAATTGTATATATATATATATATAGTTTATGTTTTTGAAGACTGAAGTTGCCTACCTTCTCTTGGTGCTGTATTCTCTCTTCTTCCAATGTTTTGGTCACATTGGTCACATCCTCTAAAGCTTTGAGCAGTTGAATGCTGGGATCTGCCTGCTGCATTAGAATCATGCTCTGTCTGTTGGCTTCTTTTTGCTTGACAAGCATCTACAGGAGAAAACGAACATGACACAATCACTTCCGTTTTCAGATGATTTCCCTTCTCCAACCACCAAGGAATAGGAACCAAACTACTTCAGAAATTGAGAGTCCATAACACTTTAGTAATCCATAAATACATTTCTATTGTTTTTGGATTGGATTTTGAGGTGACCAGGAATAATAACAGCACACAAAGATGCAAATGCATTTAATAAGCAGCATCGAATTGGTTACAATATGACCAGAAACATCCAAGAACACCATCTGACAGAACAGAGAACTAATTTTTAACCTGTTTAATTGTGTTTATTGTAGTAAATTTACTTGAGGGTTTATGATGTACCTCATGTGCGTAGGTCTCTGCTTTCTGCCTGAGGCTCTGCTCAAAGTCCAGCTGTTCCTTCATGTCTTCATACTCATAAGTGGCCATCATAGACACTAAGGAGACACAATGTCATCAGGTGCATTTTATCATCATCAATGAACAGTTGACTTGAAACACTAAATGTTATTGGCTGTTTTAGAACATGGCAACTCCGATCACATTTCATTTTATAAAGAACATTTAAACCAACTATGTTGAGCTCAGCTTAACAGTTCAGCTATAGTAAATGCTGCATTTGACCTAAGTAATGCTGTCTCCAATATTCTACAGTCAAAGCAATAACACAAATGAGCAAGGGAGCTGGGAGTAGGTCAAACCAAAGAGCATCAGACTCAGCTGGAACAGAGGGATTTCCTGTGGTGCATCTTGTACAGATTATTTGATCAGGGACTTTGACCAGAGGCCGGTGGTGAGTGGGCTGGAGAGCAATATTAATCTTCCTGTGAGGCAGATGCACAGATGCACCGCAGGCCAGATGATGTCATAGTAACCGGTCCTGTTCAGCACACTCTGAGCGGGATTCGAACCGGCTTCTCCAGCATGGGAGACAGGCGTGCTAACAAGGAGGCTAAAGTCTACAACCTCTAGCTTCAATCGCTAGTACGCCTCTTAAGGCCAGGGCTGTGAGATCTACACACAATGTACAGCACGTACCAGCTGGCTACCGTTACATCATCAAGCTCATGCATTTGAATATAAGTGTCTGCATTCATAAACTCCATACTCACCCCTGTTAAACCTCTTAATGGTCTTGCTTTGCTGTTCGATGGTTTTATAAAACTCCTTCATCTCGTCCTGCTCCTTTTCAGTCTACAAAGTAGCATGAGAAACATATTATATGAGCTTTTGAGAAAATGTCATCAAAGGAACTCAATTAGGCATTGTTACTTGGATATCCTTTTAGGATCAGCAATACCGCAGGTTACTAAGGCTTCATTACAAGCTCATTTATTATTAATAAACAGGTTTAAAAACTATGAGGCACTTTGTAGTCCAGGCCCCCATCCAAAGCTGTCAACCTTGTTCGAGCGTGTTTTTTCACTCTGTCAAAAAAGTTAAAAGTGTTGCTTTGCTACTCACAAGTGCTGTCAACTCTTCTATCTGTCTCTGCTGCTCTTGAAGCTGACAAGCCAAATGCTTCTTCTCCTCCAGCAATGAACTAATTGTTTCTTGGAGATCTGTGGAAAAATTCAGGAGTGTTGCAGTGGACGTGCCTCTGTGATTCCAAGTTGATGACGATAATAACAGATTCTTTTGCACAAAGAAATTGTCAAAAAAAACATGCACATCTATGTTAAAGATAAGATGGTGTTGTGGTATTTAAAGTACCTTTGACCTGCTGTTTGTACTGAGAAAATGGGTCAGAGCTGTGATCTGGTGGGTCAGTCTCCTCTTCTAGGGAAATGCAGTCAGAAATACTGGGCAACAGCTCGTCCAGACAGGGCCGTGATGACAGACTCAAATACTTCAGCTTCCTGTTCTCACAGTTCAACTAAGACAAAGCATAAGTCAAGAAAATTATTAATACAACATATAGAGGCCAAATATCTTTGAACAGTGAACAACAATTAAACAATGTCTAACAATTGACACCATGCTGTCTCAGAAATGTTAACGCTTTAATGATTAAAGCAGTAAATAAGATGTCATCAAACATAGATAAATGAATAAAATCATTGAGGTTTTCTGTTAAAATAGGCATATACAGTATGCATATATAGTATGAGTGGGCAAACACCTTGGTTGCCAAAGCCTCTGCATTTTCCCGGCACGACTTCTCAATCTCAAGCTGAGTCTGCAGTAAGTTTACCTCCTCGATCACCATTTGGGAAACTACATAAAATACATAAGATTCATTAATGAGTAGATAAAAGCACAGAATGTCATATGTACAACCCAATCTTCTTGCAGTAACATTTTGTCCTCTACTCAAATCTACAGTCCTGTATAAAAGAGATACAGGTTTCAAGCATAGAGGCAGATATATAATAAAAAGCTTGTGGCAATATTAGTGGGTATATAATCACGTTTCCCCTCTATATTCTTTACAGTATTTCTTGTACAGAATACTACACTACCTCCCACACAGTTCAGTGAGGACACTTCTCAACTTGAGATGAACAGAAATTATTTGCAAACACTACTGTTTAGATAGGAGTGCACAGCATATATTTCTAAAGAAAGAAATAATGCTGTATGATAAGCAAGTTTTATATATGCAAAGAAATCTATGCAGACATGAGGTATATATTTTTAAACAGCATATAAAATCAAGATTATACCAATTACAGCTATATCAAATGTAAAACTATTTTAGAGTTAGATGAGAGTCAGAGTTATCTGTTACATGTTCACAATGGGGGACTTTTCCAACTATTTGGGTACCATTGATGCATTGTTGTTTCAAAGCACCAGCACGGTAACTCTAGACACCACACTGGCCTCTCCAATAGAGGATTGGATGTCATAGCATTGTCAGAGTTGCTCACATCAAAGTATCTCCTAAACAAACCACTTAGATTTAGTGTGCTGCACTATTTTCAAAGAAAACATGCATCACAAACAGCATCATTCTACAGTAAAAGCACTGAATTTTCAACAAAAAAATGAATGGAAATATACACTAAAAGCAGCAGGGTGTTTTATGGAGTGCTAAAATAAAATGAATTACTGTTTAATCAAACATGACTGAAACACTCGCCTCTAGAGATTAAGGGTATTTCTGTGCAGTATGTGACAGGCCATTAAGGGATAGTTCAACCGAAATGAAAACGCTAATTTACTCGCATTCGTGTCATTTCAGATGTGTAAGACTTTCTTCCTTCTGCAAAACACAAATTAATATTTTCTGAAGAATATTTCAGCTCTTTAGGCCCTTTCAATACAAGTGAATGGATGTCAAAATGTTGATGCTCCAAAAAGCATATAAAGGCAGCATAAAAGTAATCCATAAGACCCAAGTGGTTCAATCCATATCTTCAGAAGTGATGTGATTTGTGTGGGTGAAAAACAGATCAATATTTAAATCCATTTTTGCTAGAAATTATTCTCTATGCCCAGTAGAGAGAATATGCATGAAGAATGTGAATCACAAAAACACAAGAATGTGAAAGTTAAAGTGGAGATTGACTGAGCAGGGAGTAGAATTTATAGTAAAAACTGACTACAATATTGATCTGTTTCTCACCCAGACCTATAAAATGTTGAAAAAGACATTCATTTAATCACTGGAGTCATATGGATTACTTTTATGTTGACCTAAGTAATTTTTGGAGCTTAAACTTTTTGGCACCCATTCACTTGCATTGTATGGACCAAAAAAAAAAAACAATCGTAATTTATGTTCTGTTAAAGAAAGAAAGTCATACACATACGAGATGGCATAAGGGTAAGTAAAGGATGAGATAATTGTCATTTTGGGGTATACAATTACTTTAAAGGGTTAGTTCACCCACAAATGAAAATTCTGTCAATATTTGCACACCCTCACATCTTACGTTATGTTGACAGTATTTTAATCTGAGACACCATTCGCTTTCATAACACCTTTTTTCAAACAATGAAAGTTAAATGTTAGTGAGAGTAACATACTGCCCTAAGAAAGAATGTAAAAAGGGTGTGAAACAACATGAAGGTGGGTAAATGATAAAATAGTTTTCATTTTGGGTTAAATATCCCAATAAAATATGGGTAAATGATTCATTTGTAGTTCTGTTTCTCTTGGAACTGAGCAAGGGAGAAAGTTTATATAAAAAGGTGTTGAATTATGCAGGAACGATGCATCTCTCAGCATGTAGTCACAGTGGAGTACATCATCAGTCTGCCCTGGAGACCCTTCCTGGCATAAATATTCCTCCCTAATTTATTTTAATGGTGCGACATACTGTACATTGCTATAATGGAAAGCAGGACATTGTAAATGCATGGTTTCAGTATAATCCATTATTCAAGGAAAATGGTTCCGATATCACCTCAAAAGATTTGACACATTTGACACTATGCACAAAGCAAACATGCATAATTGATGTGCAAAACCTGATTAAAAGAAATAATCAGAAAAATCCCAAATTGTTAAAACAGCAGAGGTCTCCTTAATGTTAATATAACAGACAGAAAATAATAATTATAAAACACATTCATTCAATTTAGTAAAATCTGAGCATAATCAAACATGAGGCTTTACCCCATAAAAAGTGTAAAAGATGCATTATCCTACTTGATAATCCAAATGCAGCAGGATTAAGATACTATAAATTCTGCATATCCTGTTAAATACAGGGTGGACAGCTCTGTGGCAGTGGGCAGCTCTGCACCAAAGCCAATGAGAGAATGACCTGAAAGGGAAGTGTGAACATACTGACAAGAAGATCACTAGCACTCATCAAGATCAGAGCTCCCTTTTGGATCCAAATTAGGACTAAGTAGACCAAGAGCTTTCATGGTGGTCCAACATACTGCAGGGGGCCCGTGGTGGACTGATATACTATATAAAACATACAGAAATAATAAAAAAATAATACCTCTATTTCAAAATGTGGTTAGTGTGTTAAATAGCTTTTTACTTTATAGCTGATCATTTATTAATTTTATAAATTAAAGTTAATATTCAGTGCATACAATACAACCAATGATAAAAACTCATTTTATGTGGTTCAGTGTAGAGCACTGAATCTATTCTCTAGATTACTGAGTCATATTGCATCTTATTATCCATACTGTTCACTACATTCTTCAAGCATATGACACACCAAGTAATAAATACTGTAACCAAAACTAGCACTTGTGAATTTGAGAGTTAAAATTTAAATACAATGATTGATTGCTTTAAACTATGCAAGACTGAGTCATTCATAAACTGCCAAGTGATGAGTCAGGGTGGGCGAGCATGCATGTGCTTTCCATAAAAATAAAGCAGGACAATGAAAGGGGTGTGGCTCCCTAGTGCACTCTCAGATCCGTACTATCTCATCTGCTCAACTCATTTGGCTTGTAATGATTGACTGGGAAAGGGCTGCTTCTGGCCTTTTTTTCTGTGTGCAGATTCTAGGTCAGCAAGTACGTTGTGCTTAATAAAAATATGGCTCTACAGAATCAGTTGAACAAAGACAAAAGCTGAAAGTAATGCTGTAGCATCCTCTGCAGAGGGAATTTTGATCACAGCGATTAAGCTCTTTTAATAAATCTTAACAGTTCACATTTAATCACCTGGCATTTTTGGTTTCAACTGGTATTAATTGTGCCTATGCTTGCAACCCATAATCTACTCCATACCAAGGGAGAATGTGAAGATGCCATTAAAATGCAAACAGCAGAATAGTTAGCTTTTACACTGCAAAAACATTATTTTTTAAACAGTATTTATATATTTATGTAAGAAGAAAACTTACATAAGATAAAACTTTTTGAATTCACATTATTTCTTTATGTATTCTTGTTTTACGCATAAATATAACAACATTTTGCAAGGTTTATGCTTAAACAAGACAAAGCACTTTCCCAATAGGGTAAGAAAAATTACTTTAATTCAAGACATATTTTCTGAAAACAAGTCTTGTTATCTTATCACAAATTTGCTTCTTAAGTAAATGTATCTAGATTAAAGGATGCATTTTTTTTTTTTTTACTGAAAAACAAGATTAAAAATGTAAATATGAATTATAAATGATTTTCTCCAGTGCATGCTATTCACATACAAAAAAAAAAAAAAAAAAAAAAAAAGTCTACACGTAAACCTAAAGATATGTAAAACATAAGGGTAAATAAGCCGAGTAATGGGTCTGACAGCTTAATACACTGTCTGTGTTATAATTTGCATAAGCGCAGAGGATTTTCTTAATGAAGCTCACTCAGGCATCCCAAAGAGGAGGTGGGAGACAGCTGCTTTGCCAGACACAAATTCAGTACCTCCCAGATACTCAACAGCAGTTCCCCTAAAGCAGCCAATCATCAAATAGAACACCAACCAATCACGTGCTCCAGAACAAGACTATTGTCGTGCATGTCAGCAACTAGGCCAAACAACAGTGACATTTGCTGTGTCATGTTAGCCACAGCAAGAAATAAAGCCAATTGTGTGCCATATAGTGTGGTTATTTAAAAATGTATTGCCATTCAAACAAAACAGAAAATACAGGGTTGCAAAGGTCAAAGATTGTCAAAATATCAATAAAGTAAATGTGGAATATTAAGCATTTTTTTTTGTATATTGAAAATGGGCAAATACATATATTTAAGTATTTTTAGGAATTCATGACGAAATGACAATATATGAAATCTAAACGAGCTTATAAATGATGACTTTCATTTGAGAAATTATATAGATGTTTGGCATAAACAACAATAGAAGGATGAAAAGAAGCCACCTATTCATTTTCTACTGATAAATTATTCATAATCAGGCATTTTCAATAATTTAGTTAAATAACAAGACTGTGTTGAGAGCTGAATGCAGCATGGTCTACATTGCCTCCCAAGGGAATATCTGACAATTCCAGGACACCAATAAAAAGGAGTGCACGCATAACCTAAAAGCTGCAAGGATCTTTTTACACATAAGAAAAAAGTTAAACCGATCTAGAAAATTATGGTTCTTTTAAATACTGTGTTTATGTAGAATTCAAAAACACTATCACTTAATACAGCACACCTTGAAATAATTTAGGATGAAGTGTACTTTCAAGTACACACACACACACTCACACACACACACACACACACACACATATATATATATATATATATATATATATATATATATATATATATATATATATATATATATATATATATATTCTCATATTCAGAAAATAAACTCACATCTGCATAGGCCCACATGTATTAGTTCACTATGAAATATAATGATTGTACAAAAGTCAGAACACAAAAAACATGCTATTCCACAGAAATAATATATATACATGCTGTATAAACCTCCTCAGCTGGTGAAGGAATAACTGTCTGGTTTGGTTCAGCCACCAAATCAGACAGAAGGAAAGTACAAAAGTCAGTCAGGACTGCTGAGAGGATTATTGGTGTGCCCCTGCCCACCCACCAAGACATTTTGCGTTTCCTGAGTGAGGAAACGTGCAGGTAGAATCACTCTGTACCCCACACAACCTGTCCACTCCCTCTTTGAACTGTGAGCACCAGGAAATCCAAGCACAAGTACATTTTCCTAATGAACAATTAAATAGCCTCAGGACTCCCCCATAGGGCAATAATGTAAATACATATCTCATGTACATATGTAAATTCACATATTTGATTCAATAACTGTACATACCCCAACCTTGCACTACATTACCACTTGTATCTCCATACTCTACAAGGTAAGATTATAAATAGACACAAATAATAGGACATATAACAGAATGGCGTATGTATCTGTACATACGCCATTCTGTTATATGTCCTATTATTTGTATGTCTATTTATAATCTTACCTTGTTTTATATTCTGTGTCTCACTGTAATGTCCTGTGTGCACTTGTTTCTCCTATCACCAAAAAAAATTCCTTGTGCACGTGTGAACACTTGGCAGTAAAGCTCATTCTGATTTTGATATATATATATATATATATATATATATATATATATATATATATATATATATATATATATATACAATACAATATATATTGTATATACAATTATATACAATAATTTATATATATATATATATATATATATATATAAATTATTGTTAAATGTGATTGTATTCTAAAATACTTAACATTGCAATAAAACAGTATTTTAACTGCATAATTGAATGTTGACTTCACTAATACAAAGTAAAAGATCATACACACCTCAAACAGCTCCAGATGTAAACCCTATTTCTTACAGAGGTTAATCAACATTTTCTCACCTTAGAAAAAAATCCAGATTCTGTTCCTAAGCCTGGCCGCCGTGTTATCAGGATGCTAACCAATTATTAACTATGGCTGGGTTTCCTTACATATCACAAAGTGGAGGCAGGTAAGGTCACCATAACACAATGCATCTCCATGATTGGCTCCCAGTAGCCATGGAGACTTAAATACCTTCTAACACTAATGCTAGGAATAATGGACCTTTCAGATGAGCCCCCAGGTAATGTCATCGTGATATGGGTGAGGTGACAGCAAATGAGATAACAGAGCGTCAGTTTAGTGGGATGAGCCAAATGAGGTCATCTTCACCTCTTCGTTTATGTGTAAAAAATGTGGAGTTAAGTTAAGTTTATTGGGCACAAACACAAAATTATAATCACAATTTTTAAAGCAAATAATAATAAATCAGAAGAGACATATAAAATTGATGAGATCACAATCTATAACTTGATTAATTGATTAATCACTTCATTAATCACTGTTTCAGGATCCAGTTAGTTTGGATGTTAAACCAAAAAGTCAAATTAATGAATATTTACTGTAAACTTTGGTAGCCATAATTACCTTCCATATAAAAAGAAGAAACAATCCTAAATAGTAAAAATAGTCTCTTTAAGACTGCTGCTTTGTCCAGTAGCACTACAATCACACACACACACACACACACACACTCAAGTTGGTGCAGCTATCATTATGAGGACTCTCCATGGACATAATGATTTTTATACTGTACAAACTCTAGATTCTATCCCCTAAACCTAACCCTCACAAAAAACTTTCTGCATTTTTACATTTTCAATAAAAAATTGTTTAGTATATTTTTTTAAGCTATTTGAATTACAGGGACACTAGAGATGTCCTCATAAACCACATTTATAGCACAAAACCCTTGTAATTAACTGTTTGCAACCTAAAAAAAAGTCATTGTAAACCACTTAAACCTGTCCACACACACACACACACACACACACACACACACACATACACATACACATACACAAAAACAATTTGTGCTGTGCCACATTAAGAAATGGTATATATGCCACATGGTGCTTTTGTGTCACTTTTGAAGTTTAAAACAGACAGTTCAGTATTGAGAAATATTCTATGTTTATAATTGCATTCATTAATGAGAAATTATTCACGGGCCAGGTAGACCCAATTCTGAATCTGGGTATGTGCTGTGGGCCACTGATTAGTGTGACCTCTGGCCTATACAGAAGATTAAAAAATGGGAGGATTTATTGCAGTACCACTAATGACATCCAAGTGACCTGTGGACCACACATTTAAATACAGTAAACTCTGCACATTGCAATATGATCCTTTCTTTCAATAATTATGATTGTCAATCATTTCAGAACAACAGAAATCTGTAACATAGCAGAAGCCGATTTTTCATTTTTCACTTTTCACCACAGTCAGGATTTTTTTTAATCTTACCTCGTTTAATGTGCTTGAGTTGCCTTTCAGCCTCATCTCTCTCTGCTGTGAGTCTCTGGCACTAAATAACAGAGCAGGCATTAACAAATAGGGTAGGTAAAAGTTGGGAATATACAACAAATTTATTTTGTTATTTTGGGGTGAACTATCACTTTTAAAGTGTTCATTGCAGGTCCTCTGCCATTTGCTTAAGGTTTAATCACTTAACCAGAACTCTGTAGTTGTAATGGTATATGTACTGTATGCTCCCGCTAGTTTATTGGATATCTTTCTGTCTTTCATTCTGGATCTTTATGTGGCTCAAAACTAACAGGCTTGTCTTAGGGCCTACTCCAAAGTCAATGAAGAAAACTCTTATGTTGACAACAACACATTTATTTTCATTAGACCCGTAAAATCAAGAATTTTTAATCTTTTTATTTTTTTAATTGCAAATGCATTTAAACACAATATTTGCAGTGCTAAACTAGAACTTGACCTTTCAAAGCCACAATAAAAATTAGATTTGTATGTAAAAATAAAACCAGTTTATTTGGAAAAAGGTCTCATTCATGAATACGAAATATGAATTTTAGCCACAATATTTTCTGTCAGGGCATGATGTTTCTGCGAACATAAATGAATTGTGTAAATGTTAATCTTCATTTTAAGGTCATCACCTGAATGATCTGGTTAAACTCTCATGCGAAATACAAAAGATGCTGAGACGCTGTCAGTTTGGGTGTCAACCTCCGAATAAATGAAAATGCCGATGAACTCACACAGTCGCATATTGAAATGCCTTATTTATTTTTCTTATTTTTCGGAGTAATATTTATGATCATGAATAGAGGGCGTAATAATAAAGCGATCTGAATGCGGTGGAGGTTTATTATTTTATGCATGCATGCATCATCTCTCACCTCGGCGCTCTCTTCCAGAGCCTCTCCCTCTTCATCTCCACCGGCCTCCATCTCATTCTCTGCTTACAATGAACAAGGTAATCATTTATACAACAATAAATTCGGTTAAAAAAAAACCTCTATACATGTTTTAGCAAAATCGATGCCATTCAAAATGCTAAGCTAATTTGTAGAGCTTAAAAAATCAGTACCACAGCCGGTAGACAGTCGCCCCGCATCCATCTCTCCTCCTCACTGCAGACTCACAGTGTAGGACCACCCGGGTGGCTCCAAGAGCTCCCTCCTCCTTCTTACATAAATTACCAATCCCACTATGGTGAAGGTAAGGCTCTTGAATATTAATACATGTACGCGATGTTCACCCAATAGGCATGCTTACTTCTTTTGTAATAGAATATTAATTTATGTCAAATTATGGGACGCTTGCTGAAGGTTGAGGGAATAAATCCACATCAACTAATTAATACTCTCATTCCGGAATAAGGGTTCCTCACTCAAGATTTTTTAACTTTATATGGAAAAAGCAAACCTCTCTTAAATTCATTTGTAAAATTACATTTTCATATTTAAAATTATTTTAATGATGGGAAACTCAGGGTTGGAATACTTAGGGTACAACACACACACACACACACACCACCGCACGCTGACTAAAGCACTCACATGCTTAGCCAATAGTGCCGCCTACTGTCTCAAACAAATCAGTGTATGACACAACACACTTTCATGGTCCCTACCCGTCCTGGAATTGGAAAACCTGGAATTTTGCAATGCAGTTTTCCAGTCATGTAGATGTAATGGAAAATGAGAAAAATACATAAATGTCCTTGATAATAATAATTTGCCCTGCAAAATATTTAGGTTTAATACAACCGTGTGACATTTTTGTTACATGTACATTGTACGACTGGGATATATGTAAAATTCACAAATTCTTATAGCTTTTCCCACTGCCAGTGATGTCAAGGAAAAAAAAAAGGGATGGAATCCCTAAATCCAGTCATAAAAATGTAATTAGCTATAAAATGTGGAACGTATCGGAATTTGACATATTTGTGATGAAAAAGAATGTTTGAATGCACAAATAATCAAATTTAAATAGTGATATGTCTTAGTGTGATTATTAAACTGCAAAAGGCTGCAATTTAATTAAATAGATATATAATCTGCATGTGCTGCGCACTTCAAAATGAATGTGTGTAATGAATTCAGAGAAATTAATTAGTCAATAACCACAATATACATCATGACCTCTCGTGTGCTTTTTGCTTAAATATTACACCCGTTGGGAACATAACATGTCGTGGAAATGTCCTGGAAAATTCTAATGGCACATTTTTCTTTACCAACTAAAGTAGGTGTAGTTCAAAGAACCCCAAAACCTTGTTATTGCACTGTTCTAACAACTTAAGTTGTAGGCCTACAGTTCAAGCTCCAAAACATGTATAAGGCAAATTGCCTTGATAGCACACGTACACAACCACGACATCTATTTGATGTGTGTGCTTATATCTGGAAGACGTATTGTTAACAATGTTTGCTTATCTGCAGTATGCCTGTAAGACGTATGTCAATAAGTATGTCTTCGGATAGCAATGAGACATTCAGCAGATTTCTTTGAGAAGGTTATGATTTAGAATGTTTGTAAATCTGATCTTTTTAAGATATTTGGCATATGCTCATTAGATTGTGATGCTTTCATGATGTAAAGATCTGAAAAAGACATCTCGGAGATGTGGGGGTGTTTTCTGGGAGGTGATGTGAGGTGATGAACTGCTGTTGGCTACAAAAGGGAAGTGAGAACATTTTTTACATTGCTTTATTTTTTTGTCACATTGTAGGCTATTTTGCATGCAGCTTTAGAACCGAGCGAGCTGAGGCAAAAAGCAAATGTGCTCTTCAAATAAATCCTGCCATACCCTTCTTATTACTGCATTATTGCAGATTCAAATATTTTTTTTAATTATTATTTAGATTTATTTTGAAGCAATGTAAAAAAAAAAAAAAACATTTAAACAAATTAACTTTGAAACTTTTAAAAAGACTTTTGGTTTGCTATGTTAATAAACACAAAACACAAAAATATTATTGTATTGTTTGCTGCTTGTCAATAGTCCCAAATGTAAGATATACAGTATTCCATATGCCTTTAACCCAGAAATTGTATAAACATCAAGTTTAACATGAATTTACATGTATATTGCACTTAAAAAAAACTAAAGAGAGAGGACTTTGCCTCTTCATTTCAGTTCACCACATGTCACTGACTGAGGCCATTTAACTGTTAGATTGACATCCCATCTTTATTTTAATATGCTACATTTCAAGTTGTTTTAATAGTTTTGGATCTTGATTTTTGTTAATATTAAAATAGCTTTTCTATCATCTGTTGAAACGACTAACACTCATCTGACTGAAAGCAATGACACGATACTGCCCTGACTGCTGAAATGGGTGTTTTCTGTTTAGAGCACACCAAATCTTTGTTATTTGATTTATCATTGCTCTAATCTTTTGAGGATATCAGTTGGTTCTTTACAAATTAGATCAATGGTGTATAAAGTTACAACTTATCTTGACAAAATCTTTAATTCAAACAACTTGGTTAATGAATGTTGTGATTTTTAATGAATTTAGAATAAAAACGATGGCAAAATAACCCTTACAATAATGGTAACCTTACCTGGCGTTAGTCACCACCATCAAAAATGAGAGAGAGAAAAAGAAAATAAACTAAAAAGCAGAAAGATTCTGAAAGCATATATGCTGTTTGAAGGAGATTCCAAAATTAAAAGTTGATTGAAATCTGTACAATTCTTAAAAAACTTTAAAATATACAATTTCACTTAAATACTGTACGGAATTTCAACCTAAAATCTTGATGTTAGGAAGTTTATTTGTTGACTATCCAGTAATATGACATTTTAGCAGAAAATATGGTTACTAGGGTATATGAAAATTGAAAAATTAGCAGGAACAAGGATATTCAGAAACGAAAAGCTAGCAAAAATACACAGAGTCAAATTCAACTTCTGCTGTTCTATAGGCATATACATACATGAATGTGGTATTTATCTGAAATGAATTAAGAATGACATGCTGATGAAAACAGTGCACACATTTTTGTCACAGAAATGTTCAGGAATGGAAAGATTACACAAGAATCTACAGTATCAAATCCCTCCCTGTGTTCTAGGAACGTTCGTACACTGTGTTCTTTGTTTCTACGCAGGAGTGCCGCTGAATTTCCACAAGCCTGTGTAGAATTTGAAGGCTTCATAGATTAAAACCTGTGGTCTACCAGCAGTAGTGCTCTTGTTTTTCTTCAGTGGTTACCTGATCCACAGGGTCTATACCCTATAGAATGTAAAGACATTTCTAATTTAAGTGCTCAGTAAATCTTTCTAGTAAATTGCAAGGCTTCTTGTATTAAACAGCATGTACTGTAAGCATGTTGAATTTTGCTGACATCGGGGTTGAAGTTAGCAAAATGGCATAAGATAGCAAAGCGACTGGTATTGCTTACAACACCTTTTATCGTGCTGGTTTGGGAAGGAGACTTTGCTCCATATTATAATACTGTGTATTATATCAATGTAAGTTAAGACGGTAATTATCAGGAAGCCCAGCCAACGACAAGGCCTCAATTCATTGTGTAATATGTCCATTCAGTGTTCCGCTGTTACTGACATTGATGGATTAACTTTTTGAAAATCCCTCCTGTCTTTGTCAGTGTATTTCAGCAGAGGATAATGCTGACAGGGTCTGGATGTGAGAAAGAGAAGGACACCTGGAAGTCAGTGTTAAAAAGTGTTCTTTCAGTCCTGCTCAAACAAGCCCTGCTTGTAGATTTCATCCATTTCTGACATGGCTATGAAGTCATGGTGGGAGCACTTCCACAAACACTGACTTTTACAATAAAGTTCTACCAGGTCAGTCTGCATGGAGAAAGCATTTTAAGTGGTTAGACCTACCGTAGATTATTGGCTTTTTAGTTGAAAGTCTTTTTATTGGAGTACAATTTAGAAAATGAATTTGTGAAAATGTGTTTTTAGGCATTTCCTTTATTATGTACATTTTTTCCACCCAGAGCTAACATACGTGTGTGTGTGAATGCTATTGCATCCTGCTGATTTGAATTTATGTCGTGCTTTGTTTGGGTTGCAAGTTGAGGTTCCTGTTACTGGTTGGTTTCATAAAAATGTTTTATAGAGAGTGAGACTTTCCAGACCCAGGCATGTAGTAGCTTATTACATAAAAGAGGATCTGATTTTGTTATATGCCCTCTTAAAAGTCACAACAAAGCATTATTTTGAGTGTTTGATGAGATTAGTTACAGAGCTGCCTTAAACTGGAAATTTCACAAATTTCTTGCTTTGGCTTTGTATGGGCAAATCTCTTTCCTGCCAGCCTTCTCCCCTGCTTACAAATGTCTTCTTTAATACACATAATATCAAATGTGTAGCATTATCAACCTATGCATATATTTCCAACAGCATGTGCAGGTTTATCATGCTAGACAATTTTATGTTAGCATAAGTTATAATTTTTTGATACCGAAGAAATATAGGCCTTTATATATTTCACAAATAACTAAATAAATAGAGTAGGTCTTCATCTGTAATGGGAAACAAGCCAGGCTCTCAACTGTGGTGTTGTGAAAGAAGTGTCATAAAATTTAAGATCAAGAGAGAAAATAAAACACATTAAGCAATCAAAACTTCAAACATTAACCCTAATTCAAAGTTGGCCAAAATCAAAGTCGCTTAACCTAGCTGACATTTGAGGAAGTTAAGATGAATTTATAATTCATACTGCCAAGTCCTTGATTCCACTAAATGAAGTAATTTAAACGTTAACAACAACAGTCACTCAAACTGTTTCATCATTCAAACGTTAACCCACAAAATCACGCAAATTTATGAATCCTACTATTGCGAAGGTTTACTTTATAAATATGAATTAGGAGATGCAAACGTTGATTGTAAGCACGTAATTAATATTCATTAGTATTTTAGCCAATCAGGAAGAGGCATTGCGCGAATTTTATAAATGTTAAAGAATTAATGCCTTCGCTATAGTAGTGTTCGCTATTTTGCATTCCGAAAACAACAGGATGTGTTCTGATGCCTTTCATATAGCGGCCTTTTTCAGGTTTCAGCCCATCAGAGGGTCAGCCCCATGGTCAGCCCCAGCTAGGAATTAATGCTGCAGCCACGTGACCAATGTTTTTTTTTTTTTTCCGCTGTCCACGTGATTATACAACTTGAGCATGGCTTCAAATGCCACGGAACAGATTCTTACTTACAGATCTAGACAAGTCGAAACTTTTGGGTGATTATCTCTTCCCGAGTGGTCATCATGACTGAATGAAACGATCTCATTGCGCTCCCGGTCTGAGGTAAGTATTGAGCAACTTTTAAATGCGACCCTTCAGCGGATACTTAACTCAGCTGTACACGTTGCAGTTTGCCAGTTTTGTTTTCAATAGTGCCATTCATAAAACCAGAGCACTCCAGTACTTTATGACATGGAATGGCTTATTTTCTTGATTTATTTTAGGCGATTATTCTTTTATTATTCTTTCAATATATGATCATTGAAATCGGTTGAAACTTTATATTTAGATTTAGGTTTGGAAAACATTGGCTTTATTTTGAAATGGGCTATTTGTGCATGAATCCTGTTTATGCTGTCCTATCGTCTGTTGAACACTCATCTGATTGAAGCAATGAACAGTAAACAGACCTGATTGCTGGAATGTGTCTTTTCTGTGTAGTGCTATACAAAACTTTGCTTTTATCATCTGATGACGTCATTTGAATGTCAAGGAATACAGGCAAAAGATAAAGTGTATACAGTTGACAAGTAATTTGTTTGACAGTATCTTGAATTCTGTTTACACATGACAACCCAACGCTGGGTAAGTGTTGAACTGAACATATGTTGGGTTAACTAAAGCAGGAAAGAAGGTTGCAAGTTTAACCAAAAAGTTAGCACATATCTAGATATATACTGGTCGCGTTTTACCGAATAAAAGTAGTCTTACAGCAATGTCTGTAATTATTTGGCTATATTTACAGTGGGGGTCCATTAATCTAAGAGTGGCCATATTGAAAATCGTTCTCCTTGTAGGATTTTGAAAAATTGAAAACAAATAATAAACTCCGCAAAAAAAGAAACGTCCTCTCACTTTCAACTGCTTTTATTTTCAACAAACATAACATGTGTACATTTTTGTATGAACATAAAAAGATTCAACAACTAAGACATCAACGGAACAAGTTTCACAGACATGTGACTTACAGTAATGGAATAATGTGTCCCCCTGTGTAAAAAGTAACGGTAACAGTCAGTAGCTGGTGTGGCCACCAGCTGTATTAAGTACTGCTGTGCATCTCCTCCTCATGGACTCCGACAGATTTTGGACCTGACTTACAACAGGCCTACAAACCTTCAGTCCAGCATTTCTCAGCCTATTGCGGACAGTCTGAGCACTGATGGAGGGATTGTGCATTCCTAGTGTAACTCAGGTAGTTGCTGTTGCCATCCTGTACCTGTCCCGCACACTCTATTCTGATTGGTCAATGCCACGATAACTAATTTGTTGGATGATATATTGGTCCAGAAATAATTGCAATAAACAATATTATTGTCATTTTAAGACCATTTTATGCCACTGATGTAATGATAATATAATGGCATAATAATGCAAGTACACCCTTTCAAACAGCATTTAACTTTTAATTCTTAAAAATAATCAGCCATTGGAATTGGAATGTCAAAAAACAAACAAAATTAAATTCGGGAAGACCCCTCTCCATCTCCAACTGTGTTTTTTTTTACCAGCTCAGAAAACTGGATGGGATGGTTATGAGCTATGGTTTTATGAGCTTTTAGGTTGTTTTTAAACAAAGTCGACATACTGGCTCATTCATGTTAATGGGCTCTCCTCTGTCATTTGGTTTAAAGCCTAAATGTCCCCACACCGGAGCTGTGGAATGCAACTTTGAAGCCAAGTCCTTTTGGACTTATTCTTCCAAACTTTCTGGCTGGAATTATGCAGTCATCAGGAAAAACACCTATTAAAAACACCTATTAGCCTTGAGTAAAATGTAATCTTCACCTGTCGCTGTCTGCTCTGTGTGTGTGTGTGTGGAGCTGCCTGAGCCTATCCTCCAACACAGAGACCAGAAGAGAGGACGGAAGCAGCACGACAGGCTAAAATGTTGTTAACAATCATTCTTATGTAAACAAATATGCATGTAAACACAATGGGCAATATTGAGGTAAGCAAAAATTATCATGGCCATATCCATATATTGCATGATAAGTCAATAACATAATTATCGTGACAGGCCTAGTCAATTGCGCCATCTAGCAGTGTGACATTTCTGAGTAACAACCGCACATCCAGGGATTAAGACATATCGGACCAGTCATCCGGACATTGCAAGTTATCTTTTCTGCTTCTTGGATCACTGTGCGATCTCTACAAGTAAGCTAATAAAATTATTTCAAATCTTGTAATTAGCTGAAATTTGAGCAGTCAGACGGTCATTATTTACAAAATTATCTCCAACAGGTCTCTGATGCAAACCGGAGGTGGAATTCAGCTGTTCTGCGATTTTTCTTTCTTCTCACTTAATTACATAATTTCAATGCAAATCAATGATCTGTGTCCATTTATTTATTTATTCGGTTATTTGCAGTGTAATAAGCAGGATAATGTACAGTCAGCCAGTTGTTATCTCAATATAAACCCCTTCAGGGTGATACAAGATCACAATGTCTGGGTTTATTTTGTGATTGGCTGTACATTACCTCTTATCAGCAAACTCGAATAAGCCTAGCAAGAACTACACTTTGTCTAGCAGCATGAGTGTTGCATTTTTTTAGAGACCGCGTCAAATTAACAAAATAAAAAACAACTTTTAAACGCTTCTCAAAACCATGCGCTCAAACCATTCAGTTGGTCCATTCTGTCTGCCTGTTTCGCAAGAATGCATCCTGTATGTGCATTCTCTAATCCTGTCCATATTGTGTTAGTGCTATTGTAGCCCAGGACTGAAATCCCTGTGTACAGTGATGACGCAGGTTGTCTCACAGTGATGGCATGTTTGCATGTAGTTGGTGTACTTGCGGCCATCTTAATAAGTTAATGTGACAAAGCAAATCAACGGTCAAACAACAGTCCGGTCAAGTCAGTTTTATAAATGTAACACTTTTTACAATACGATTTGTTTCAAAGTAGCTTTAACCAAAGCTAAACAGCCAAAGGCAAGAGTGGCAAGGAAAAAAATATCCCATTAATTTCTTTCAACAAAATTCCCCCTAGGAAGCTTTCTCTCAGGACAGGATACAGAAGACAAACTGAGCCAGTTTTATCCCATCAGATAAACAAGCAGCAGGGTTACTGTAACATTCTACTGTCGATGAAACTTACTCAGCAGCTAGGTTTACACAGCTTGTTTTGTTTATAGCTTTATTCTGCCAGTCCATTTACCATGCAAAACATTTTATTGTTTTCCTCTAAAATGGTGCTGGCTCTCATGCCTGAGCCAGTGCTCGGCTAGGGATCTGACAAATCATCAGTGCTAGGGATCTGAAAATCCTGAAGATGGATTGTTTGTTCTGATCGTCCAGAATGGCAAGTCTCTAGTGTTTGCTATCCATTACGCAAGATCACTTTGGTGACCTTTACCAGTGTTTGAATGTGGCCTGCTTGTTGATTCAATTACAAAACCTCATTAGCTGGCAAGAGTTTTCATTAACTGATTTTTCTCATTGAGCTTGTGCTCTTACGAGTCTTCCAGGTTGCCTTCAAATGGCGCCTTGCTTGGTTTGTTGGTGTGATCATAATGCCAACGTCTCTTCATTTTCCCTCAGTTAGTCATGTTCTTTAGTAATTTAAATTACGTTCTGACACTAATTAAGGTAATGTTGCTTACTGGTACAATGGGGCAATATAATTTTGTCATTGTCCTGAAGCCTGATGGCATTTGGACTGGACACCTCATTCACTGGGATGCTGGGGGAAGGTTTGGGTCATATTTCACGCCAAAATTAAAAGGAACGACAACCATCCTGTCCGGAAACCATGATTATAATTTTTAAATCAGCATAAATTAAAAGTAGTGAAGCATATATAACTAAACCTTTGCTTTATTTGACCCAGACATGAATGGCTCTAATATGACTTGGTAGGAAAATAAAGAGAGGACTTGATTAGTCAGCCACATTCCAATAGATCTGATTGATGGCAATTAATCAGATCTTTTTGCTTGATTGAACTGAGTGTTTGCAAATGAAGTCTAATCTTAGGGTTCTATTGATATCATTGATTTTTACCAGCACATCATTTTTCTGTACTGCTAAGTTCACAATAAAACCAAAGTGCAGTGTTTTACTGCTGTATGTAATCATTAATCCTTTGTGGTCATTGTATGAAGGTGTTACTACAAAGTGAATTTGAAATTAACACATATAATTGTGTACCAATTCACACTACCAAATAAAATTAGAGTAGCAACATTGATCTCAAATTGATGAGAACAACAAAGCAGTAGTTTCAAGGTAGTTTGAAAGTACTTTGAATTAATTTGTGCTGTTTGCTAAGTAGCTAGACTGAGCCAGACAGTCTTGCTCTGATGAAACAAGAAGTGGCTAGTTGAAGTTGGTATTAAGTTTACTAACACTGAGGACACTTATTTTTAAAAGAATAGTTCACAAATTCTGTCTTGTGTTTTTTATATATATGTATGTATGTATGTATGAATAAATACATACATACATACATTCATTTATTTATTCATTTATTTATTTATTCTTTCTTTGCTGATTTAACCAGCTAATACAATTTTTTACATGTGGGAAAGTACTTTGCATAAGCCCTGATATACTTTTATTTTTTTTACATTCCCAGCACTCATCTTCTTTTTTCTCAGAAATTTGCTTTAGCTTTATGGTTGTGTATTATGTGCATATAAAAAAAAGTAAAGCTGAAGTATATTTCTTTTCACTGTTAAAATACTTTCTCCTATCCTAGCTTAATATGCAGAGACAACTATAAATAAGCCATTCATAGTTTTTGAGAAAAAAATCTCTGTGGCACTATACACCTTTTTTCTACACCCAGTGATGCAAGAAATATGGGCACAGTTGTTAATGCATCGTATGTTCATTCATTCTTTCGGTGCGGTGTTAGACATTCATTTATACATCTAGATGTGGAAGCAAAGCCTGACAGAACTTAATGAGGACATTATGGTATTCCATTATGGTTTATTTTTGCAGTTCCATTCAGTGGCAGAAATGACATACTTCAGCTTAAAGATTTAAAAAATCCAAGCTAGCTTTTTTCTCCTTAATATCAGTCATGAACTATAAAATCAAGTCTTACGGCATTCTTTTTGGCTTAATGTGTTTTATTGCCCTTTTCAGTGAGAGCCTCTGGACATTATGCCAGCTGAAGAGGTCTTTGACCGTGTTTCCGTAGAGGATGATTCAAAGACGGGGCCAGATATTCCCTTCCTTTTGGAAGAGTGTGAGAAAGACAAGGAGCCCTGGAAGTCAGTGTTGAAAAGGAAGGTGGTGAAAAAGTGTTCCTGCAGTACAACTTGTGCCAAATCCCTGCTTGTAGATTCCCTTCCAATTCTGAAATGGCTGCCACACTATCACTTCAAAGACTGGATTGTTGGGGATGCCATGTCAGGTCTAATCGTGGGTATCCTGTTGGTTCCCCAGTCCATTGCTTATTCTTTACTGGCAGAACAAGACCCCATTTATGGACTCTATACATCTTTCTTTGCCAGCATTATCTACGCCCTGCTAGGCACCTCCAAGCACATCTCAGTGGGGATGTTTGGTGTATTGTGTTTGCTGGTGGGGCAGGTGGTAGACAGGGAGCTTACTCTGGCTGGCTACCCCTCAGAAACCAATCAGACTGCTCTGGGGAACATCGACAACAGCACTGTTCCGATTTGCGACCGAAGCTGCTATGCAATCATGGTGGGAGCAACTCTAACTTTCACAGCAGGGGTCTACCAGGTTAGTCTGTGATGTAAGGATATGAAAGACCTGAAAACGCATTTGCATCTTAATTATGAGGCAAATTTATAGAGTAATTTATCTCAACTGCAAATTTGTGTAAAACTGTCCCAAATTATTTAATTCTTTAAAATATCCTAATGTAATAATGTTTTGCTCTTCTTGGGTTGCAGGTGTTGATGGGTCTCCTACAAATTGGATTTGTCTCAGTCTTCCTCTCTGACTCTCTGTTGAGTGGTTTCGCTACTGGTGCGTCTCTCACCATTCTCACATCCCAAATCAAGTACTTTCTGGGGCTTCACCTTCCTCGTGTCCAAGGCTGGGGGTCACTTATAAAAACCTGGATAAGTCTGCTGAAGAATCTGGGCCATACCAACATATGTGACCTCATAACAAGCATTCTCTGCTTGCTTGTACTTGTACCCACCAAGGAGCTTAACAACCGTCTCAAGACAAAGCTCAAGGCCCCTATTCCCTTTGAGCTCTTTGTGGTCATTGCTGCTACTCTGGCTTCCCACTTTGGCCATTTCAATGAAAAATATGGCTCAGATGTAGCTGGGGACAT